>JAMWET010001530.1:287500-365000 GCA_024036415.1 Prochilodus magdalenae | reverse complement strand
TAAACTACCATATTAACTGGATCACAATACCAGTCTAAACTACCATATTAACTGGACAGTTCATAATACCAGTCTAAACTACCGTATTAACTGGACAGTTCATAATACCAGACTAAACTACCGTATTAACTGGACAGTTCATAATACCAGACTAAACTACCATATTAACTGGACAGTTCATAATACCAGTCTAAACTACCGTATTAACTGGACAGTTCATAATACCAGACTAAACTACCATATTAACTGGACAGTTCATAATACCAGACTAAACTACCATATTAACTGGATCACAATACCAGTCTAAACTACCGTATTAACTGGACAGTTCATAATACGAGACTAAACTACCATATTAACTGGATCACAATACCAGTCTAAAGTACCGTATTAACTGGACAGTTCATAATACCAGACTAAACTACCATATTAACTGGATTGTACTACCTGTCTAAACTACCATATTAACTAGATCATAATACCAGTCTAAACTACCGTATTAACTGGATCATAATACCAGTCTAAACTACCGTATTAACTGGATCATAATGCCAGTCTAAACTACCATATTAACTGGACAGTTTGTAATACCAGTCTAAACTAGCCAAAACTTACCAGTCCCACATCATCTCACCACACTAATGTTCTGGTAAACCCCCTGCTTGGTATGAAAAATGGAAGCAGTTTTACGCAGCCTGACTTCTTCTGTGTGAACTGATCACATTTCAAAGCCTCTAAATACTGTAGATATGTATCCAATCAGACGGATAAGACGTTTGTACTTCTAATTATATTTAAAAAAGCAAAGCAAAATAGCACCTCGACACGCTCCCGGGAATACCTCTCGACTGCACGCGCTACAGCAAACGGAAGCAGATGATATGATTCAATCTGGCTGTTCCCCATTACACCGCCTGGCTGAGCGAGTTTAACAGGGACTGCAAAGTCCTCAGGTTTCATATAGTCTCTAAATACATATCGAGCAAATCAATCCTCAGAACAGACATCAGATAAACAGGAGCGACTATTCGTCCAGGTAATGCAACTGTATTACACAAACAGATCAATTCAGATGATCCAACTACAACAATCAGACAAACACTTTACCGTAAGCAGCATCCTCATAAACTCCTTATCCCTTGTGTGATAGAGAAATAGCAGATAATATCAATATAATATTAATGTATGCAGCTCACATGCCTTACTCAGACAGGCTGGGAGAATTGCGACTGTACATTTCACATAGACTCTAAACGAAAGCTAACCAGCATAACCAAAAGCTAGCGAGCTAGACCTCCTGTGTGACTGTCACTATCCATATCACACACATATACAGTACAACAGTAGATATAAAAAATATATAAATATAATTATGATGACTGTTATGCTTTTAAACAAGATACATCAAACGTATTACACAATACACAAAAAAAAATCATGGTGCATTTACATTTTAACAATTTTCCAATAATTAATTAAAAAAGCATCAAAATAATTTTATATTAATTAATTATTAAAGCATTTTTTCTGATGTAAAATGACAAAAAAGACATTTCCAGACCAGTTTTATGGAGAGACGGAGTACAGCCATGTAGCAGAGGCCAAAAAAATGGTACAACCTTGTTGCTAAAGAGTCGTGACGAATTAAAACACTTCTATTAGTTCCCTTAGGGCCTGTTTTTCAAATAATGCATGATAGTCCAGAGTGAATCACGTGAGGGTTAAAGACCTGTTAACTAGTGGGTTAAGGGTATGTTACCTAGACGCATCATCATTCTGTAGAGGGTCAATAAGATCACCAGTAAAAATGTATGTCTTGTGTATTTCAGGTGGTAGTAACTTCAACATGCATGAACATGATGGGGCTATAAATGTGTGAGTGATGGGATCCATAGATTGAGAAGAGGTGGTATGGTGCAGGGAATGTCTCGTTCCATGTATGGAAAATGGCTCCAGAGCAGATGTTAATGATTGGCTAAAAGGAGTGACTGAGCATTTGGGCGTAGTCAAAGACCATAGTTTGAAGGAAGTAGCTGAATCTGCAGGTGTATAGAAGAGTACGGTCATATGGGTCTACCAGCAGTGGCTAAAAAACCCGGTCTACAGGAAATTCTCCTCGGAATTGTGCCAGGGAAGGCATCCACCAAATCTGGCCCAATTCCTTGATGCAAGAGTGGCTGAACATTAAAACTTGTCCAGTCCA
Organism: Prochilodus magdalenae; assembly: GCA_024036415.1. NCBI lineage: Eukaryota > Metazoa > Chordata > Actinopteri > Characiformes > Prochilodontidae > Prochilodus > Prochilodus magdalenae. The sequence goes on along the minus strand of JAMWET010001530.1, from coordinate 362,797 downwards.
TGTCCGGTCAACCAAAAGATAAACATACAATAGTTCCTATTACAGTATCCTACATCATATAGCATTAGAGCACTTCATAATTCATATGCAAGGGAAGGACATGGTTACTCCAGTAACAATCAAGGTGCATCACTCGCCCCGTCCTCATAACAGGGTGTATTTTCTTGAGGCAGACCTCGAGTCAAGAGCTTGTTTTCCTGCAGAAGAGATAGCATAGGGCTTTAATTAAAAAGAAAAGTTGCCAGGCTGCGTGCTGTGAACCCAAGGGCAAAGGAACACAGCTATGTCTTCTGTACAATGATCGCATCCATAAATCACTGAGCCATTTCCAAAGCCTTTGTAGATCCTAATATTAATACAGATACTTTGGGATGAGAAACACCTGCGGGCACAAATTCGAGTCGGGACTTTCTACCGCCCCAAACACGATGTTAAAAAAATGTCAGTGGCTTAAGGAGCGACGTGTCTGCGGCTCGCTGGGGTAGAGGAACGAGGCGAGGAAAAAAAGAAATAAATAAAAAAGAGTAGAACAGGTTGCAATTAGAGCCATTCCGTAATTGAATTAAGAGAGCGTATGCCGCTCTTGGAAAGGATTCCTGAGTCTGTTTATTCAATTTCCCTGTTTACGTCGACTTCTGGGTTGCATACTGATGCCTACGTGGAGCTTGTCAGATCATCCTTCATGTCTAAGTAGCGTCTGACACGCCGGGCTCTGATAAAGTGCAGCCGCAACAAAACGTGCGTAAGCTTTCATGCATTATTAATAGGGATCCCATCACTGCCGTGAAAACGGTTTTAAAGGCACTTCCTTACGGCAGGAGAAGAAACAAAGACACAACATCTCAGCCTGACCCAGGTCATCGCCAGCTACTCTTTCAAGTTGGGGAATGCATAACTAGATCCTCTGTTCAGCCAACTTTCTGAAAAAGCATTGTTTTGGGAGGGGGGGAGCTCCAGACATTACGGAGAAATATGACTCTGCTTTGAGGGGAAAACAGTTACAAGAGCACATACCCTATGGGCACGATATAATGAGGGAATTAGCAGTTAGCAAACATGCCACCACATTTGTAACTGCTCTCCTAACTGCTGTTCTTCATCGAATCCTTGGTAGAGCACACAAGCTCAGGGTTCAAACAGTGGGATAAACAAAATCTCGTCTGATACCGACAAATTAAAGGAATATAAACACAGTCCCAGGCAAAAGTTCAGACAGGCTACTCATAGAAGGTGCTCCTTGTTTTGAGCTGAATGCTGTAGTGTAGAATAAAAGTTCAGACGTCAAACTATTAAATAGCACTCAGGGAATTATACAGTCCACCTCCAAAATGGTCTGTCCATCATGAATACTCACTACATTGAAACTAGAGCTTTTATAATGTGCGGAAAAAAAACAGCTGCGCCCAGAAGGAAGTGTGGGATTGCGGTGCTGTTTGGAAGGAAGATAAAGGTGACCAGGATCAATAACTGATGATACATTTAGACTGATATGATCAATATTTATTGAGCTACACATACAGAAGTCTGTCTCTCAGTATGGTGTTGAGCCGCCATGTTTGCAAACCCAACATGCCAGACGTCTCGGTAAGAAGCTGTAGAGGTTCCTAATGCTGTCCTGTGATAATCCATCCCATGCAACTTGAACATTCTCACACAGTTCCTACAGATGGAGCAGTAGGGGTGGAGGTGGAGTGACATGAGGCCTTCTAGACGTGTGACGCATGACAACAAACCGTCCATCTGACCACGGTGCCTCCACCCAGATTCATTGGTTGTCTCTACCAAGACAAAAGCGAGACTCACTGAAGATTGCCATTCTGAGTCACTCCATGACAGTGTGGCACGACACCATTACAGTCTATGGGGATGTTGACGTGGCGTTAAGGGCAGTCTTTGTGGGCAGTCTCTGTGCATGTAGTCCTGCATCGTGCAGCTGTCTGCCAATGGTGCTGGCACTTACATGGTGGCTCGTGGAGGACATCACTGCTCGCTGAATGAAGGCAATCGTGGCTGTTGGGTCAGTCAGGTAAAGTGATAAGGCCCGTCTGTGCTTACGCCACATGCACAGCCGAGCATGAAACTTGGATCGTTAGCATGTCTCATGATTTCAAACCTACCCACCAGGTCTGATTCCTGTCAGGTGATTCCTTCTAGGTGTAACTATATTTACATATTTACAAGGCAAAAATATAATTTTGTGATGCATCAATAGTACATGTGGCATATCAGGATATGTATTGTTTCAGACTCATCAGTTGGAGCTGTTAAGCGTTAGTCTTCATTAAAATCTATTCAGTTGGGGGTGTTTAAACTTTTGACTGCTAGTGTGTCACCCGTAGGCTCAAGGCTAGCCACACCATCTATATCTTCAGCCCAGCAAGCAGCCGGATTTGGAATTGGTCCATTCACGTCTCGTTAAGATCACCTGTATGTAATGCTACACTCTGACAGACAATGCAGCAATCCAGGGTAACGTTGACACTGTGCTCTCCAATATCCGGCATGACAGACTTCTAATAAATGGAACTCGGGAGTATTCAGAGAACTCCCTCTTGACACGTTTTGGGTCAGAATCAATTATGTTTGTCCCTCTCACCCTGCAGGTATGTGTGCAATGTGACTACAAGCATGCCTGTCGTTCCAATTAACAGTAAATCACATTACTGCTACTCTGAAGCACCCACATGGGTGAATGATGTTGTTGTTTTGTTAGTGCCAAACATGTTTGAGTAATCAAAAACATCATAAATAATAACATCATAGATTCTGAGACAAGCAAAAGAAAAAAGGTGCACATACAGAAAAGGCCAGATGCACTCATACCACATACTAACTGGTTGGTGTAGCTCAGCGGATAACACCACTACCCGCCAGGTAGCCACCAACACATGTTCGAATCTTGGTCTGGGTGACTACGCTGTGCTACATCAACAAGAGTCCTTGGGCAAGACTCCTAACACCACACTGGCCCAACTGTAATACGATTAAATCGCTCTGGATAAGAGCGTCAGCTAAATGCCATAAACTACAATGTTAGTGACACTGTTGTGCTAATAATGACCAACCCCAAACTATGATCCTATGGTGGTCTTTTTCCAAGGGTTAAAGGGTGACTATAAAGTAGACGGGTTTCAGTCAGTCATTACAGACTGGCCTTTACTTGACCACTCAAAATGGCGATTAAGTACAAGTTATTTCTGTGGATATTAGATACATAGATCCATTTGCATAACAAGGAGGAGTAGTTGAAAACAAGAGCTCCCTAAATTGGAGTTTCAAATGTCCTGAGACATAATGGGACTCCAAACAACCATGAAACACCTGGTAGACAACAAGAACTCTCCCCATCAGGTCTAAATCAGGTAAAGATCAGGTGCTTCGGTCCATCCTTCCACAGTAAGGAGACACCTCAATGCTATGGAGGTCTGAGAGGATGTGTAGCTGTTCAAGAAGCTCCTCACTAAGAAAAGGAGACACATCAAACAAAGAAGCTGCTGGTGTTGTCAGAACAATGTACTGTCCACCCCAGAGTCCAGACCTCGACGTCACTGAATGTATTTGGGGTTGTTTGAATGGGGCAAAGCAGAAAATCTAGCCAACTTCAAGGCTGAACTTTGGAGGTGCGTCTGCAGATTTCTTCCAGAAACCCAGTAAATGTAAAAATGGAATATTATATTTCGTTGTTGAGGCTTCTATATCATCAAATAACAGTGAATAAAAACCTCGTACTCGACCGACATTTAGAGAGGACACTGACTAAATGAATGGTCTCTGACACACACTTGTTCTATGCAATTTTAATTTCATGCACTGAGCTAACCAAACCACCGCAAGTCAGATTCGGAGTCATCGCACAGGACACCTTTGGGTCATCACGTGACCTGTCACATGCAGTCACCAGCCTATCCCAGATCCCCAAGTGTTTCCACTTGTAGTCTTTGCTAAATGAACTGTTTGCTGAGTTAGGAAGTATTGTCTCAGTTATCAGTGTATACCAAGCCTTGATTCTGTAGTTTGTACTTTTTGGTTTGACCCTTTGCCTTCTTTTATTTTTTTGACATTGGCTTTAGCCTGTGCCCAAGCTCTGGTTTTCTGACGTTTGGCTAAGTTGGCCGGGCTGTTGATCTTTGACCTGTTTTGAGCTACGTTTTTGGATTGCCCTTGCCCTGTAAGTAAGCAAGGACAGAACTTATCACTGTACCTGACCGACCCAACACCCACAATGGCTGACGTTCAGCGAGCAGTGATGCCCTCCATGAGTCATCTTGTAAGTGGCAGCACCATTGGCAGACGGCTGCACAACGCAGGACTACATGCACATCGATTGTTATGACGACTGCCCTTAACACCACATCAACACCACCAAAGACTGTAGCGGTGTGCCAGACTGTCATGGCATGACTCATAACGGCAGCGGGTATTGTTTTGGTCTTGGGGGAGATGACCAATGAATCTGTGTGTGGATGCACTCTGGTCAGCCCCAAGGTGAACGGTTTGTTGTCACTCGTCACACGCCCAGAAGGCCTGTTGTTACTTCACCTCCACCCCTACCGCTTGTTGTCCAGAGAAAACAGGTATCTCCAAAATGGCAACTTTACAGGAGAGGCCAAAAACCTCATTTAATTTGAATGGAAGTCAATGGAACCAGACGTCTTTCCAAGCAATTTTGGGCCGTTTCTGCCAGTCCATTCTTCATGAAATTCACAACCAGTGTAAACAGCAGCTCATGTGATCCAATGAAGCATAAAAGTAAAAATCACCAAAAATGGAGATACATGTTTTGCTTTGGACAGCTACGATATGCAGAACCCGTATTCAGCGTGCTGGTTGGTCTTTTGCCCTTAGGGGAGGAAATATAAGTTCACCTTTAACTCACCTGGTATGAAGCAGCGCAGCGTAGGCCTCACTCCCAGCCAAAACGTAACTGATCCCAATAGACACACTGTGAAAGACAAAGGCACTTTATCAGCTCGCTCTCGTTTTGCTAATTTGATTAATGCACTAATATACTGTTCATATCATTCATCAGTGGGCACTTGCTGAGGGGTCTGCGTAAGACTGCGTATTAAATACTCAAACTCACATGATAAAAGGGAGGAAAAGGACAAAACTGGCAAAGATGGATTAGACTAATACCTCTCACACATCAGGAAGAATATGAGGCCATGCTCCTGAAACATCTAGAGAACATAAGCAGAAATGGTCAGGCCATTGCCATCTCATGCAGCCGGGAAACAACCCATCCGAGTTGAAAGGGAAAGCAAAGGCCAATTTAATTTCCAAAAATTTCACTTATACACTCAGCTGACATGAATGACAGTTGGTGGGTGTGTTCAACATCATGAGACATGCGGACTATTCAAGTTTCACACTTGGCCATACATGTGACATGAGTAAGGACGGGCCTTATCACCAAACAGCTAGGTTTGTGGACATTCAGTGAACAGTGACGGCCTCCTTGAGTCATCCTGTTAGTGCCAGCACCATTGGCAGACGGCTGCACCACCCAGGACTGCCATGGAGTGACTCAAAATGGCAGCAGGTCATCTTCAGTCACGAGTCCAGCTGGAGTCCTGGTGGAGACAAAATCTGTGTGTGGAGGCACAGTGGTCAGCGCCAAGTTGAATGGCTTGTAATCATATGTCACATGTCCAGAAGGCCTGGTGTCACTCCTCCTCCACCCTTACTGCACCATCTGCAGGAACTGTACGAGAATATTCAAGCTGTATGGGATGGAGTTTCTCAGGACACCAATGGGAACCTCTACATCTCCATGCTGAGACGTCTGGCGTGTTGGGTTAGCAAATATGGAGGCACGACGGCATACTGAGAGACAGACTTCTGTAGCTCAATAAATATTGATCATATCAGTCTAAATGTATGTGTGGTAACCTTAATCTTCCTTCCCAACAGCACTGCAATCCCACACCTCCTTCTGGGTGCAACTATTCTTCTGGTGTTGAGTGTAAATGCGACCAAAACATGGTTCTGTGGAGCAATGCCCTGGAATAAACACTTTTAGCTCCATCATACCTTTTAATGCATTTGCAAATGACCTTCCAGTGTGAAGAAACTCCATCCATGTTTTCCTTTCAAGTAGTCTTGTTCTTGTGAGCACACCACACAGGCAACAAGGTGGGGGTTTCAGAGTGATTCTTTTTAATTGTCGTTAATAGCAGATAAAAAGCTGTGGGTGTTCCCGGCGTCTTTGAAAAATATGCTGTTAGTAGCTGCTAATAGGGGCTGGTTCCAGCAGCAGATGCCATGTTTTTTTGGTGTTTGATGTGCGCTGCAGAGAAGTGTTGGTTATATTTCACTAAGTTTTAGCCTCGGGGATTCGCAGTCTGTTGATGTAAACTGCACGTCTCATTGATATTTAAGACTGGATCTGGCTGGTAGACAGTCAAATAGGAAAAACTACTGTTGATCTAGATAAACGGTAGATGTAAGCAGGCTACTCCACAGTAATCCGGTTGTTGTGCATATCTGGGTCTGGGATTACAGGGCATGCATGGTAGTTAAACAGCCCTCTCCCATTCAATTCTCTAAACCCACCCAGTCCGGAATACGAGCCTGTGTTTCAGCATAGTCTTATGGAATTCCCACTGGAATTGGTTTCATTTCATGTTGGATTTCCACTTCACTGAAGCACCCTGGATTTTGTGTTCAGAAGACAAACATGGAGTTTTAGCAGGACTGTGGTTTAGGTACCGTCTTCAAGTAGTCGGCTACTTTCCAAAGCGCAGACTAGTCTAGGATAATTAGTCTATACAACCCCCGGTACAAAGCATGGCATGTGCTATGAATACCTTTCCGTGCCCAAAATGGAAAGTATGCCTCGTGTGTTTGCACTTTGTTTACATTTGCACATCGGAGTTTGGAGAAACGCACTCTCGTTCAGGGAGACAGGGGAATGAGGACTACATTTTAAACACATGCTGAAGAACCTGCCCCACCCTATGTACCACTCTCTGGAAGCACTGGGCAGCTCCTTCAGTGCCTGGCTGCCACATAGACGGCGTGTGAAGGAGAGGTACCGCAGATCCTTCCTTCCGGCTGCTGTCAGACTGTATAACAGCCACTCCCCTTAGTAGTCTATCTCTACACTAGTCTGTTTCTACACTAGTCTATTTCTACACTAGTCTATTCCTACACTATTCTATCTCTACACTAGTCTATTCCTATATTAAGCCTATTCCTACACTAGTCTGTTTCTACACTAGTCTATTTCTACAGTAGTCTATTCCTATATTAAGTCTACTCCTACACTAGTCTGTTTCTACACTAGTCTATTCTACACTAGTCTGTTCTACACTAGTCTATTCTACACTAGTCTGTTTCTACACTAGTCTATTTCTACACTAGTCTGTTTCTACAGTAGTCTATTCTACACCAGTCTATCTCTACACTAGTCTATTTCTACAGTAGTCTATTTCTACACTAGTCTATTACTACACTAGTCTATTCCTACACTAGTCTGCTTCTACAGTAGTCTATTTCTACAGTAGTCTATTCTACTATGTGCAATAAAACCCAGTAATCTATTTCTATTTCCACTATGTGCAATAAAACTGCATGGCATAATCCTGTCTTCTGGATTTAGATTTTTTATTTATATTTTGCTGTACTTTTTGTATATAGATTTATTATTTGTATATTTTCTGACACTACTTATCTCACTTATCTTATGCACTCCTGTTGTAAAGTCTGAATGACAAAGTTCACTTTGACTTTGAAAAACAGTCTATGTATTTCACTGAAATTCTCATATTTCGACGTACGGGCAGTTTGTAATCTTGGGTAGTACTGATATAAGCAGTACCCTCACTGTTCAGTTTAAAGAAGCCATAGAATGTATAATGTGTGGAGGCACCATAGTCAGATGAGCGGTTTGTTGTCACGTATCACTCGACCAGAAGATCTAGTGCCACTCCACCTCCACCCCTACCGCACCATCTGCAGAATCTGTGTGGGAATATTCAAGCTGCATGTGATGGGTTACCACAGGACACCATCAGCAACCTCTACAACTCCATGCCCAGATGTCTGGCATGTTGAGTTAGCACCATACTGAGAGACAGACTTCTGTATGTGTGGCTGAATAAATATTGATTAGAAACATATTAGTTTAAATGTATCATCAGTTATTGTTCCTGGTCACCTTTATTGTCCTTCCACATATCGTTTACACACATAAACACAATGTAACAGCAATGAAAACAGTGGCCTTTGCAAATAAACCAAGCGTCCCAGGCTGTGAAGTGAATGTGGCCACTCTCCACATCCTTCCCAAGAAACTGAACCCTCAGTCGGCACAGCTGATGTTCCTCATAAAATTAGACTTGTGTTGTTTCCTATTTACCAGATTCTTCATCCCAGCTCCCGTTCCACCCTAAACTCTATAGCTAGTACAGGTTTTAGAAAGTAACTGCAGAACTATTTAAGGTGGAACGGCAAATTGCCAAAACAAGCTGCAAAAAGGAACTTTAGCTGCTGCTTCAGCTGCTGTCATCTTTAACAGGACCCTGAAAAACTTCCATTCAAAGTGGCTAGTTTGCTCTGAACGTTTATCATCCTTTATTGTTCCTGGTAAGCTTTATCTTCCCTCCCAACAGCACCGCAATCCCACACCTCCTTCTGGGTGCAGCTACACCTTTGACGATGTGTGTATATTTATTTTCCTATAAACTTTTCCATTTTCCACTCCTAAAAACAAGACCCCTTTCATTTCAAGAGTTTACGGTGGGCACATGTTGGGACAGAGCAACGGAAGCAGTGCTATCATGCTCCAGTGTTGCCACAGAGGCAGCGGCCTGGGCTTAGAGCGGGTATGCCAGTTTGCTGAAGCACACACAGGACAGCACTGGTACATCTTTGGCGTGTTGTTGCGGAGTGGTAGCAGCAAGAATCCGTCATGGTGGCTCATCGATCGAGTGCTAAGCCTCCTGAACACGGCGAATGGAGAAAATCGATCAGATATGTGTTAGTGAAACCTGTCTAAATGCTGATAACAGCCCCTATAACTCTGAGCAGCGTGACCCATCCTGTGGAGTAATAAGCCAAAAGGTTGCCAGGAGTGCATTAGAGGTGTTTAAGTAAATGACTTCTTATGTCCTTGGCTCGTTTCCTCGGTTATCCTTGGTTCCACTATCTACAGCAGAGGGCTGCAGTGTGTTTACTGTTCTGACAACGTCAATATAAGGCCGAACTGGACCGCCGCCCCATGCAAACAAGGACACAAGGACATGCATGCGTTTAAAAAGCTCCCGTTATGCACAAAATAAATCAGTGCCATCCCCGAAAGTCCCCGCAAGGCTCAAGAACGTTACTGTGCATGAACAAAGGACAGGGGGGAAAAAAGAGGAGAGCTCGTTATGCAAATCCCATGTTATAAATAATGCCACCTTTAAAATGAGATCAGCTGATGAATGTGCCATTGGTCATTTGCACGGAATTCACTCGGCCAAGCCTGAACTCTATTCCAAAGACGGAGAAGGGAAACTGTTGGTTAGGGCAGTGGTGACATTTCACACATAAATAAAGCTCCACTTCCTGGTAGTCTAGAGGGCATGGCGGGGATTAAAAACCTACTTAGCACTCAGATCCCACAAGGCTGCCATCTTCACTCGCCCCATGTAGAATGCAGCACTGATCCGCCTTTTTGCTTTAATTAACCTTTTTGTGGATGGGAATAAAAGGAAAATGGCCCTGGACTAAGAAGCTGACATTTTAGGAGCTCCTGTGCCAGCTCTTCATGAAATACGATGTTTGATCCATGTAAGTCAGGCGGAGCTGGAGAACGTACCTATATATGTGCTACAGCTACAGGCTTTTTGGGGGAACTATGTCAAACAGCATCTGTGATAAACACATACACCCTCATGTGCTTAGTTATGAAGTCCCAGGTATGTATTAAAGGAGCAATATGTAAAATGACATAACTTGTCAAATGCATTCTCTGAACAATAGGGGGCGACGCATCACCAGATAGTTGGTGGTATCCACCCCACACCGTCCCTGATCCACTAACCAGCTAACGACTGGTTCATCATGCTATTATATGTGTAACTTGCTGAAAGCAGACACAAACATGGCAGGAAGAAATAAAACCTCTCCACTGTATACTAGAACATCTGACTAGAGTAGAAGACTATCCGGGGATCTTCAATGCACAAACCTTCAATTTGGTCACCAATAGCCCAAAAATGCTTGGAAAGACGTCTGGTTCCATTGACTTCCATTCAAATTACATTCGGATTCTGTCCTCTCCTGTAAAGTTGGCATTTTGGAGACTCTGGCTTTGGTTTGACTTTTGGTTTGTTGGACAGTAACGATTTACTAAAGCACAGACTCCATAAAACATCAACAATCAACCAATTCTAATTCCAAAACAAAGGATGATAGACGTGCCCCAGGACTACTCTCAGACCACGGTTGAAGCCACTGTTGGGGATTTGCCTTCATACTTGCCATATATACCGATATTACAGCAGAAAGACAGAAAGTGCAGGCATCGCAATATGTCCTTAAGCTATATCAATAAAGCCAATATGAAGAAACACAAATACAGGCACCGAGAAAAAAATAATAATCATAAGTCTCTATGGTCGGGGGATGATTCAATCACAGATGCTCACTGTCGCTGTAAGGCAAAGTGAGATTACATGAGCAAGAAAAATCTATCTATCCCAACAGTGTGACCTTTAAGATTCCGCATTCTCGAAACTTTGGTCCAGCCTAGCAACAGGTGGTATGAGTGAAGCATCAACAGGCTAATTAGTGAATTAGTCTAATGTGAAAAGCACTGATAATGACACAACTGGACGTGTTTCATGGGAATTATCGGCATCACTATTTAAGGAAAGCTGTGGGTTTAATTGGTTAAGGCATCCATCTGAATTGACTGAGCACACGAGACATATATAACATACATGCTCAGCCTTAACCTTTGCTCTTCTCTTTGTTGTTCGCCGTTAGAGTCCTCATGCCAATGTATGTAAAGGCTCAGGACATACCAATGTAACAACAAGGGGAAAAGGGCAGTGTACATGCCCTGCAGCAGCTGGAGAGGCTAGAGCTCGCTCAGATGATAGTAAATTACCTCATGGATGCTGCGTTCTGCAATAATGGACAAGGCTTTTTGTAGGAAGCCATTATGGCTCATGATCAAAATGTCCTTTTTAAGGAACAGCAAAGAACCTTTGTGCTCATATGTCAGCTTTCATATCTGTTATTACTTCACAGTGGAGAAATCTCTATAGGGTACACTTAATAATATTGTTTCTCCTGAATTATTAGGATTTCATTTTTCGCCCACCAACAGAACGTAAAGCTTGAGATTTAAGGTCAGGTCCGTAAGTATATGGACACTCATACCATAGGTTTTACCGTCGTTTTATCACAGTGAATTTAAAATGAAGATGTCAAGATGTGACTAAACGGTAGGATGACAATCATTTTTTTTTCAGGTTGTAGACAGTGGCCATCTGAGGTCTGGAACCCATGGGCACCACCATAGGCTGAGTTTTCTCCCATGAGATGCTTAGCCAGGCCTTTGCTGCCTTCAGCACTTGCTTGTTTGAGGGTCCCTCTGATGTCATTTTGTCTTCCGTAGATGAATTTCATGCTCAGTTGGGTCAGGCGACTGACTGACCATTTAAGAACGTCCCATTTCTTTGCCTTATGAAGCTTATGGGTTGCTGTTGCTATATGTTTTCGGTCATTGTCCATCAGCTATACATTAGCCATTACCATAACACTGCCTCCACCATGTTTCACAGATGATGTGGTCTCACTTCCGTTTATGAAGGCCTTCTGTTCCTTCTACATGCCCCTCCATCATTCTGGTATAAGATAATCTTGGTTACATCTGTCCAAAAAATCTATCTTCCAGAACTGGAAAGGCTTGTTTTCTAGTCAAATCTGGCCTTTCTGATCTTGAGGGCTACAAGTGTACTGCATCTTGAGTTAAGCTCTCTGTATTTACCTTCATTCAATTCAATATATTTCAATCATATCTTTACTGTGATGGTGAAACTTGCATCACCGTCCAGATACTTTTGGACATGTATAGTTTTTCTCTCGTTAAGAGACGTACAAAAAAGGACATCATGATGTCCAGTACTTTTTCTCCCAATGTTGAACTTTGCTGAGAATACATAGGATCAATCAAAACTCACAAACTCCACATAACTGGCCTGAAACTGCTCTTAAGTGGCAGCTTGACTGAGCCTATTGACTTTTGTTTCACAAGAACATGATTGCAGTGGTTTGCTCAAGCATCGGAGCTCTTTGTGGTTATTTGCGCCTTGACATTCTTGAATAAAAGGAGCCTATAAAGTAATAAAGCACTAAGGTAAACTATTAAGGCCATTCAGGTTGGCGACAAGCGATGTAATTTAATCTCATTGACCAAATAAAACCCAGTATATCAAGTTCCAAGTTGAATAAGGAGATCCGAACAGCATTTCTTTGGGTCTTCTTGTAGAGTAGCCCTGAAAGCTTAGACCACCAGATCACTGATAGCAAGCAATTCTTTAAAACTGAACTGAACAGTACCAATACTTCTATAGCAGGTGTGTGTGCAATACGTCCATTTAAAGCTACATAATCATTCTGACATGAAGTTACATTGTGCCTGAGAGGGAGCCACTCATTTCAAGGGTACCATTAGGAGCTTAGCTGTCACCATACACCTTTGAGGAATAGACAATTTAGATCTTCTGGCAGACACATAAGGAAAGAAGTGTCATGCACTTTACATGGTGGAAGGTCTACCAAAGACTGACATCATCCAATTTTCATTCTATTTGAGGTCATGATGATGTACAACATGGGCAATAAGAACTAAGATGGATGAAGTCTTTGATATGAAAGCCCACACTTACATTGCTTACTTGGTCCAAGTAAATGCTCCACCCACAGAGGTTCAGACTGTCCGTTATTGCATATTAAAGCATGCACCTGACTGACATGAATGCGGACATTCAGCGAGAAGTGGTGCCTCCATGAGTCATCCTGTTAGTGCCAGTACCATTGGCAGATGGCTGCGCGATGCTGAATTACGTACATGCAGACTGTTCCGACAACTGCCCTTAACACCACATCAACATTGTCAAAGACTGCAGTGGTGTCGTGCCAGACTATCATGGAATGGGTTATCGCAGGGCACCATTAGGAACCTCTACAACTCCATGCCGAGACGACTGGCATATTACGTTAACAAACATGGCGGCCCAACGCCACACTGAGAGACACTACTTCTGTATGTGCAGCTCAATAAATATTGATCATATCAGTCTACATGTATCATCAGTTATTGTCCCCGGTAGCCTTTATCTTCCTTCCCAACAGCACTGCACTCCCACACCTCCTTCTGGGAGCAACTATTCTTTTGACGATGAGTGTAGATAGTGCCACAGCAGGTGTTCTAGCCCTGGAATGGCACTGACACTGATGTTGCATAATGCTGCGTTAAGCTGAACATACTAATTATCATGATTTTGTCAGTGGCATTTGGAATGGCTGTCCTCACATGTGAATTGTAGTCGCTAAATAGTGTTTAGGGTGTTTCCAGCGCCAATCTGCTTTGTGTTTCACCTTTAGACTTTGAGGCTTACTGTACATACAGCCAGAGTCTTCCAGCACTGGAGAGGTAACAGCCGACTACCTAAAATCTCATAACTTGTGTTGACAGCAGGGCTGACTTATTTAACACAAGACCCCGTGTGGCAAAGGCTGATGGTACACTTGCACCCACCGTTAAGCTGCTTCCACACTGAAGGCGTAGAACCATTGTGATTTCAAACACATTCTTTTCAAAGGGATCCCTGATGCAGATGCGGATTTCTGCCAGAAGCGAGGCAGAGTATGCAGCAGGGAGCACACGGGGTCATACAAAGTTCATACAAATATTTTCACCCTGTGCACGAGGCACTTCGGGCAAGTCTGCAGTACGTGTCTTGTCGTTTCTGTCGCTAGCCGAAAGGTTAGATTTACTGGAGAGTGCTGCCCACTTTTTCGCTGGGCATACTGCCAGAGGTGTCAAACCAGCTTACATACCCCTACCTAAACTGAAATCGCTGTAATGCAGACTCCAGTGCTTACCAGTGCTCCAGGCTTACCGCTGTAATTACATGCTGGCAAAAAAGACCAAATATGGTGCGTTATAAATATACAGCGTTCAATTAAATATCACCATAAAAAATAGTAACTGTTTTACGGTACCGTTAAGGTTCAAGCATTATTAACATTCACCCAATTTTGATGTTTCGTAGGTGGGGGCTGAGTTTTAAAGGGGTTGTGGTGTGAACAACCTGTGGTCCACACCTTACATACAGAGATTAATAATAAGCATAATATTTTGATTTATAAGAACTACAGATGGTTTGTACTGAGCCAGAGGGGGCGCTCAAGAGCGATGACTATCGTAGACCCTAAGCCAACGTCCAAGCTCCATTCCTGGGGTAACGTCGAGCCTCGTCTTGGTGAACCGTTTCTTGAAGAATGGTAAAGCCATTATTAATGGTACAGCCCTAATGCACAACAACCAAAAGCGTACCTGTATATTCTGGCTGCAATGGACAGGAGCTCAGAGGCTATCTGTGCATGGGCCTAGACAGCCACTCAACCAGCCAAATCCAGCCCGTTTTGTTCATTCGGTTTCCTCAAATGAGTGATGCAGACAGAATCTGCTAACATGCTAAGAGCGCCCCCTTGTGGACAATCTTCAGCCTGCTAAATGTGACTGAGTGAGTGAGTCACAATCCAGGTCAGTGACATGCTTTGCCTCTTTTAAAAAAGAATGGAAATTAAAATTGACTTACAAATGAAAGAGCAGCACTAGATCGAAAGCATGACTGCAACGCTTGCTCAGGAAAAGCATGCCCAGCACGTGCAGGTTGGGCCGCATCTCCTCCTGCAGCTTCAGCGTTGTGGCGTCCTTCTGCAGCAGGCCTGCGTCTGAAAGCACAAGACGAAGAGCGCAGCCTGAAAAGATACTGCTTTCCTTTTTTGGTAGTCTCCTTCTGACAGCCGTCGCTGGTGACAAGTACATTTCAGACAATAAGCGCCCAGAATTGATGGGTCAGGGACCAAAACATCTCAATCTGGCTCCCGCGTATGCCACGGATGAGCAGGGCCATCCCTCAGCCTCGCACATCACTCTTCATCCAGTGCCACACCAACGTCCTCGCCGGCGTGCGACTTTTTATTCTGTAAATAATGAATTGAGGGGGAGATAAGTGTAAGGAATGGGGAGAACACGGCAAGGAGAGATGAATATGGACAGTGATAAAGGAGGGAGTTCTATCAGGACAGCGGGAATAATTCATGCTGCAGCACTTCTCAATACAGTATGGCACAGCAGGACACCTAAAGAATGGATCCTTTCAGCCGGGACCTTCAAGTCGACTCATGCAAATAAGCATCCACGTTCATACATGTGCATATAGAAACTCAGGTCTTTAAATAAAAAAAAAATTTCAGGCATCATCAAAAAAATAGCTGCACCCAGAAGGAAGTGTGGGGTTGCTGTGCTGTTGGGAAGGAAGATGAAGGTCACCAGGATCAATAAAAGATACATTTAGACTGATATGATCAATATTTATTGAGCTACACATACAGAAGTCTGTCTCTCAGTATGGCATTGTGCCGCCATCTTTGCTAATTTAACATGCCAGGCATCTCAGCATGGAGGTGTAGGTTCCTAATGGTGTCCTGTGATAATCCATCCCATGAAGCTTGAATATCCTCACACAGTTCCTGCAGACGTTGTGGTAGGAGTGGAGGTGGAGTGACAACTTAAGGGCATCCCTGCTCGCCGAATGTCCAACTGGCTGTCGGGTCAGTCAGGTACAGTGACGAGGCCCATCCTTACTTATGTCACATGCACGGCTTAGCGTGGAACTTGAATCATTCACATGACTCCAAGTTTCTTCCCTCTGGGTGCAACTATTCTTTTGGCGATGAGTGCATTCAAAAATAACCTGCACACTTCAGCAGACCTACGTTTGGGCAATTTGGTGGGCAGGGGCTCAAGGCCAACCAGAACAAGAATAAAACTTTATTTCACGGGCAGCATACATCCCGAGAGATAAAAGTCTATTCATGTTTCAGATGAAAGCAAACAGTGTCTTTTCCCAGGCAGCCTGAAACATATTCATGTTTTTGCCCAAGGGAGGAATTGAGCACAGGTCCACGGTGCACAGCGCTGTCTGGTTATCCCCTGCACCAGTGGTTTCCAAACTTTCTACTCCCTCAGACATTAAACCAACAAAATCACATATGCATTACCCTAACGCATATTAGTGCTGTCAGGAAAAACTCTGTATCTCCAAAACAAGACATACGTGTCCCGGTGAAGAAAAACATGCTAAGCTTTTAATGGAAGTCATTTTCGCAATCTGCCTCCCACCAGTGTGATAGGTTGCTTTGGCAGAGTACATTTAGAATAGCTGCTGTAATTATATTAATAGTCTTAAAGATTATTATTAGACTTGACATCATTTGAACATGCAGGAGCGGTAGCTCATTAGCATTATGTAAGCCGTGATGTTAATCTAACGCACTTTAACGCACTTAAACAACAACTACACACTGAACTAAAGTACACCTGGCAAAACATCTCACGACTGAACATGGAGAGGAGCTCACGGAGAGTGTGGCCAAAAGTGGTGAGTAATGTTTCTCAATGTAAAATAGCAAAGGACTTGGAGATTTCATCATCTACACCTCATACGATCATTAAAATATTCTGAGATCGGGAGAAATCTCTGTATGTAAGGGATAAGGCCCAAAACCAGTATTAGACAGTCATGACATTTGAGTCATGACTTAGATGGCACTGCATGGGTTCAGGAACACTTCCCAATAGGGTTGCCACATTTCAGAAATGAAAATAATGGGGGTGGGGGGTGGAGGGGTGGAGGGGTGAAGGGAGTTGAGGTCATGTGTGAGTGACGTGTTCGAAAGGGATGGCGGTGGGGGGGGGGGGTGATTGTTTGGGGGGAGAATGTGATCAATCAGTTTATAGAAGTTATATGCAGAAATTAAGTTACTTAACACTTTTCAAAGGATTTTAGAGCTACTGTAAATTAATTCTCATTGAAAAACAGCTCTCTTTGAAACTACGACTCTGTGTGATGCTCCAGATACACACTTATTGCTATTACTTTTATCATAATTTACAGCTTTCCACATATTTGTTGAAAACAAGTGAATGTGCACAATACCAGCTGTCACCCCTTGAGTTATTTCGGATGTATCTGCAATACAAAGCTGTCCAAACTTTTGTAGAGTAGCTCGTTTGAGTGCTAGTGTACCTAAAGATGTCTTTGAGGTGGATCTGAACCAGCTTTATTGACGCTGCATACGAAGCCTCTGTGGTGTAACCAGTACTCAGTAATTCACCCTCTCTCATATTGCTGAAGGCCTAAACAGTAAACACTTCACGAGCAAAAATAACTCAAATGTTATGAAAAAAAAGATAAGAGTGGATGGGGGCGGTGGTGGCGGTAGTGTGAGGAGGGCGGTATGTGTGGGGTGTGTGTGTAGGAAATAAGCAAAAAAAAAACAAGTCCCAAATTGGCACTGAGGACTAGGCTGATTGAAATCTAACAGGAAAATGACGAATGGTTTTTCTCAGAATAATAAATGCCAGGCGCTCGGTATTAGGAACGCAATCACCTTTCCTCGAGGCTCTCTGGAGGGGAAGGAAAAAAACCTGACACGAAACAGCTGTTAAAAATAATTTGGATGACACCAGCGCAATCAATATGTTTATATTTAGGCTCAGAGAGACGGCAGCTAAAAAAATAATCCCTCAGAAAAACGCTCTTCATCTGCATACCTTTCCAACTTCAGCTCAGACAGCAGAGACGAACGGCAGCGCTCAGGAGCGGGCCTACAGCTTAATTCCTAATGGCATCCCGGTTTGTACCTTTCACTAAAATGATGAATAACTTTTCAAATCACTTCTGTCAGACAGCCACCGGTCTCTGTAATGATGCTTTGGCACGGCAATCAGATTGGATACATATATATATATATATACCCATATATATCCATCAACCTAAATATTAAAACCACCTCCTTGTATCTACACTCACTGTCCAAGTTATCAACTCCTCTGACCATATAGGAGCACTCTGTAGTTCTACAGTTCCAGACTGTAGTCCATCTGTTTCTCTGTATACATTATAACCCTGGTCTTCAATGGTCAGGACCCCGACAGGACCACCACAGAGCAGGTATGATGTGGATGGTGGATCATTCTCAGCACTGCAGTGACACTGACATGGTGGTGTGTGTGTGTATGTAGTATGTGTTATGCTGGGGTGTGAGTGGATACCTTGCTGGTCCACCTTGTAGATGTACAGTCAGAGATGATAGCTTATCTGCTAGTGCAGTGTTGGTTGGTGTGGCTCAGCGGTTAACACCTTTACCCACCAATGAACTACCACCTCATGTCGGAGACAGGGGTACAAATCCCAGTCTAGGTAGCAAATGCTGAGCCACACCAATAAGAGTCCTTGGGCAAGACTCCTAACACTACACTGGCCTACCTGTAATATGATTAACCTTGTAAGTCGCTCTGGATAAGAGCGTCAGCTAAATGCCTGAAATGTAAATGTTGGTCATGCTCTGTTCCTTTGGCAGTGGTTACAGGACGCTGCCCACAGGATGCTGTCCACATGACGCTGTTGGCTGTACAGTTTCAACTTGTGAACAAATCTCAGTTCAGCAGTGACACAGAGGTGTCCAGCAGCACTGCTGCTGTCTCTGATCCACTCAGACCAGCTCCACACACAGTTACACACGACCTCCACGCCAGTGTCACTGCAGTGCTAAAAATGACCCACCACTCACATAATACCTGCTCTGTGGGTAATACAGTATACTGAGAAACAGATGGACTACAGTCTGTAACTGTAGAACTACAAGGTGCACCTATATGGTCTGGCAGAATGGATAAGGAGTGTAGATACATTGAGGTGGGTTTAATGTTATAGCTGGTCAGTGTATATCTATATATAACATTAAGACTACTGTACCTCCAGCATAAGAATGACAGGGGAATAGGCGGTGCGGCTACATCATTAATTTCTGAGACGGACCCATCTGCTCGGAAAAAAGGGACAGCCAAGTAATTACGACGGAGAGCTGCTCGATCTCAACACCTGTCATAGGATTTCTCACTTTGAGGAGGCGAGACGAAGAGAGAGAAAGCGGCGAGGACGCACAAACGACATAACGGAATAAGCGTCGTTAGGCGAGCTCGCACTGCCGAGGCAGAGGAGGCGTAATGATGAGGCATCGTACTGTAGCCAATGTGGTCAGAGGTCCACCCGCCCATTAAATAACAATTAGAGCAGCAGCCGTCCAAGCCTCTTCTACTGGTTCTATTCTGCTGAGGAGCCATCACTCTGACAGCCTTCTGAAGAACATCTGGACTGGAGGGCTAGTGATGGCTAGCTATTATTCATTAGCCATATCCATCCACAGTGTGGGTTCATGCATAGTAATATTCATTTTGCTTACGCTAGACATTACATTCATTTTCCTCCTTCTGTTTATAGTTGGCATCCCACAGTTTTCTGGGAACCCCTTTCAATAAACCATACAGTAATGAGCTCCAAAAAATCCGAAAAAGAAAAGCGTTTGGAGAAAACAAGAGAGCGGGAAGGAAGTATGGCAGAGCCGGCTGCCAGGTAGTGCCTCATTGAACATTTGTCACTTATGGGTAATTAAGGAAAGAGGTTAAACCAAAGTCTATGCAGCCCATCACTCATTCTCCAGCACCTGGCTGGTAAAGCCTAAACTGCTAAATTAAGACACACGTGACTCGATGTTAGGACGTTTCAGTGTTAATCTATATTATGAGAAGAGTTCAGAAACACGTCATTAAAACATTTATATCTCCTTTTATCCCATTTAACCTGAGAGAGCAGGGGGAGAACGTCAGAGATATCCACCAGTCGCCTCATGTGAGTTGCATTAGTTGTGTTTACGCTGACTTAATGCTTTGATAATGCTCTGATGCAGAAAGTCAGGTTGTAAGTAATATGATCACATGCACTTCAGTATTCAGATAATGGGAAACTCCAGGAATAGAAAGCATCACGTTTCCGCTTTGCAATCAACCAAAACATACAGAAGACATGCCATAAACCTAATGTAAAAAATGTACAATATTTCTGGTAAACTGTGAAATCTGAAAGACATTAGAGTATGGGAATACATGCACTGGGAAATCTGAATGAAGTCCGAGTATGGGAATTCATGCACTGGGAAATCTGAAAGAAGTCAGAGTATGGGAATTCATGCACTGGGAAATCAAAGAAGTCAGAGTATGGGAATACATGCACTGGGAAATCTGAATTAAGTCAGAGTATGGGAATACATGCACTGGGAAATCTGAAAGAAGTCAGAGTGTGGGTATACATGCACTGGGAAATCTGAAAGAAGTCAGAGTATGGGAATTCATGCACTGGGAAATCAAAGAAGTCAGAGTATGGGAATACACGCACTGGGAAATCAAAAAGTCAGAGTATGGGAATACATGCACTGGGAAATCTGAAAGAAGTCAGAGTGTGGGTATACATGCACTGGGAAATCTGAAAGAAGTCAGAGTATGGGAATACATGCACTGGGAATCTGAATGAAGTCAGAGTATGGGAATACATGCACTGGGAATCTGAAAGAAATTAGAGTATGGATATACATGCACTGGGAAATCTGAAAGAAGTCAGAGTATAGGAATACATGCACTGGGAAATCTGAATGAAGTCAGAGTAAGGGTATACATGCACTGGGAAATCTGAATGAAGTCAGAGTATGGGAATTCATGCATTGGGAAATCTGAAAGAAATCAGAGTAAGGGTATACATGCACTGGGAAATCTGAAAGAAATCAGAGTATGGGTATACATGCTCTGATAATCTCGAATACTGCTGAAATCTAGCTCTCATTTACATTTATGCTATAATCGAACAATAACTCAGCACTAACCCCATCCCTTGCCTCCCCAAGGTGTGCAAATTGCCCATCAAACTAAAAAGGTTGACCTAAGTTTTAAAAGAAAATGACCTGTAACTTTCAACTAGGTTAACATTAGGTAGAGACTAGCTACCATGTCTCCAAAATATTACTAATCCAACTAGCAGAACTTCAGATATTTTGAAACTGACAGTTACGTGATGAAAGTCATACTTGAAGTGGCGTGTCCTTTAAATTGAACCAAGAATACACTGCTAGCCTTCAGGGAACTGAAGATACAAATCCTGGGCTGATGCACATTAGTACCTTGGATAATCTGGCGAAATGGTGGAAGATGATGAATGTTAGAATGAAGCGGCCACATTGTTAGTGTCATAATCACGTTGATCAGCGACTAGTCAACATCAAGCTTAAAGTGGCATCGCCAAGCAGTACAGCACAAGACAACCCCTACGTACTATCCGCCGATTCAAGTCGTTTTTTAAGTTTCCTGCACTTACTTCATTTAAGTTCCCTTTGTCATTTCAGTCCTTTCTGATTCGAGTCCCCAGTATTTTGTTACCTCAACAGAAAATGCAATTTTAATCAACGTCAACATTTTAGCACCACAGTGCAGCACTCTTACAGGGGCAGCGTTTTTTTTTTTTTTATGTTAATCACTGGCAGTTCTGTAATAACCAATCAGGGAGGGTAAAGGTGAGCGTGTGATTCCCCCAAAACACATGCAGCCAATCAGTGCTCATCAAGCCCAAAGCCATTCAACAGAAACCCATGATTGCCTAATGTTACTCTTGCTCTTGCAGAGGAACAACAGAGTTGTATACCACTCTACTTCCGTAAGGATCTCTGGAAGGAAGAAAGCTGTACCTTTAAAAGTGTGATTCATATAATTTTCTTGTTTTTAATATTCAAAACTTAAATTATCATCAACAGAATGTGAAGAAATCCCAGATGTCTATGTATCATGTTGAAGAGATATTCCCTGAAGTTAGCATGCTAACCAGCTAGCCCCGTATCTCAGGAGGTGATATGAGTGAGTCACTGTAGCATTCTGTGGGAGTCAGTCCAAAATGAGAGCAGGAAGAAGCAGCACTGCTGCCCCAATGGCATGTTATAATCTCTGGACAGCCATATTAAAGGTGCTGCTCCTGGTTAGACCATTTAAAGGCAGGAACCTAAACCCAACGAGGGCTGAAACTCTTGGCAAGCTATTATTTACATTAACACTACCACTGCTTCCCACCACTGGAGACGCTCTTGGAGAGTAAAGGGATGAAGCTCGATGCTGAACACCGTTTCTTCTAGACTGGTAAGGCGTGAAGAGGGAGGAGGAGGGACATTTCTGTTCATATGTTGCCTCCTATTTGTTTGGCGTGTGAATAGGACAAGTCGCATCATCTGACAATGTGAATAACGTCTTTTCTGATTGGCTGTCCTGTATACTGCCTCATATAAAAGGCGGCCTGGACTGGAACATGCTGTAACTGAAGTGTGAATGGGTGGGGCTAAACTGCTGTAGGCTAGTAAATGTGTTTTTTTTTTTACAAAAATGTTACAACCTTACAAAAAAAGCCATTTTCACTACCTATTACACTCATCATCAAAAGGTTCGTTGCACATTTACACCCAGAAGGAATCAATCGGTGGGTAGGTTTGACAGTGAGAGACATCCAGTTGATTCATTGTCATGGAGTGATGCCAAATGGCAGCAGGTCATCTTCAATAACATGTCCAGTTTTGACTCGGTGGAGATGACCAATGAATCTGTGTGTGGAGGCACCATGGTCAACACCAAGATGAATGATTTGTCCACCAACACCCCTACTGCACAATCTGCAGAATATTCTCAGCTGAAGGAACTGGGTGCATGGGATGGATTATCACAGGAACCTCTCCAACTCCAACACGACGGCTGCCATGTTGCATTAGCTGGTGCGGCAATCCCAGTAAATGGTCGGAGGTGTCAGTCATCTGCTTTAATCTTATTAAGCTTCCGGGTCCTGCAGGACACAACAAGGCACAACTGAAGTGTCCTGGAGTCGAGGAACCAAACCCTGTTGCTCCACAGGCTTGCCCACAGCTCCTGGCAAGTGTGCTCACTGCCCCATAGTGTGTGTGTGTTCACAAGTGTGTACGCGTATGTGGATGTTTAGCTGCATGGGTGGGTCAAATGTGGAGGACACTGGCCATGCACAAATGCATTACCACTGTGCTCTGACAACTGACCGAGCTAGCCAGTGTTGGCCTGGTGAGAGCCCCAATGAGGGGATGACAGGGGAGGAAATCTAAAATCAGCATGTTAGAACCACTAACCACACAGCGACTCTTCAGCACAGCGTTACACATTTATACCGGTTAGTACAAATGTACTTTCTCTGTTTGCTATTGTCATCCACAGGGGTTGGACAAAGAAACTGAAACACTTGTCATTTTAGTGTGGGAGGTCTCATGGCTAAATTAGACCAGCCTGGTGGCCAATCTTCATTAATTGCACATTGCACCAGTAAGAGCAGAGTGTGAAGGTTCAGTTAGCAGGTAAGAGCACAGTTCTGCTCAAAATACTGCAATGCACACAACATTATGGGTGACATACCAGAGTTCAAAAGAGGACAAACTGTTGGTGCACGTCTTGCTGGCGCATCTGTGACCAAGACAGCAAGTCTTTGTGATGTATCAAGAGCCACGGTATCCAGGGTAATGTCAGCATACCACCAAGAAGGACGAACCTCCACCAGCATCACGTAGTGACCTGGCCACTATCCTGCAAGTAGAATGGCTTAAAATCCCTCTGACCACTGTGCAGGACGCAGTATATGTCATTCCCAAGACCAACTGACGCTGTATTGGCCACAAAAGGAGGCCCTGCACCATACTAATAAATGATTGTGGTCTAAAACCAGGTGTTTCAGTTTCATTGTCCAACCCCTGTATGTGGGCAATAGAATTGTGTTCCCCCAAAAAGAGACACAGCAGGAGAACCTACTCTGGATGACGCATTGCCAATCTAACCTCTGCTGTTGCATTCTTTTCCACCCAGTGATTTGTTCCAGCAAGAGGACACACCCATCTTCAGCGTTTGAAGCCCCAGTGAATGAAGGTTCATCCACCTGTCATGCAATTCTACAACTATTCAACCATCCCCCAACACAGGTGTAATATTCACCCTGCAAAGTGCAAGCCATACAAAACAGAGCGCGATCATTTCTGAGCACTTGTCACTTCTCTGCTTAGATGCTGAATGACACTGAGCCCGAAGGGAAAATGTGAAGGGTGTCTAGCTACTATGGAGACACATGATAAATAATCACTGTTGATACACCCTGTGGGAAGACACGCTGTCAGTGCATCCGCAAGCCTCTCACGTCGAGTTGTCGTCATTTCCAGCCTTTTGTTACAGATTTTGTTTTTCCTGCCTGAACTGAACGCAGCACTGAGGAGTTACTGAATAAACTGCGCCTCTGTACCACATCGTAAAAGAGAAACAATAGGCACATAACGCATCGCTGAACTGTTCTGAACAGTAGATTACAAAAAGAGATTTAATTAAAAAGGAAGAGAAGCCTACTTCTGCCACGTCTGTTCGGTTCCAGTTTCTAAGTACTGAACATACTGGAGAAACACTCTCCCCCGAGAATTAGAATGAGAATGGTGGTAATTGCTTTCGCTGACATGCAAGCTGTGTACAGAACTTTCAGAGTGTCTTTAAGTAGCCCATTTGTGTGGGTTGATGTACCAATAGATTACCATTAGAATTAATCTACACTTATACCATCAATAGAATAGCTGCACCCAGAAGGAAGTGTCAGATTGACATTCTATTGGGAAGGAGGATAAAGGTTACCAGGAACAATAAATGATGATATAGGCTATATCTATTGAGCTACATGGAGTTGTAGAGGTTCCTATAGGTGCCCTGTTATAATCCATCCCATGTAGCTTGAACATCCTCACACAGTTCCTGCAGATTTTGCGCTAGGGGTGGAGGTGGAGTGACACCAGGCCTTCTGGACATACATTTGTTAGTTGTCTCCACACAGATGCTCCATGACAGTCTGGCATAATGCCATTGCAGTCTTTGGTGGCGTTAACGGGGTGTTAAGGGGCAGTCACTGCATGTAGTCCTGCATCGTGCAGCCGTCCCAATGGTGCTGGCACTAACAGGATGACTCATGGAGGCATCACTGCTCACTGTATGTCCACAATTGTGGCTGTTGGGTCAGTTAGGTACAGTGTTAAGGCCTGTCCTTGCCTATGTCACTACCCACCAAGTTTCATTTCTGTCGGTTGATTCCTTCTGGGTTCCTTTTTTGACTGTGAGTGTATAATACTGTATAAACTCACTGGACATGGATGTGAGTCACCTGTGACTGGAACTCCACGAGCTGTGATCCAAATTTGGCATGGACTGGACGAGTTTCATGATGTAGGCCACATCAGTGTTCAGGCACCATCTAAGAATTGCACAGTCCGGCCAGAGTTGGTGGATGCCTTCCCTGGCCTTTTACTGGTTGTTCCAGGAAGTCCCACAGATTTTCAAAGGACTCAAATCTGGGGATTTTGAGGGCCAGTCCAGATGTGTGAATGCTCCTGAATGCCAGTTAGACACATTAGCAGCCCTCTGAATGCGAGAACTGTGATAATTTAATACAGTTATATGAATGCCATGTCCCTCAGTAAGATGATGAGCTAGAGGCAAAATCTGGTTGTCCAGCAGCTCAGCATAGGCACTGTGGTTCAAATTTACTGTCACCTCAACCAAAGAAACGCATTTCCATGTAACCCAAGCATCACAGAGGTTTATGCAAATGAGTTCTGTTCTGATTGGCTGCTTTTTGCCTTATTCCAAAAGCAGGCTAAGTAGAAACTACTCCTTACAAAATCACCATGAATTGGGGGGTGTGGGGGGCCAGGGGGCTAAATTGCAGTAGGCTGAATAAGCAGATACATGCAAATGAGCTGCTTTTAATGACATCATAATAACAATGAATTCATTATACGGACTGGGAGTGAATGATATTGGTTTTAAAACAATGTTTACGTGATCCATCAAACTGTTTTACTCCACAAACGAGCACAGAAATTCTAGATTTTTCATTACGCGGCTTCTTTAATTTATACAATTCAGTGTTCATTTGATCTCATCTCAAATGTTTAACTTGGACCGACATCTGGTGACTGCATTAAGCAGAATTCACTGTTAATTAATCTTGGCACTGCAGCATGCCACATTATCCTGCTGAAAACAGTTTCCTCCTGAAAATACCATTTGCAGATGGCTCCACTGCTGCCATGCAAAGGGACTTACGTCGTTCAGATATTCTGCGACAGTCAAATGAAACCCGGCATTTATCAAAGGCCATGTGGCATGAATAGACCCTCCACATCATCACCCCTCCACAATTTTGACACAGGATCTGATGGAAGTATGGCGTCACGTGTGCTTTTCTCCATACACTATTCCTTATATCAGCATTTTTTTCGTTCCTCCAAGCTTTCGTGTCTTGGCTTTTTGCTGAAAGAAGTGATTTCTAAGGTCCCACTGGCTGCCAGACTATTCATGTTTCGCACTTTTGTAAGTCTTCCTGGACCGGCACTGTACCAGGCTGTCAACTGCTTAGCTGTGAAGTGTCTCTTGATCTGAACGCTCCATGTCAGTTTCCTTTCACCTTTAATAAATGAGCTTTTTTCTCAACTAGACTGGTCTTTTTGAAAGGTGGACCACCCAAATTGGACCTCAGCTGAGCTTGGAATGTAGGGGTTTTGACATACTGGTGGTCAAAGTAAAGTGTTCTTTGATAAATGGGAAAAATTTAATTATTATAATCTGCTGTAGCCTGTGGGAGTACTGGTACATATGTAGGGCTAGTCTGCTCTTTACATTTCTCAAGTGGACAGCATAGTGGACAACACTGCCACCCAATGCATGGGAAATCTAGGGGTTGCTCATTCAGGCAGGCATGCCAGTGCTATGCTTATAAGACTGCATGTACAAGACCCCTAATTCCACATTCATATGCCGTGGTCAGTGACTTTGGACTTTGGAAAAGAGTTTGCGCTAATTGTCAGGCTTTCAAATCTTGATCTTGAATCCAGTTCCCAGTCCTGGATTTTGATTTTGCTGGAAGGGAACAGTCAATGTAATTTACTGATAATGTAGTACCAGCCCCACCAAGGACTATGATAGTTGATGTCTTGGTTTTGTGGGTTGATGTTGGCTTTTCTGTACAGAATCTTTTTTGTTTCTAGATTCTAAAGTATGTGGACACCCTTCCTAAACACAAACTTAGATAATCATTGCTAACGTGTATTAAATCTAACATTTATCAATACAACATCCATCCAACACCGGCAGTAAAATGGATATTACTGAATTTAAATGTGGCACTCCCATAGATGCCACCTTTGCTACAAAACTGTGAAACCTCAGCCCATCTAGATCTGACCAGTCATGACGGGAAACAACCACAACTCATCCACAAAGCAGCAGACCACACAAACTCAGAGAGCGGGACTGTAGCACGGATTGCATCTTCCATTACATCACTCACTAAGCAATTTCCAAACTGCCTCTGGAAGAAACTTCAACTGTGCCTCAGGAGCTTCACGAAATGGCTTTCCATGGCCGAGCAGCTGCACACAAGCTTAAGATCTCTATGTGCAATGCAAATCATGAAACTGATGGACTGTTTAGCAGCACAAGCATGTTTTCTGGAGTAATGAATCATGGATATATCTGGGTTTGGCAGATGCCAGGACACCTACTGGATACCTATCGTAATGCATATGTTGGGATGGATTTGAATGCTGACTGTGAGCCAGGCCTTCTCACCCGACATCAGTGCCCACAGACACACTCCAAATCCTTGTGGAAAGCCTTCCCGGAAGAGCGGATGCTGTTATAGCTGCCAGGGTGGTGGGAGGGCAACTCCTTAGGAACGGCCATGGTTTTGCAATGGGATGTCCAACAAGTTCATATGGGTGTCAAGATGGAATGGTCACCATTTTGGTTGTATGGTGCATTTCTATAAATAGCCCAGTGATATTTCAGTGTCTGGAACCTATTTTAATATTTCCCTCCAAACACCTTCTATGGCACATTCTGATTCTCATTTTCTTAATATCTCATGCCTAAAATATTCTTTAACTTTGGCTCCACCTCTTCATCTGCACCCTCTGATGTGGATTCAACAGGTCAAATAACATGGCAAATCTTCATCTAGTGAAAAAGGCAGCCCATAAGAACTAAAAACTGAAATGCACAGTATACCTACCACAATATGAAGATACAGCCAAGCCAATGTGCTTTCAGGGTATGTGCATGGAAATTCTCAGCGCAGTAATTAATTCTTTTTATCTCTGCAGGTTGTGAGTACAGAACAAGACATACATGTTCACGCTACCCGCTTTTCACATTCTCCTCAAAATGAAACCCAGGCTGGCAGGTAATTGCTCTGCCTGCAACTAATGTCTCAGTAAATGGTGTGCTTTGCACCAAAAAGGAAATATCTTTCTAATGCTGTTTGCACAGTCCTCTCTGATGAATGAATATCTGCTGTATATCACATTTTCTGGAACCTGCACTCACTCTTACAATACTTAGCAGATAGCAGATGCACATTTGCTGCTCGGAGACATCCTTCTTTTTAATGGGCTTCTTATCAAACTCCAACAAGGCGACCCGTGCAGCCGGAGCGTGAACACCTAATTGAATCATAGAATATCGGGCCATTGCAAAAGATATCTGATGACACTGTCAACCTGGCACATAAATTAAGCAAGGGCTCTAAAAACAGAAAATAGTGGCCGGCGCGCTCGACCAGCGGTAATAAAGCAAATCTTTAGCATGAACGTTTTATTTAAAAGTGCATTATTGCAGATAGGTTATCAATTTCAAGGATTTTATGAGCATTAATAGACTGGGCGGCATGAAAGGCACCTTGATCGCAGGGTAAAGGCGTAAAGCGGCGAAGAACAAGTAGGCCTGATGAGGATTTAGAGGGATATAGTGGGATCTATCTGACATTGCAGACGGCATTCAAAGTCTATTCGCTCCCAGTTACTGCAGCTTTCAGTGCACTTGGAAGGCTGTAACTGCATTTGAGAGCAAATGGAGTGCCACTGATGTGGTCTTTAGATTTGGTTTGTTTTAGAACCTGTTTAATTCCATATTTACAGTATAATAAAACACATTTTAGATAATTACACCTCACATGAACAGTTGCACCCAGAAGGAATTGTGGGATTTCAATGGGAAGGAAGATAAAGGTTACCAGGAACTATGAATTATGATAAATTTAGACTGATATGATCAATATTTATTGAGCTACACATACAGAAGTAGTGTCTCAGTATTGTGTTGGGCTGCTATGTTTGCTAACTAACATGCCAGACGTCTCGGTATGGAGTTGTAGAGGTTCCTATTGGTGTCCTGTTATTATCCATGCCATGCAGCTGGAATATTCTCACACAGTTTCTGCAACGGTATGCCAGTGATGCTGGCTCCAACAGTGGACTCATGGAGGGCATCGCTGCTTGCTGAATGCCTGCGGAAGTAGTTCTGTCACTCTGCATAGTCTGTGTAGGTCTCCCAGATTATTCTTGTTGCAGGTGCATGCCTTCTTCTATCTACTGACACCAACAACGTGCTATGGTAATATCTGGATGGCACGTAGTATGTCGCCCCATATCCCTGGGCCGAAAGATGCGACCCCTCTTCAACTCTTCACATTGCTCAAATTCCTTTAAAACTCCAATGCATACTTTGCTTGCAAAGGTTGCTACCAACACAACAGCACGTGTCAGAATGGAAAGCTTACGCAACAGGACGAGCTTATGCAGTCAGTCAGGTACAGCGATAAGGCCGGTCATTGCTTACGTCACTTGATGATGATAAGTGTATGTGCTTCCAACTTCAGGTGATGGTTTGAGGTAGGCCCTTTCCTGTTTCAGCATGACTGTTCTCATGTGCAAAAGGAGATCTGTAAATACATGGCTTGACAAGTTTGGGGTGGAGGAACTCCACAGCGGCCTGCACAGAGCCCTGGCCTTAACGCCACTGGTGTTCAGTGGGATGAATTTGAATGTAGTCTCTTTGCTTCCAGTTACTGCAGCTTTCACCGCACTTGGCAGAGTTGTAGAGTGCCACTGACGTAGCCTTTAGATTTGGCTTGTTTTGACTAT
Organism: Prochilodus magdalenae; assembly: GCA_024036415.1. Lineage (NCBI taxonomy): Eukaryota > Metazoa > Chordata > Actinopteri > Characiformes > Prochilodontidae > Prochilodus > Prochilodus magdalenae. The sequence continues at coordinate 332,620 of JAMWET010001530.1, read as the reverse complement.
TTTGGATTTCACTGACTTTAGCATATTAAATTAGGTGAAAACCTAGGTGACGTCACATCCTGTCCCTCAGATCAGGATGTTCCAGCCTCCGTCAGACTATGAAATTGAGGCTGAGGGCAAAATAACAATCAAGGAGGAAGAAAATAAAATAATGTATTGGTGTTGACTCAGCTGTCCTGTTCTTTTGAATTAGGAGTTCTGCAAATTGCTCATTTGCCATAGCCATACTCACTAGGGACAAAAATTGCTTATCCTTCCAAACTGATTTCCTTGATGGAATGCTGACTCTTTCACACTTGAAGTCATTCATTAAGCGCAGAGAAGAATATGCTAAGTGCCGTGCTGCTTTAAACCGATATTTTCCCATTTAATTCCGTGCGTGGCTTCATCCCGTACCCGACTGCTGATCTGCAAACTGTGTGGCACTAACAAATAAAGCACCACGGCCAACATTTTGGTGATCTCGCATTCACATGCGCATCCCTTTCCCTTGAACCACGAAAGGTACTTTGAAGTTCACAGTGCAGAAAAAACAAGCTACGGCAAGGAGTGTCTGGAAACTTTAAGCAGCGTAATGATGAATTACAAGGTGTTCTATTTGCGCGGTTCCAGACTTGGAAAAACACAGCGGTGTTAAGCTTTGACGTCGTCGTTAACAGCTCTCGCAAGCTGCTTTGACAGACCAAGAAGCAGCTTTATTTAGGGAAACTGACAACTTGTTCAGCTGAATCCCAATAATGAAGCCATGGAGCACCGTTGAGTCACTCTGTTACCCGGCACGTTCTGCTACGTCCAGGGTGTACCTGCTTCAGTACCTGTTTCCGTTTCAGAGCTTGCCGGTAGCTGGCCAATTCTCACCATGCCGGCAGACTAGTTGATTTATTGCTGCCATGCATGCGCCGAATACTTTGTATTCAATTAACATGTCAGCACATACAGTCATACTTAAATATGTACTGCCGGGGAGAGAGCTAAGGCGGCCTGCTATCAAACTGTCGGGGTGCATTATTCACACATGTGGACACAAGGCATTATTTCGGCGTGAATTAGAATTATGTTGGTGCTGTGTTTTTTGCGCCATGATCCGAGACAAGCCGCGGCTGTACGTGTACCCTGCCCAGGAGACAGAAATGCTAATGTCAAATATTAGTATGGACAAAATAAACGAAGCTGGAGATGAACACAAAGAGGCACCACTTTGATGTTCTAGGCTCGTTATCTGCCGCGACACACGTGCCACCTTAGATCATCTGGTTGTTTCTAAATAAGCCTTCCCGAAGTCAGTCTGTCAAGTCTGACGAACGCAGTTGTGTGTTTCGTGTTAAAACTCTTGCAAGAGCCCTGATCAAAGAAGAAAGCGCTGTTTATACAGGATCAAATGTTCGCTCCCAAGAAGTTTAGTCTGCCTCACAACAATGCCAGACTCAACAAACTCTCTGTTAATCTTTCATGTGTTCCTTTTAAGGTGGAGGGCGTTTTCAGTTAACTCTGTAACCCGGCTCTGACCTTTATTCAGCTTGCAAATTGATTAAACAGGTGTTCGAACTCCTAGGAGGCACAAAGTACTGATAGTCCTGCCTAATCCCACTAATTACCATTTCCAGCCTCCCTGCTTCCTAGGCTTGTCTTAAATGATAGCCTGCTGTCAGGCTGCACATAAGGTGCACCGGCAGGGTCTTGGAGAAGCTGTCCGCTTGGTCCACAGTGATAGCGTGATGGTGGACGACGCTCACAGAATCCCCACCCCACCTTCCTCCGACAGGGTAGTCCTTCGCCTCTGCACCATTCATCTTCATTAGCTAACTATTCCCTCCACGGCCCGTCAAAAATACTTAATGCTTCTCCTCCAAGGGCCTCGTCCGAGCCTGGTTAACACCGGGGCTGGTAAATTTCAGCTGTGGCTCCTGCGCTCCGGCACCGAGCCGTTATAATGCTCCCCTCGGACCTCTTAATGAAAAAACAATACAGTCGCCATCTGCTACCCTGTCAGACGCTGCCGATGCCGCCTCTACGTGACCCGCTACGCCCTCGGACGTTGGCTCGACTTTCTCCCATAATGCGAGTGCCGCGATGAGCTCTCCAGCAGCGGTGGATGGGAAGGGAGCAAACAGAACACAGACAAAAATATGTTTTCCCTCAATTAGCAGCGGAGCCGTGTTTACCACCGAGCCCGGGCCTGTAAACAAAGCTGGTGAGCGAACATCCACAGATACTGAAACATTCCACTGACGCAGAATTCAAAGGACCAAATCCTCATTAAGAACTTCAAGAGTATCAAATGACCCGCAGATACCCTAACATTTACCCACGAGATAATCTTATCTCAATACTTAATAGTTCAAAGCCTCGCGGAAAAACCATAAGCCATAGGTTTAGACACAAATCAAGCCTCTTCAAAGGAACGCAGCAGATAATCTGGGTCTTAGCTCATTTCAAACACCCCGCAACAATTAGGTTAAATTGGTACATTTCGGAAATTCTGCGTAATTGCTTCAATTCCGAAGTTATGGAAATGTGGAAAACTGCCTGAGGGCCTCTAACTGAGACCAAACACTACAGATGCTGTTCTGCCTTAACAAGGACACGCAGAGCTGCGGACACAAAGCCGCACTCTAACGTGCAGTCCTGTTTCGTGTTTGTATGCACAAACGAGCTCAGTGATAGCGATTTGGGTTGAATACTGACGGCGGAGAGACATTTCCATAATTTAAGCCTGTCCTTCAGAGAGGCTCTTCTGTTTTAAGGGCAGTGGAGTAATAGAAGTGGTTTCTGTCAATTTGCATACTTAATTACTTCTGTTAAAATGTTTGGCTTCCTCTTGTAACTGATAAACACATATTTATTGTTGGTGTCTCTAGTGAGACAGGTCACTTGAAAGCTAGATAGGTTAGCCAGCATGCTAATCAATAAATCTAGCCATAAATGCAAGCAGCTAGGTTCCACAGAAATTCCATACAATGATGTCCTTTCAAAACTAGCTTTACCTTGGCTGTATTCCAAATGACATACTACTACATTGCACACTGTGTACTACAGTAGTATGCACTGTATACGACCCCTGTGTGTAGTATGCAGTACAGTATCAAGTTCTGACCTACAGTGTGGTATACTAATACAGTCACATGACCAGTTACCTCACATTTACCTCAGAGCCGTTATTACTGTATTCACTGTTTAGAGCTAGCTGCTGCTAACGCTGCTCAGTTCACCTGAACTACGTTTAGCCTAGCTGTTAGCTCCCCTCGGCTGTTTCACTCTAAACCTGATCCTCTAAAGCGAGTTCATCTTTTATTAATCCTCAGACCTGTATATTTAACTTTCTGAGGCTCATTCTGATGAAAACACACCCCACTACAATCACCACACCCACATTTACCTCAGAGCTGTTATTACTGTATTCACTGTTTAGAGCTAGCTGCTGCTAACGCTGCTCAGTTCACCTGAACTACGTTTAGCCTAGCTGTTAGCTCCCCTCGGCTGTTTCACTCTAAACCTGATCCTCTAAAGCGAGTTCTTCTTTTATTCATCTTCAGACCTGTATATTTAACTTTCTGAGGCTCATTCTGATGAAAACACACCCCACTACAATCACTACACCCACAGTTATACTCGGAGTGGGCTGTGTTTTGCTCCCCAGTGTTACCCACCGCCATTTTCTCTGGCTGAAGCAGGCTGAGAGCTGGTGAGTCCGCGGTACATGATGGGATGCAGTACACCATGAAGATAGCTCCACCTGTATACTAGAAACTCGGACTGGAGTAGTATACCATCTGGGCATCTTCAGTGCACTACAGATCTTCAGTTTGGTCACATACTTCATACTACAGACTACTATTAAGCAGATTTAGTTTTCGAGTGTTATGTAGTATGTCATTTCCAATACAGCCCTTGTAATTGCCCACACGCAACACGAGTGGCCTCGCACACAAACTTGGGGCAGCGTAAGCGACTGGTTGCCTGCTGGTGTGAGTGTAGGAGCAGGTGCTTTTTTTTTGCCTCTGTAATGCCGAGTGACCAAAAAGAGAGACACCAAAAGACTGCAGAGACTGCACTGTGTTAATGAGAGGAGGATGCTTAAAGCTGAAGTTACAGAGTTATGAAATCAGGATACGGAAAAAACACTGTTACAAAAACAGCACAATAACAGACAGAATTGAGAACATTTGATTACAGGCAAGATTACATTCAAACCTCACACACGAGAACCTCCTTTCAAAAGAAGCTCTTCTGAATGATAAATATGTCACACTGCAGCCACATACTAGTTTAAGGTCTATGCCAACTTAAGCATCTTATTTTTATTAGCAGAACTGATCTGCAATGTTTTCCTGAGGATCTGAAATTTAGCCCTATTACTCTACTTTGTTCCTATATACATTTTTAACTGGCTTCAAATGAAACCTGTGTTAAGTGAATTAATGTTAACACTGGCTGAACAGAATCAGGAGGAGCAGAAAGTTAATGAAACGTGAACAGAGCTTTTGTTTTCACACTAATGCGTCATTTTCTGCAAACATGTTATTAAGTGTGATTATTTACTGAGTGTCATTAACTCTCAGTGATTATGATATGCAACTTAGACAATCAGCTACCACCTGGTTTTGTGCAAAATGAATGCCTTTTAAATTTTCCCAGCACACATTGATTTCTGTGGACTGTCAAAACAATTGAGCGAAAGAGCCCTTAGCAAATTACAAAAATCAATCTGCGATCATCAAAGTCCAAACATGGACTTTATACAATAGCAGGTAGAACCCAGATGGTGGATCTTCTGAGTTTTTAGAATGGCCTTTATTTATATTCTTACTGATAATAAGATGTATACCCAACTGATCTTTTAAAAAAAGCAGGCACATTAATACATTCATCCCTTGATTGGTGGGGTGGTGGGGGTTTGAGGGGGGTAGGGAGCTGGGAGGTGCTGAGCCCATATCATCACTCAGTGGGCGGAAGGCAGGAAACACCCTGGCCAGGCTGCCAGTCCATCACAGGGCAGATACACAGACATGCACATTTACTCATATTAGCCTGAACACATGGCTTTAGACGGTGGGAGGAAACCGGAGCACTCGGAGGAAACCCACACAGATACGGGAAGAACATGCAAAGTCCACACCGAAAGAACCCCAGACGCCCCAGCCTGGAATCAAACTCAGACCTTTCCTCTTATCCGTTTTACTTTGGACACAACCATTAGCTCCCCAGACAAAATTTTGATCACCTTGTGTATTTAAGGTGGTAGTAACTTCAGACTCCTGCAGATTGCGCTGCATGAGGAAGATGTTAATGATTGGCTAAAAGGAGTGACTGAGCATTTGGGCGTGGCCAAAGACCATAGTGTGAAGGAAGTAGCTGAATCTGCAGGTGTATGGAAGCGTACGGTCATACGGGTCTACCAGCAGTGGCTAAAATCCCAGTCTACAGGAAATTCTCCTCGGAATTGAGTCAGGGAAGGCATCCACCAAATCTGGTCCAACAGCTCAATTCTTTGATACAAGAGTGTCTGAACACTGATGTGGCCTACATCCAGAAACTTGGTGCTTATTGGTGCTTGTGGAGGTATTACACGTTATAAATATACATTTCAGTCACAGGTGACCCTTTATTTTTGTCTGGTGGGCTTATATTTTAAAGTAGCCCTATCAAACCTTGAGTATTAAGTAAAACTGTAATATCTCTATGTCTAAATGATGTTTTCGGGGATCAAAGAGTTACACAGAAATCACTTATATGTATGTATCACATTTAATTTCCCTTTCATACTTACAGAATCTGTGCTTTACTCTTCATGCTTTATGATCAGTAACACACTAAGACATTATACCTGTGTGATTTATATGGGTGTGTAAATTAAGGATCTGGCAGCTCAGTGCTACAGGCTAAACAATATAAACTAAAAGAAGGCCCAATAAATAATAATCCTAGTTTATGGGCAATCTATGCACACGGTCCAGCAAATAAGTAAATTACAGGCTAGGATCATGACAGTGAGAATGAATTCACCGCTTTATGCCTCAATGAAAAATTGGTAATTGGTCTCATGTCACTCTAGTGAAACCACAGTAGTATGGGGGTGTTTCTGGATGATGTTGATACAGGTCTGGAGAAATTTAAGAGACCCTGGCAAACTGATCAGTGTCTCTAGTTGTACAGGTTCTGGGTTTGTGTTGGACCAGAATTCCTCAGTTCTGTTTGATTCTCTACACTACTGGAAACATGTCTCCCAAACTCCAGATCAGATATTGTATTAGATCTGTTTATTTAGAAAACCACTAATGACCTCCAGAAGCCTGTTTTTAGAACCATGCTCGCTGTGCATTTCACCCCAGCCACCGCTCGCCAGTCTCTCTGTAGGTCACCTGAGGTCATCTTACGGTGGTTAAGGGACATTGGAATGAGGTGGCGCTCATCACTGTCAGTAGAGAGTGGGTGTGGCCCTCTGCCAGTCTGTAGCTGTGTTGTCCTGTGTGTTGGCTGCTGGACCTTGTTCTTATGAACCAGACGCTCACTGTATCTGCCAGTAAAGCTAGAACCCAACCTTCTGTTCCTCACTAAGAACCTGCGCTACATGTGGAGAACATGATTTAAGATTATAACTGGAGTGCTCTCTAATTTATTTCCAGAGCTGTATATGGCTTCTAGAATGCATAGCACAATCTTAACCTGCATTTGTAGGTGCAGCGGTGGATAGTGGTTATGGACTGTGGTATGTCACATGCCTGAGCCCATGTGGTGATACCCATCACGGATGCATGCCAGGTTATTATGCAGTGCTCTCAGAGGGGTCGAAGGCTCATAGCCATCGTGGTTTTTGGCCTTGCCCTTTATGAGCAGAGATCTTTTTAACCGCTTGCTGCAGAATGCTGCTCTAATAGTAGTATAGTATATAGTGTCATTCACTGCCGAGTCTCGACCTACCCTCTTTCATAAAGGACTCGACCTTTCCGGGATGCTTGTTTTAGATAGCCATGCATGACGGTATCACCTACGCAAGATATTTTCTGAACATGTCTCGTACCAACTGTTTTTTGGAATGTGCTGTAGGCATCCATTTCGGGATGACCGCATTCCTTCGCTGCCCAAAAAGCAACAATTGTCTTAGGAACTTTACAGGAGGGGGCAGACGTTTATTACTGTCAGTGTAAATTATGTAAACAGTTTTTATTCCAAGCAACTGTGGAGCATTTCTGTCAGTCATGAAAGCACACAAAATAGATATACGGTGACAATATACACCGATCGTAAAACAATAGTTGCACCCAGAAGGAAGTGTGGGACTGCGGTGCTATTGGCAAGGAAGATAAAGGTGACCAGGAACAATAACTGATAATACATTTAGACTGATATGATCAATATTTATTGAGCTGCACATACAGAAGTCTGTCTCTCAGTATGATATCGGGCGGCCATGTTTGCTAACGCAACATGCCAGAGTGTAATTTAAGCCATTAGGTTAATTAATAATTATTCACCTTTTATAATGTGCTATTATGACTATTGTGTTTACTTGACAAAAAATAAGGCACCTGTGATTGAATTGTACCTAATACCATGTAATACATCCACAAGCACCTATAACAGCTGTGGATTTGGATTCTGGATTTGGCATGGACTAGACAAGTTTCTGGATGTAGGCCACATCGATGTTCAGCCAGTGCTCAGTTTTAACGGGTTGTTCCCGGTACTCCCACAGATTTGTGAATGGTGAATGTGTGAATGGTGCTGAATGTTCCCATTTCCACACAATTTAAACACTCCCAGAACATCACAGAGCTGGCTAATTTTGGATCTGGGGAGCTTTTATTGTCTGTAAAAGTCTATAAGTGATACATTTGATGTCTTGTCTATGCCTAGTACGAACTGTTCCTCAGGGGCAAATAACTTAAACCTAGTTAAATTAAAAAGTGTCTTTGTACTGTTTTCAATTAAGAAGAGGTCAAAAGTCACCCGGTTTCTGTTCCTATTAACATTCCACATCCTTCCCCAACTTTTTCCATAACTTTGGTTGGCACATTTTCACAGCCTACCTGCTTCCTCTACATCCTCTCCTTCTTCTGCCTCCTCGGTTTCAGTCGGCGACGGCTCCTCTAGACTGACGTCCTGCATTAGGATTCGCTCCGTCTCCACACACTGCTATAGGAAACAGACTCCGTTCAGCTATTATTATTTCAGCTCCAGCGATTATTAATGCATCAAGACGGTAAAGTTCAGTTGAGCAGGTCAGCTTTAGCGTACCTTTACCGACTCCATTTGTGCAACTCGACATCGCTGCAGCAAATCCACAAACAGGTATATGAGGAGAGCCTGGTGAAGAAGCACGCCAGCACGTCATCGCACAAACCACTACAGTCGGAGGACTACCATGGTATGTGATAGCTCAGGTTCAGAACTGTGATTAAAGACTGAAGTAGACTTCGGTTCTGGAGATGGCAATAAAATTCAAATGTGTAGCTTCTTTTCATTTCCCAATCAAACATATCTCTTCACACTCCCTCCTGTTTAACTGCTCAAAGCCAGACGGACGCTGTATTAAAAATTAATTAATGCCAGATTCGGACGGGAGATGAAGCCAAGCAATAATGATCATTCGCGTCAGATAAAGGAGATAAATTCATTCCGCCGCCTTCTTCTTACCTGCATGAAGAAGCCAATAAGGAAGGAGACCAAGAAAGGCATCAGTCCTGCACGGGCGATCGTGACTGGAAGACCTGAAACATCATATTCTGTATGTCACCCCACAGCATGATATACATAAACACATATACAGCTGTGATACACGACTGTGTGACTTGTCTCGGAAAAATCGAAACATCACGACGCCTTACAGTGGTAATTTCTCCTTTATGACGAGACGAGCATATTACGAGTAGCCCTTCAAGCGGGACAGAGCAAAGAATGAGAAACGTCTTTTAAGAACTATTAAATCTTATTGAAAACAGAATAGTTAAATTCACTGCACCATGTAATTGCAGCCTCTTATAAATATATATCTGCTACTGCGCAGCTCATAAAACTCAGAATATATCATTAGCAAAAGAGAACACTGGCTTGGCGAAAAGCTCACAGAGACATTTTGTTTAACTTCCTGTTTAACGATAATGTCCGCGCACGTAGACTTTACCCTGGCGCTACTAGCATTAGGGCGGCATATGAGTTTCCATTTACGTCAAGTGGTTGATTAAGAAAGCAGGTGACTGGAGGGAGGAAAAAAGGAGAGATGTCAGCTGTGTCTAATCATCAGGGGGACCTGTTTGGCATTTTTAATTGAGGTTTATGCTCATTCTCAAAGTAGCCAATCTTGACAGTGATGTTAATTTAATATTGCAATACAACATTAACTTTGGCTGACGTTGAAGCAGCTCCATGTAAGGATTAAACAAGATATACGATGCCATAATCGTGAACTGCTGTTGAGATTATGAGCCCAAGCTGTTGTGAATGGTAAGCCTGGTCAACCTTTCTCATTTGGCCAACAAAAAACCCAAGGTGTGAACCGACCCAGGAGGAACAAGTGCAGTGGCATGGTAATCTCACTGGACAAATAACGAGTCCCCTGTGACTAAATTGTACCTGATGGCATCCAACACCTCCGAACGAACAAATAACAGCTGTGATTGGATTTGACATGGACTGTATACGTTTCTGGATGTAGGCCACGTCAGTGTTCAGAAACTCTTGCTTCAAAGACTTCCTTAGTTGGGCCAGATTTGGTGGATGTCTTCCCCGGCACAATTCCAAAAAGAAATCTCTGTAGACTGGGATTTTAGCCACTGCTGGTAGACCCGTATGACCGTACGCTTCCATACACCTGCAGATTCAGCTATTTCCTTCACGTCTTTGGCCACACCCACAAGCAGTCCCTCTTTTAGCCAATCATTATCATCTGCCCTGTAGCGTTTTCCATACATGGAACGAGACTGTAGCACCTCTTCTCAATCCATGGATCCCGTCACTCACACCCCACAGGTATTTATAGCCTGATCATCCTCGTGCAGTGCCATCTGCAGGGGGCTGAGGTTACTACCACCTTAAACATGCAAGATGGCTAATATTTTGTCTGGGGAGCTTATATTGTAATTAATTCATATACAGTAGTGTTTGCAATGGTCAGTAACCAAAAGCACTATAATGATGGAGATGATAAAAGCCAACTTGCCTAAAATTCCTGTTCCCAGAATAGTGGCGATTGTTAAAAAATCTGTGGAGAAAGAGAAGAACATTATTGCACTCAGTACATTAGAGCAAAACCAGAACTTCACTTTCAGAACTTCACTTTCAGAATGTCTGAATACTACAGTAGCTGAGATGTAAACATTCACAAAGTCATTCAGAGTGATTTAGTGTGGAATGGTCCATTGCCGAAAGACTCTGGTCTGGTCTTACCAGTGTTGTTACCGTAATGGTGGTGGGAACCAGGGGTACCAATATCTACAACACAAACATAGCCATTTTACTTTCACCCAAAAGCAGAAAAGGACCTACAAGTGTCCTTTGAGTCATTGTCTGGAATTTTGATGATGGGAAACTCACCTATGGATAGCCCTACCCCTATAACCACCTATGGAGAGGGTTATTGGGGCAATTACACAGCTCCCTTGTTTAAATTTGGACATATGACAGTTCTTCTTTGTCCTGATTTCTTGGAGAAAGGATATTTTAATAGAAGTTGATTTTGGTTTTCTGGTGCCATGCTTTGTAGTGATCAGGTGGGACAGAGGCGGAAACATCTGAGAACCCCTATACTAATATGCAGTTCTACAATTAAAGACTGTAGCCCATCTGTTTCTTTGCATACTTCGTTAGCCCCCTTTACCCTGTTTTTTTGTGTACAGGACCCCTAAAGCTAAAGGACCACCACCCAGCAGGTAGAAGTTGTGTGGTGGATCATTCTCAGCACAGTGAGAATGACCAGAGAGTTTAAATCACAATATTTTTAACACAATTTTTTCATAATACTCAAAAAGTACCGCAAAAGATTTGCAAAGTTTCAGAACTCTCTCTCTCTCTTTTCTTTGTTAAGCACAGGAACAACCGTTCTCCTGATCAAATGGGAACCCCAGAGCAACTACAGACACCTGAACATCCTCTCCACCGTGAGCCTCCTGACCTGGTTTCTCCAGTTCATCACCCAACATCACTACAACGTCTACAATGACCAGCATCTGGCTCTGATCATGAACTCTGTCTCTCACTTGGGTCGGCTCCATCTTTGCAGTTACTACCCCTGGATTAATCAGACTGTGTCTAATAGAAGTTCAAATCTTCTTTTCCTGTTAGTTCCAGGATTGACCTAAGGAAGTTGGGTTCCCCCCTCAAGCCTGGTTCCTCTCGAGGGTTCTTCCTTACCAAAGGGAGCCACTGTTGCCTCTGGCTTGCTCACGGGGGGGTTGGACCCGGATGTCCTTTCCTACATCTGTACATGGACTCCATGTTTTCCTATATATAAACTGATTTTCTGTGAAGCTGCTTTGAGACAGCATGAGTTGAAAAACGCTCTGTACAAATACATATGGATTGATATTAATTGAATTCATAAGCAAAACGATAATTGCAACGAAATTCAATGTATGTAACTCTAAACTGTAAACTAGACATAATGGTCAATGAAATGTACTTCATTCATATTTGCACTGTTACTGCACTGATCGTATCTGCACAGTTACTGTACATACTGTATATAGACTTACTGTCATGTATCTTTTACTCTCACAGTACATACAACCTACAACCTACACTCTGTACATATGTACACTATATTATGTACACCAATATCTGTATTTTCCACCACTCCGCTATCCATAACTGTACATATAATAACCTTGGCATTGCCTGCCATGGTCACTTTCCTGCATGTAAATATCACTGTTTTAAAACGGCCTGAAGTCTCCGTCAGTCCTGGTAGTCAGCCTTTCTCCACCGCTCCCTCTCTTTCACATGACATACTCAAAATAGCTCACTGTAATGTACTTAATTAGACAATTCTAGCATATCGTCATATACACCCCACCCCTGCTGTTCACCACTGTGCCGACTGATCCTGTATTGGAATGCAACAACATGCCAGTGAAAGGCCTTAAATAGAACCACTTTAACACTAAGTTATTACATCTCTGACAAGCATTGCTTCATGTGCTAGTAAACACCACCAAGACCGCGTCATTTTCTGTCTTGTTGTACAGCGTGAAATCCACACCTGAACAACATCTGTGGCTTTGTGTCATGTCACCCAGCCAGAGAGAGAAAGACTCTGAGAAAGACTACTGGGCTTAACTAAGACTTTGGGTCGTATTAAAATTAAAATTTAAAGGGTCGTATTTGATGGGAAATTAAAATTATAATATTATATTTTGAAGAGTTTAATGAAGCGTTAGAATATACTATTCACACCAGAGGCCATGGTCCATATACACAACCTACGCTGTTATAAATTCCTTAAAACATTTGGATATGGTTCTCTTTTACTTATTTTACTTTATTTTTTGATCTGTTTAATTTAAATTTGATTTATCTTATTTGTTTTGCACTTTCCTAGTTTTAATTCTTTGTAACACTTTATAACAAAGTTTGTGATCATATTTGAACTTTTCTGTTATACTTATATTTCAGTTCCATCTTTTTCTACACTGCTCCACTACACTGTAAATGAGGGTCACCCTGAATGTTCTCTGGGTTAAGATAAACATTGATTGATTAATAGATTGATAAAAAATAGAATTGCTCCCCTTCCCTATTTCCTCTCCGCTTGCACACTTGCACACAATGCTTCAGATCATAACACTACTTTAAATATATAAACAAAGAACCCGAATAAACACAAAATGCTGTTCTTAAACGCTCTTCTTAAATGGCCTTCTTGCCCTGTGTGAGAAAGTAAATGTCCTCTTAGATGCTAAATCTACCATTTAACCAAACCCAACTCTTTACTAGGTTCAGTTTCACTACCACACCCCTACATGATTACTGCCAGACCTGCTGAATCTAAACATCACCTAAACAGAATCTGTCTGGCAATGTAAAGCAGCTAGTAAGGTTTCGGACAGCAGTGCATGATGCCACGTTCGAAAGAGATTCAAATACAGATGCCAAACATGGAAGTCATGGAAAGACTTACCCACTGTTCACACTAGCAGGTGACAGAGCGATAAGCGACCAGTCATTTCCTATGGCATGCGATTTACAGCCGGGATTTAGCAACAAGCGTCAAGGCGCCAGAACGCCAAGCGTCAAATCACATTCCCAACTTTCTCTACTTAATGCCAACGCATTAGGACGTAATGAAGAGACATTGTAAATGACTGGCTGCAACAAATTGTTCAGACCAGTCGAAGACATAAAGGCCCGAGGTCCCCTCAGCCTCTGCTCTCTGAACTTTTTCTTCCTACTGCCATTTGATTCCAATTCCCAACAGTGTGGTGGTGAACATGAAAGAGAAGCTCATAACCACGGTATTTGGAGATATACATCTGAAGAAAAATGAAGTGTGGAACAGATTAGTGGATATCGTTGCTGTCTCCAGTGAGTTATATGACTTATTAGCTAGCTAGCTGTTAGGTTTCAATACAAATACATGCCAACAAGATAGATTTCCTAGACTTTCCTTACACACCCACACACTACATCGTGAGCAGCCTCAGACATGCCTGTTCTAGAGACAAACGTGGGATGACGTAAGCGACTTGCTTGATAGTGTGAACACAGAGTTACAAAGCCATTGCTAAGGCTCTGGGACGCCAGCTTACATGATATACTTATAAGGTAAGATAATCTTTTATTGATCCAACAGTGGGGAAATTTGCAATGTTACAGCAGCACAGAGGAAAGAACAGAAGTGTCTGGAAATATACAAATAATAAATAAGATCTATATACAAAAAGTACAGAAAATATATATGTATAAAATACTAAAAAACTAAACCCAGAAGACAGGAATATGCTATTCAGTTTTATTGCACATAGTTAAATAGAGGTAGATTACTGAGTTCTATTGCACATAGTAGAATAGAAATAGACTACTGTAGAAATAGACTACTGAGGGGAGCGGCTGTTATACAGTCTGAGATCGGCCGGAAGGAAGGATATGCGGTATTTCTCCTTCACACATTGTGGGTGCAGCAGCCGGGCACTGAAAGAGCTGCCCAGTGCTTCCAGATAGTGGTACATGGGGTGGGTGTGTATATATATATATATATATATATATATATATATATATATATATATATATATATATATACATACATACATACATACACACACCTGGGGGTTGAGAGAAGTTTTGAGGATGCATTTACAAAAGGATTTGGATGAGTACCGACTTCTTGTGTTTGTTAGCAGCATTAGCCTGGTAGCTACAGTGATAAACTAAATGAACAACATCTGGACATCAAACAGTGATTGACTGGGGACAGTGGGAAATAGTGTGAATTAGACTTTCCTCCAAACCATTCCTTTAAGCACACAGCGCCAAAAACAGCCCGCTTAATTCAGAGGCATAGAGTAGAGATGATGAAACTGAATTACATGCATGTCATAAGTGGACTGCAGGGTGGAAACCATAGAAAAACAGCAGATACTGCCCCTTATCGTCACTGTGTGCATTCACAGTCTATGGAAACTCAAGTGTACAGAGGAAAAAGGCCGCCACCAGCTTGTCTGAAAGCCGCACAGCCTTGAGACTGAAGATTTTCCACACCAAACACTCTCTCCTCTGACCTAATTACAAAGATGATGCAGCACTACTTCGATGCATATTAATAAGATGCTGCTGATTAGTTACTCATGGAAAAGAGAGGGAAGCTCTCAAAAGAAAAGAAAAAAGGCAAAACTGGAAATTGACTTTGCTGACACCACAGATAGCATCTGATTTTCCAATTACGCAGTAAATGTTTTCGAAGGGATTAATTACAGATGCACAAGAAGACGAAAACCGTCGAGAAATCGGCAACGCGTGCCTTGTTGATTCGCCTGGAAACGGAGAAAAAGGAGCTTTAGATGCACAGCAAACTGCAGCACCCAAAACCTGGTCACCTGTGACTGAAACCCCGTGTGTAACACCTCCACCAGCACCAATAACAGCTGTGGTTCGATTAGTCATGGACTGGACAAGTTTCTGGATGCAGGCCACATCAATGCTTAGACAGTCTTGCATTAAAGAAATGCACAGGTGGGCCAGATTTGGTGGATGCCTTCCCTGGCATTTGACTCGCTGGTCCAGGCAGAAGATTCTGAAGAGAATTCTAATCTGGGGATTTTGCGGGCCGGTCCAGATATCTGAACGCTCCTGGATGTCCACTCATTGTCAAAGGAATAGCTGCACAAATAGTGGCAGCAGAAGGAATCAACTGGCAGGAGTGAAACTTGGAAAGGAAACTTGACTAACCCAATAGCCATGACTGGACACTCAGCAAGCAGTGATGCCCTCCGTGTGTCATCCTGTTAGTGCCAGCACCATTGGCAAAGACCGGAACAACTTAGGACTACATTGGACTACATGTATGCAGACCGCTACGACGACTGCCCTTACCACCACGTCACCGTCACCAAAGACTGAAATGGAGTCATGTCAGACTGTCATGGAGTGACTCAGAATGGCAGCGGGTCATCTTCAGTCACGAGTCCCGCTTTTGTCTTGGTGGAGACGACCAACGAATCTGTGTGTGGAGGCACCGTGGTCATGAATGGTTGAGCGGTTTGTTGTCATGTGTCACACGTCCAGAAGGTTTGGTGTCGCACCACCTACCCCACTACCGCACCATCTGCAGGAACTACAGGAGAATATTGTCACAGGACACCATTAGGAACCTCCATGCTCAGAAATCTGGCATGGTGACCCAACGTCATACTGAGAGAGACTACTTCTGTATGTGTAGCTCAATAAATATTGATCATATCAGTCTGAATGTATCATCATTTATTGATCCTGGTCACCTTTATCTTCCTTCCCAACAGCACCGCAATCCCACACCTCCTTCTGGGTGCAGCTATTTCTTTGACAGTGAGAGTACATCATACCAATCAGTCACATTTGCAGCTCTGTGAACTCGAGAATCAGAATCATTATGGACTACATGAACAGGAATGTTATGTTTCTCGGGAGGATGATGAGGAAAAGGCAAACCCTGGTGGTCCAGCAGTTCAGTGTAGGCACTGTGGTTCAAATGACCTCGACCAAAGGACCCATTTCGGTGTAATTAAAGCACCCCATCACAGAGGGGACTAATTTTCCCCCCATAACTCACTTAATAATACATATTATCTTTAAAAAGGAGCATGCTATGCAATATCCCACAATAAAGTGATATCGCCTAGCAACTGCTCCTCAAAGTAATGAGAACAATCCGTCTCCCTCGTTTCCACCGATCCTGAATAGGCAGAATTGATTAACTGACAAAGCGCAGTGTATTTATTTATATATGTGGCGCGTAGGTTGCCTTAAAGAAGCCCGTCCTTCGGGAACTCTAAATTACACGCACACTCCCAGTCAAGATGATTGATGACGATGTGAGCGGAAGCAAAGTAACCATAATGGCGCTTTAATGACACTCATATCAGTCGCTCTGGCAATCTGCCAGCTCTGCTGACATCTTTACATAGCTGTTTAATTAAGATGCCACCCAAATTCTGCGAGGGAGCGCAGTTTTCCCACAAAACACATCCGAACGCAGCTCGCTAATGAAGGATGGCCCGGCTTTTGCCGTGCGCACCAGTGTGATAAGCAGGAGGTACGGGAACAGGGAGCCGTGTTGTTGAGGTGCCGAATTGATTCCTGAGTATTAAGGATAATGGATATTGACAATGCGGTGAAAGCTGGACCGAACACAGTGCATGACTGAGCAGCGAGTTCATGGGAGCTGAAACGCAGGACAGGAGCTGTGGAAAAGGAGATGGGTTCAGGTCAATGAGAGATGTTGTTGCAATAGTATTTTTTTTTTTTCTCGTGGTGCAGACGAAGTGCATAAAAGCCTTGGCAATCCATATCTGTGTTTCGGTTCCATCGCTCGCAAATGGATCTCTCGGCAACGCGAAATCAAAAGGCATTCCAAAAATGTGTGCAAACAGAGACCGACAAAGGATGCTTCTATTCTTCTGGTGCCATGGAGTCATTACAGCAGTGAATGACAGATGTGACTGGAGTGACACTCCATAGGGCCAAATGAAAGGAGGCTGTCTATGTTGTATGACCGTATCTGTATCTTGTAATACCCTCATCATCAAAAGAACGGTTGGACAAGTAGCTGCGCCTAAGAGGGAATCAACCAACAGGAGTGAAACTTGGTGGGTAGGTTTGACATTGGGAGACATGCAAATGATTCAGGTTTCACACTTGGACACGCATGTGACGGAAGCAAGGACGGGGTTTATCGCTGTACCTGACTGACCCAACAGCTGCGATTGTGGACATTCAGTGAGCAGTGATGTCAGTGCCAGCACCACTGGCAGACGGCTGCACAACGCAGACTTCCGCATTTACCCCATCCGTGAAGTGAAACACGTACACACTCACATACACACTCACACTAGGGGGCAGTGAGCACACTTACCCGGAGCAGTGGGCAGCCCTATCCACGGGGAGCAGTTGGGGATTAGGTGCCTTCCTCAAGGGCACCTCAGTCGTTACGGTCAGTTCTGGGAATCGAACCGGTGACCCTCCGGTCACAAGGCTGGTTCCCTAACCTCCAGCCCACGACTGCAATGGTGTCATGCCAGACAGTCATGGTGACTGACAAGACTTTTGTCCTGCTAGAGATAAATCCATGCATGGAGGCAATGTGGTTGGAAGGTCACATGTCCAGAAGGCCTGGTGTCACTTCAACTCCACCCCTACCGCACCATCTGCGGGAACTATGTGAGAATATTCAAGCCGCACTGGATGGATTACCACAGGACACCATTAGGAACCTCTACAGCTCCATACCGAGACGTCTGGCATGTTGCATTAGCAATCATGGCACCCCAACGCCATAATGAGAGGCAGACTTCCGTAGGTGTAGCTCACTAAATATTGATCATATTAGTCTAAATGTATCATCAGTTAGTGATCCTGGTAACCTTTATCTTCCTTCCCAACAGCACCGCAACCCCACACCTCCTTCTGGGTGCACCTAGTCTTTTGGTGACGGGTGTATATCCAAGCCATGCTGTCCAACTGTAACTGTATCTCTCCTCTAGTCTCTTTACATACTTGGACAAATGCCATCAATGCTGCCATCAAAACCGCCACAAAGCAACATCTCAGCATCGCACAGCCTTCAAACTCCAGTTCCTCCAGAACACAGCACTTCACACCAAACCGCTCGCAATGACTTCGAGTTAATCTTCCACCTAATTATACAGGGATTTTGGCAGATCAGAAGAATTCCATCATAAATCCGTCACTCAGCAAAAGCAGCTGTTAGATGAAGACAGCAAATAATGCTGAGCTCCCTGCCAGAAGGATCTGGTCTGGAAATGGTTAAACCAGAGCGCAGTCATATGTAAAATTATGCACTCTAATGTTTGTGTTTTTCTGAGCAAATGACTTACAGCTCTGTGTTTTTCTGCCATAGCAGCACTGCATAATAGGTTTCATTCCGTATTGTGTTATAGATCATTTCAAAGAATGTTCTGGTTTTGTGTTATATATAGGACTGGGACATGCAATAAACAATATGAATGCAATATCTGTATGTATATATACATTTCTCAGATGGAGTCTGGGAGATATTAATTCAAAATGTGGCCAAACATACTAAGAACAGTGTGCGTACGTGTATACACACACAGGGGCGCACACACTATATTGCCAAAAGTATCTGCTTGTCTGTCGCTTGTACACGCATATGAACTTGAGTGACATGCCGTTCTTAGTCCATAGGGTTTAATATGATGTCTGCCCACCCCTTTCAGCTATTACAGCTTCACTTCCTCTGGGAAAGTTTTCCACAAGGTTTAGGAATGTGTTAAAGGGAATTTCTGACCATTCTTCCAGAGGAGCATTTGTGAGCTCAGACCCTGATGTTGGACGAGAAGGCCTGGCTCACAGTCTCTGCTCTAATTCATCCCAAAGGTGCTCTTTCAAGGTTTTGGCTTACAACATATTTCATCTATACATGGTGGAGGAATACATAAAGGGTGTCCCAAAGCAAAATAATGCAGAATGACAACTTATTTATTCAGATCTATCACTATTTCGCCATTATAAATAATACATGTATAGACTTAGAACACATGTAGGTTCACTGGTGGTTTTGGGGGCAAAAACAATCTCTATATTTGTGTTGTAGACATAGTGACCCCGGGTTGATATGTGGTTGGTGTGGCACAACGGATAACGCCACTGCTTACCAGGAAGCTACTGTCGCATGTGGGAGACTTGGGTTCGATTCCCATTCTGGGTGGCTATGCTGTGCTACACCAATAAGAGTCCTTGGGCAAGACTCCTAACACTACACTGGCCTACCTGTAATATGATTAACCTTGTAAGTCGCTCTGGATAAGAGCGTCAGCTAAATGCCGTAGATGGTTCCTATCGCCACCATTGTAAAGAAATCTAAGACACTAAGTTTCTCTGGAAATGGCCCACTTTCCTTCAAACCACTCCGAATGACTATTCACATTTCAACCACTGAGTTATACAGACAAAAACTTGGCAGAGTTCCCCTTTAACCTCATACAAAGACACTTATGGCTTACTGTGTTTGTGTGTATGTTTACTCGTATAGTACATATTGGATATGGATTATTATATATTATCTTATAGTACATATTGGATATGTGGATTATTACTGGCATTTTTCAGACATACAGACTGTGGTGATACGCAGGTGCACATGTTGTTCACACAGTACAGTACATTCACATACATATGAGTGTCCATAACGCACAGGCAGCATGAAGGAAGGAAGAAGGCAGGTGGGTGGAGGGGAGGATGGCAGTGTGGTGGGGAGTGGGGAGTGGGGGTGGGCTGAAGATGATGACGCAACGTCTTATATCCCAAACCCTTAAGGAAGCCCGACAGAAAGAGAGAAGAGAGTGCTCGGGAATGTGATCATTCGGTTGTGAATGGCTGCTGATCCTCATCTCTGCTCTGTGGGGTGATGGTGAAGTGCGCACTGGGCTGAACACGACAGAAGCACAAGCACACAGAGCCCCGCCTCCCACATACTCACAGCACTGCAGATAAATAAACCTCAGAGTCCAGGCTCTGTCCTGCTTGTTCCGGGCATGTCTGAAAGACACAGGTGTGTCACTGTTCCCTGTGATGGGACGGCTGTGGCGCACCTCCTCCGCAGCAGTCGCCATCATTGTGTCTGTTATTAAGACTCCCTTTTCTCTGTGTGCGTGTGTTTGTCTGTGTATCTGCGGCGGCTCGCCTTCACCTGCGCTTCTAGAGTGGCTGTGGACTGCAGCGCTGCGCATGCGTGGTAAACGTCACCACGAAAACCTGTTTGTGGCTCGAGAAGGTATCGAGGACGTGGATGAGTTCAAGTCAAGCACACAGAGGAGCTGTTTCTTAATACTTCCACATTGTTCAGACACCAGAAGCCAACATCACTGCTCTCTCGCTCCATCTTTCCTGTTCCCCCTCTCCGTTCTTCTGTCCGAGTTCCAGTCCCAGCTAATCACACCAGAGAGCTGTTGGCTAACAGGGGAGAGTAATCAAACATGAGATACGAATATAGGCTAAAATAAAAATTAAAGTTTCGCCGAAGTAAATATTCAGTGTACTATCAATGTACAAAACAATTTAAAGAATAATAATAATAATTAATACCTTATTATTTCCATTCCTACACTTGTTTAATATCCCTCATGCATGCTTTCATTTCATTTCGTTTCAAGCCCTAAGTGAATAGCGGTGAATGAAGCTAAACAGCTAACAAGAAAAGTTCAAATAGTTTCCTAGGACTTACCTTTAATGTTACACAAGTAAAAGGATATATTTGATTAAAAGTGCTAATAAAACTTTCCTGAAAACTTTTGTCTGCAGCAAACCGGTTTTTGGAATGTAGGATGTTAACATTATGGCTGCCGAGTAGTGATTGGTCGGCGTTATTGTTGCCGAGTTATTATCGGTTAGAATTACTGTCACTGAGCACTGATTGGTTAACATTACTGCTACTGAGTGCTGTAGTTAACATTACTGCTACTGAGTACTGACTAGTTAACGTTACTGCTACTGAGTCCTGATTGGTTAGTGTTACTGTGACCGAGTTCTGATTGGGTAGTGTTACTGTTTCTGATTGGTTGGGAGTACTGGGATTGAATTCTGATTGGTTAGAATTACTTCTGCTGTGTGCTGATTGGTTAGTATTACTGCCACTGAGAACTGATTGGTTAGCATTACAGCTACTGAATGTTGATTGGCTAGTATTGCTTCTACTGCGAGTGCTGATTGGTTGGCAATTGGTTAGGCTTGTAAAGCTAATAAAATAGCTCAGGTGATTGTGAATGCTTTGTTAGTTTGAGGTTTAGTTAGTCTACCAGCATGACCAGCTTGACTAAATTGACTGACGAGTTTGAACAAGCTGGTATAATGCCTTAATCAGTTTACCAGAGTTTTATATCTAATCCAGCTGGATGTCCATCTGACCAGCCACCTTGACCATAAAAGCCCAGCCTAGGCCAACTCCTAGGCCAGAGGAGCTCCATTGTGTTTTTCTTGTGCCTCAAAATGTCTGCACAATTAAATAACTGGTGTGAAATGGTTATGAATACACTGCCTGACACATTGTTTTATGGAAGTTGTGTGATAACATTTTGGCATAATGTGTATTTTAATTAATCTGTTTTAATCTTGTAATGGTGGAGGAATACATTCAGGGTTCTTTAAAGCAAATATTATTCCCCCTAGGGAACATATTTTTCAGATTTTCCAACATTACATATACCAACTCAGAAGACATGTGTAGGTTCACTGGTGGTTTAGAAAGGAAATTAACCCATAAGAGCCCACAGTGGCGTATGTGTCACAAGCCATTTAAAAGTCTGTAAAGTTCTTTATACAGCTTTATCCTTCACCTGAACACATGGAGTCCCTGAGTGACCTATACCCAACATCCTGGATGCAGTTACATGACAGTTGGTGAACATAAGACCTCATTTAGAAAATGGCGATGTGCTTGGTTAGTGCAGTTAGAGACAAAACCAGCTCATTTTAAACCCATTTAAGAGACTTCGATATTACATATACCCATACTCTATATTACATATACCTATAATCTATATTACATATACCTATAATCTATATTACATATACCCATATTCTATATTACATATACCCATATCTATATTACATATACCCATAGCCTATATTACATATACCCATATTCTATATTACACATACCCATATTCTATATTACATATACCCATATTCTATATTACATATATCCGTATTCTATATTACACACACCCATATTCTATATCACATATACCCATATTCTATATCACACATACCCATATTCTATATTATATATACCACTTCTGATGCCATTTCTAGAACACTATGATAGAATACCAGTTATGAAATTGTTGTTGTGATATATGCTACCAGAATTATGACCCCATAATACTTACAGAAGACGCCATGTGACCTCTTTGTCACAATAAGACTGATCTGTTATGATCTTGTAACTGACCTTTCATTATATTCCCTTAAAGGGAAAAGTGTCTGGGCTGAAAATGGCTAAATTACTTTTGCAGAAATGGTGACCTCTGGTTACCATCACCACTGTAAGTAAAACATTGTCTGGAGTTCCCCTTTAAGTTTGATTTGAACTTTACAAGCTGGGTCAGAGTGTTGTCATGTTCAAAAAAAAAAAAAAAAAACCCTCAATACATCACTTTATTTCTAATACACGCTTTACTTAGCGCTTTAAACCCACTAAAACTTCATTGATGTCTCCCAGGAGTGCCCTCAAACCTCTGCCGTTTCTCAAAACTAATTTGATCCATTTTCTCAGCAAGTCAAACATTGCTCCAGCACAGCGCATCATAAAGGGTGAACTTTCTAATCCTGCTTTTAATGAAGCTGGCCAAGTGAACAGTCCCGGCGTAGGAATCTTTACTAATTCCCATTAAACTTTTAATGTCGTCCCTTGTGCATTATTAAGAAAGGCAAGGGACCTTCTCGGGCATTAAAGCCTCGAGGATTAAAGGCATACAGTATTATCAGATGGACTAAAATAATCCTCCCGTGAATTATCCAGCATCAACAAGTCATTATTATGCACACATGTTCAGTTATATCATTAAGCAACAGATTAAAAAGGCCTTAAAGGTCCCTTAAAATGATTCACAGTCAGAGCTGCTGTACATTACCTGAGAAAAGAGGAGAAAAGATAAGAGCGGATCAGCTTCTCTGGGATGGACAAGAACGACAGAACGCAACAGGTGCTTTGCATCGATCAACATTTATTGCTGGAGAGTGAGTTTAAATTCACACTGAATAATAAAGAAAAGGAAGAAACCATGCATTCTTTCTGAAAACGCTGTCCCAGGTCATGCATTCACAGTGCATGTACAGTTTTTGAGCTATCAGAAACGAAGAACTCATCTCTCTCTTTGACCGTGGTTCCGCAACGTGACCATCAAACTCACAGTATACACACTAAAAGGAAAGAGCGTGTGCAAATGGCTGCTGCCACCCAAACCTGGTCATGTGAGCTTACAGAAAAAAGTGCAATTGGTCCGACAGCATTTGCTCACATATCAGGTGATGACACTATCAAAGAGTATGTGTATTAAAGGTGCCATAGAATGTATTCAGCATTACAGGGGTGAATTATGACTAATATGAAATACGTACAAACACCCTATGATTCATTCCTAGTATGAAACTAGCTGTTTTCTGTTTTATGGTAAACTCTGATTGGCTGGTTTACATTAAGACGCCATGATGATCACCCAGACGCAACATGTCCAAATAGACAAAATAAAATGAGCCTCAGTGTAAATAAATTTGATCCTCATACTACAGAGTTAGCTATGCTAGTTACTTGGCGTTAATGCTAATAGCTAATGCTACCTATACTAGCTACACACCATCCATCTGGAGATTTACATTTACACTCACGCCATTTAGCTCTCATCCAGAGCGAGGTTTACTTACAAGGTTAATCGTATTACAGGTGGGCCAATGTAGTGTTAGGAGTCTTGCCCAAGGACTCTTATTGGTGTAGCACAGCATAGTCACCCAGACCAGGACCTGGCAGGTAGTGGTGTTATCCGCTGAGCTACACCACTGTGTGGAGATTAACACACAGTAGAAGTTCATCCTCACTATGAAACTCTCAGTTTAAGATGGTCTGCTTAAACCGGTAAACACAGATACGATCACACAGCATGGCCTCTACCTACAGGGTACTGTTGGGGTCGTGATGCTAATAAAGGTGGCTCTGCTCCTCTACTCTCTTCAGTCTCTTTAGTGTTAAACGCTGAGCAAAGCTGTTCTGTATTGTCCAAGGGTTTGGGAAACTGTCCAGTCAAATGTGCAACATGAACAATAACTTTGAATTAAAGTCATCCAGGATCTTGTTAAAGATGTGGGGATCTGAATTTGTGCATGGCTCTGCGGGACTCACTTGGGGTCCCACCAATATCTGGCAGCACAGGACTAAATTACAATGTCAGCCATCGGCTTCACAGAGACGTCTAGTGCCGAACTTGGCATCCTTTTCGCCAACTTGGTTTGAGAGTTTTCTGTTCCACTTTAAATGGTGCCACAGCTACATTCTGGGGCCCGTACAAGCTGTAGCATTTAAGGTGGACCAGGACATTAGACGTGAAATAGGAAGGCAAATAGAAAGCCAGTTTCAGACCCATAAAAAGATGTGTGCCCACAGACGGTTTGGTTCCTTGGTAAGGGTAAGTGCAGACATGGCCTTCACAGCCTGAAATGATAGATTTCTTCCCATGGTCCACCATGTTGCTCTGCTGTCATTGCTTCACTGGACTAGAACGTGAGCTAGTGTATGCGCATTTTGGGGAAGCCAATATTAATGAGTCTGTTATGTAACAGTTTAGGTTTTTGGAATCGGCCTCGTTTGTGGTCCAGTATTGTAGAATTTGTATTTGAAGGAGTGCTTGAGGTTCATGTTCGGTTCCATATACAGAACCCTCCTTATTCTACAGCAATGTAAATACAGGTTTCCATTCTATGGCATCTTTTAACATGTATGAATCCGTTTACCTGTTTGACTAACGCTGTGTCAACAGCATGCAGAGCTGATAAACTGAAGTTTATTGTTACACTTTCAATAGTCGAACACAGTGAAACAGGGTTTCAGTTATGTTATAAAAGAACATCATATAAATACTGTACATATTAATTTAAAAAACGGTAAATAGTAACAATAACAACAGTGCCAATGTTCAGCTTAACCAACGCCTATTATTATACACAAACAGCATCTAGAATTTCGATTGCATTGCAGGAAAAGCCTGAAAGCAGCAGATCAAGCTACCTGTTCAGTCCACTTTAGTGCAACCCTGTGACTGTTTTTTACACATTTAGCCGTTTCTCCGGTGTGCCAGTTGCTGTTAATATGAACCAACGCTCGTGTGCAAATGTGTATTTCTCCTGAAATTAGTTCAGAGAGTGAAGGGAGAATTCCACCGGCTGTTGAAAATGTTGGCATAATTTAAAGGTTGTAAAAAAGACCTTCAGACCTGAGGTCTGATCTGATGACCTGACAGCGTTCCTACAGTGGTGGTGATGGGAACCAGGGATCGCCATGGCTACAACATAAATATGAGAATTTTACTTACTTATCCAAAACCACCTGTCAATCTACACATGCCTTCTGAGTTTCATATGTAATGCTGTTGGTACAACAGTGAAAAACCTGGAAGAGTAAGATTTCTTTCAGGGCTGGTGTGTCTTTCATGTATCCCTCTGCCACAAATACATTAAACCGAATGGATTAAATATGTTTTAGATCAAAACTACCATAAAGTAATACTAGTTATACAGAAATCAAGTGACACATTCATAATTGTTTTGTTCAATAACTTTCTAAGTGTCCAGCATGGTGGTGCAGTGGGCAGAAAGGGCCTTGGTTTGATTTCTGGCTGGGGTGTCCATGGTCCTTACTGTGTGGAGTTTGTATGTTCTACCTGTGCCTGTGTGTGTTTCCGTCCCTTGGGTTCTCCGGTGTCCTCCCACAGTCCAAAGACATACAGGCCTCTATGTGTGTGAATGTATAAGTCTGCCAGTGATGGACTGGCAGCCTGTCCAGGGTATTTCCTGACTTCTGCCCAATGAGCACTGGGATAGGCTCCAGCATCCTCCGTGACCCAAAAGGATGATCAGCTTAGGAGGTGGATGATAAACTTTCTGTTCTTCTGTATAACCCCTCAGACGTCTGGTTACCATCACCACCACTGCGAACAATTCTGACTTCTGTGAACAATTCTCTTTTCTGAAAACTGGGTTCTCCCTCTGCCTCTGTCACTGAAAACTACAATTCCCATGATGCCGCTTTTTGTTCACCTTCACCTGAGTACTGATTTCATTCACCGGTCTTATTTAACCATGTGTAAAACCCCTGTTCAGTTTGTGGGCCAGTTTTTAAAGTATTGCCAGCTTTCTTTGTTGCGTACCAAGCATTACAACACCAATCCACTCTGAATGGCTTTCTTAACATCTCTTAACATCTGAGTTCTGCAGAAAATGGTGGAATTCCTCTTTAATGGATTGTATTAATGATCTAAAGCAGCTGTTTACATCAGGAGTAAAATAAAACAACTGTATAATTATTCTTTTAGTCTGCTTTTGTGTTCCTAAACCCCACTGAGTAGTCTCATCAGACAGCCTGCTGAAGGTGCTAACATCCAGGCATTCACTAATTTAATGAAAAGAGTATCGCCTCGAGTGCCTCATATTGACTTCTTGAAATATTCCATTCCGAAAGTGACTTGAAGGAATCACACTGCAAAATAAATACCAACACAATAAAACACACATTTTTTTTTCTTTTGGTGCATGAAATATACAACACTGACACCGCTTACAAGCTCTAGCTGCAAAAGCGCATTTGACTCAATTGAAGGCACATTAATAATTTAAAGCTTGTGGTCCAACTGGATTCCCTGAATCGATTTACCCTAATTGGCCTGTTTATCATACTTAAAAAGCCGAGTCAAGTATCAAGAGTGAAGCAGGTTAGTCCACGTCTGCCGCCCAGAGTTCCTCCTCAAACGTCACTTCGATAGTGCAAATGCTGAAAAGGACAGAATAACACACCACCCATCGCAGAAAGCCCACCCCAGCTCACACAGGTCTACGTTCCGATCCCAGCCTGCTTCCTCAGAGGTAGCACTTTTTCCAGATCAACACAGAATTTGTAATATGATCCGTCAAAGAGCCGAAGAGATGACGTTTAACCCCTCTGATTTTTCACCATTTCTCTTCATTCCCGTCTCTGAACACGCGGTCCTCTTGGGAAGCTGGCACAGAGCTGGTATTCTCTTTCAAGTGTACCGTGTTTCTTTAAGCTCAAGCCGTCATCAATCTTGCCTGTGTTATGAAGCCGTGCCCCTCCATGACTGATTGTAAGGCACAGCAAGAATAAAGATGCTGAGCCAGAGCATTCTGTCCCGAGCTGTGCATCTACCGACTGCTTATTGAAGTTGTGTGTTATGTACTCGCCGTGGATCTCATTACGCTAATAATGCAAACGAATTCTTCATCAACGTTTCCTGAGCTCTAATTCGTCATCTGCCTGAGGAGACAAACTCTTATCCTATAGTGCAAAAGTCAGAGACCACCGTTCATTCGTTTCATTCCCAGCTATGGATTTTTTCTTCTGGAGACATTCCTGATGGAGATTAGATCTAATCCACTGGCATAAAGATGGAGAACGCGGAGGGAATAAAACAGGAGTTCCCACTTACAACAGCATAAAATTGGTCACCTTGTGTGTTAAGATGGTAGTAACTTCCTGTAGGTGGCGCTGCAAGAGGATGATGTGGCTATAAATACCTGCGGGGGTGAGTGGCGGGATCCATAGATTGGGAAGAGGTGCTACAGTGCAGGGAATGTCTCGTTTCATGTGTGGTAATTGGCTCCAGAGCAGATGTTAATGATTGGCTAAAAGGAGTGACTGCATGTGGGTGTTGCCAAACACCATAGTGTGAAGGAAGTAGCTGAACCTGCAGGTGTATGGAAGTGTACGGTCACACAGGTCTACCAGCAGTGGCTAAAACCCCAGTCTACAGGGAATTCTCCTCGGAATTGTGCCAGGGAAGGCATCCACCAGATCTGGCCCATCTCCACAATTCTGCAAGAGTGCCTGAACATCCAGAAACGTGTCCGGCAATGCCAAATCCAATCACAGCTGTTATTCAAGCTTGTGGAGGTGTTACATGCTATTAGGTACCGTTCAGTCACAGGGGATTCCCCACCTCCCACTTCCCAGGTGCTGAAAAATGAAACACGTTTACTTCATGGTTGATATGACTGGCAATTACAGAAATGAAGGGTGGTCACTAACCACTGCACAGACCTGTACAATCTTAAGAACAAAGGTTTCCAGATGTTTCCCGATGACAGGTACTAAAAGGAACTTCTTTAACCTTTAGATTACGTTGAGGTCCTTGAACCTTGATAACGGTTCCTCCCATATGCACAACCACAGAACAGGGACCCAAAGAGGTTATTCTGTGGCGCTGCTCCAAAGAGCCCTCTTTCAGGGACATATTAAACAAGTCTACGTTATTCCTACAGGTTGGGCCGATGCCTCGGTGAGTCCTCCTGCCCTCAAGGACAGCATCCCCCTTCTCTGTGGGTTATACAGTTTGACTTCTCGGCCATCCTCTGCCATTAATCTCGCAGCTGCGATATGTATTTGGACGTAGAAAATGACCTACAAGAAGAAGAGCTTTGTACCTTCAAATGTCCAACACCTTGTGTTTCTGGGTCCAACCAGTATTCCAGAGCTGGGTAGGTCTGTAGATCATCCTCTATGCACTCTCCAGTTAAGAAAACAGATGTTGTGCTTTTTTTTAGGCTGGGCTTAAGAGTTTGCGGTTGCTGCTGTCGTGTGGTGCCTTTGCAAGGTGCCGCTGTTTCAATGAGAGCTGTCAGGGTCGTTCTCGAAGAGTTCAAGTCCGCTGCAGATGAGCTTTTCAGCGGAGCCGATGGAGCTGGACACCTGAGATAATGAGCGGTTCGCGTCGCCATGCTTGGCCTCCTCCTGGGCGGCCTTCAGGATGGCAAAGCCAGAAGTGTGCCTATTCAGCCCGAAGAGAATGTTCCTGTGGCAGAAAGAGTGGAGTCATTCAAGGAATACATGCCTCAGTGCAAGTTTACATCTTTGTGCTAGTCTTTAAAGCGCGTGCAGGGGCAGGCTAGTAAACTGGAGAGATGCATTATTACTGCTGAACGGAGGACATTCATCACAAGTACCGAACACGCATCAACTCACTGATGCGCTCACTGCGTAGGTGCCATTTACAGTCTGGCGCAGCAGAGAATCAGAAACTACAATGAAGTTTTAAGGAAGTTTTTTAGACCGTGCTTGGGAAACCATTATTACATCCATAAGAAACCAAATCACCAAATCAAACCTGAGACAAGTTTACACTGGAGAATTTATTTCCCAACAGAAAATAACATTTTCATAACCTAACTATGTATTTAGTATGCTCAATCCACGCATTGTCAAATAAGAAGCCTTTCAGTCAGCATTAGTGCCCTCCATGAGTCGTCCTGTTGGTGCCAGCACCAACATTGATGCAGTGTTAATGGCATTCATCATATTGGTCTGCTTGCATGTACTCCTGTATCGTGCTGGAAACTTGAGTAACAGTACTAAAGTATTTACCTTCAGATGTACTGAAGTATGGAGAGTAACAGGAGCATGATTTATTACGGCTCTAATGTCCTATTATCATTTCTGGGATGAAACTCTTCATCAGCTCAGTGTAGGTGAAGAGACTCTAGTGTCTCTCAGTCCACCAGTCTTTAATAGAAGCTCATTCATTAGTCTGACACTGACGTCTATTCAAATGATCATGAGCACAAACACTGAAGAAGAACCGGTTCCATTGGCTAGAACCAAGCTCTGTTCAACAGGTCAACACAAGCTCAAAACAGATTGACCGCTGTTGCTTGTTTGGTGTGCTTGCTTCACACTACTTACAGTACACTAACGCACTACACTTACTGAGTTACTGTACACCAACACACTACTTACAGTACACTAACACATTACACTTACTGAGTTACTGTACACCAACACACTACTTACAGTACACTAACACATTACACTTACTGAGTTACTGTACACCAACACACTACTTACAGTACACTAACACATTACACTTACTGAGTTACTGTACACCAACACACTACTTACAGTACACTAACACATTACACTTACTGAGTTACTGTACACCAACACACTACTTACAGTACACTAACACATTACACTTACTGAGTTACTGTACACCAACACACTACTTACAGTACACTAACGCATTACACTTACTGAGTTACTGTACACAAACACACTACTTACAGCACACTAACACACTACACTTACTGAGTTACTGTACACAAACACACTACTTACAGTACACTAACACATTACACTTACTGAGCTACTGTACACCAACACACTACTTACAGTACACTAACACACTACACTTACTGAGCTACTGTACACCAACACACTACTTACAGTACACTAACGCATTACACTTACTGAGTTACTGTACACCAACACACTACTTACAGTACACTAACACACTACACTTACTGAGTTACTGTACACTAACACGCTACTTACAGTACACTAACACATTACACTTACTGAGTTACTGTACACCAACACAACTTACAGTACACTAACACATTACACTTACTGAGCTACTGTACACCAACACACTACTTACAGTACACTAACACACTACACTTACTGAGTTACTGTACACCAACACACTACTTACAGTACACTAACACACTACACTTACTGAGTTACTGTACACCAACACACTACTTACAGCGCACTAACACATTACACT
Source organism: Prochilodus magdalenae (assembly GCA_024036415.1). Taxonomy (NCBI): domain Eukaryota; kingdom Metazoa; phylum Chordata; class Actinopteri; order Characiformes; family Prochilodontidae; genus Prochilodus; species Prochilodus magdalenae. The sequence continues at coordinate 301,619 of JAMWET010001530.1, read as the reverse complement.
TACTGAGTTACTGTACACCAACACACTACTTACAGCGCACTAACACATTACACTTACTGAGTTACTGTACACCAACACACTACTTACAGTACACTAACGCATTACACTTACTGAGTTACTGTACACCAACACACTACTTACAGTACACTAACGCATTACACTTACTGAGTTACTGTACACAAACACACTACTTACAGCACACTAACACACTACACTTACTGAGTTACTGTACACAAACACACTACTTACAGTACACTAACACATTACACTTACTGAGCTACTGTACACCAACACACTACTTACAGTACACTAACACACTACACTTACTGAGCTACTGTACACCAACACACTACTTACAGTACACTAACGCATTACACTTACTGAGTTACTGTACACCAACACACTACTTACAGTACACTAACACACTACACTTACTGAGTTACTGTACACTAACACGCTACTTACAGTACACTAACACATTACACTTACTGAGTTACTGTACACCAACACAACTTACAGTACACTAACACACTACACTTACTGAGCTACTGTACACCAACACACTACTTACAGTACACTAACACACTACACTTACTGAGTTACTGTACACCAACACACTACTTACAGTACACTAACACATTACACTTACTGAGTTACTGTACACCAACACACTACTTACAGCGCACTAACACATTACACTTACTGAGTTACTGTACACCAACACACTACTTACAGCGCACTAACACATTACACTTACTGAGTTACTGTACACCAACACACTACTTACAGCACACTAACACATTACACTTACTGAGTTACTGTACACCAACACACTACTTACAGCACACTAACACATTACACTTACTGAGTTACTGTACACCAACACAGAAATAATAGTAATAATAAAAAGAAACTGCAATAAAGGGTTTATTTGAACATCGTTACATTGGCCATTTCTGTGTTTCTAAAAGCGGACATTTAGGAAGAAGCTTCAGAAAGTCAAACAGATGTCCGCCAGTGTTCGCTCTGAACACATGCACTACTGGGTCTGTGAGTCATACAGGCACCCGCACACAAAATCTCAGGAAAATCAATGGCGCCGTCTCTTCCGCAACCTTGGAGGATTCAGGTGTGGCTGAAGCTCGAAGCTGCGGCGCTATTATTTGAACTTTCGGAGGGCAAAAAAAGAATAAAATAAGAAGCTTTGGGCCATTTCTTCACGCTTCTGGGCCACACATTGATTTTCTCTGGTGCTTCGCTGTTTTAACTGGCTGCACAGACCTAAGCAGAATAAATGAGGCCATTCTTTATCTGTAAACAGGTTAGACTTCGGGGTTCGGCTGGGACCGCGACCTTGACTCTCTGGACTTTAGTGTATAGAAAATCATACAATTAACTCTCTCCTTCAAACCTATCCCCCCAGCTGACCAACAAGCAGACTTAAAGCTGGGCTCAGGTGTACTTTCAAACGCTGGGAGATATTTAACAAGTACTGACTTCAAATTTGTCTTTCTGAGGCGAGAAAATAAAACGGCTAGAACATGAGCTGCAGTGTTTTAACTTCATTCCCTGCACCATCCATCTCTGCCTCCCGATAATGCATTCTAGGCACAGCATGTTAGCACAGACTGTAACCGAAGCCCCTTTATTGAGAAATATCCAGGAAATCTGGGAGATATTGATCTCGGCGATCCCTGGCAAGATTTTTTTTTTCTTTAAATAAAGAAAGAGTTCTCCAGCAGAGCAGTTACAAATAGAGTCCAATGTCCTGAGAAGCGTCCCGTGGGTGGGTCCGCCACACTGTGGTGTTTGTTTAACAGGAACAGAACCTTGTACAGAATGTTGGTGCACTGGTGCTCATCTGTCGGTGTGAGGTCCAACAGTTGTTGGATTTGTAGGGATGCTGCCATTGATTAGGTTCTGCTGAACATTAGTAGGAAGTTGTTTGTTGCTGAACTGGAGATTGAGTTTTTGCCAGTTGTTATAACGGTAATACAGTTTTTCTCAGTCGGTTTGGTTCATTTCTCAGAGCACAAATGAAAATTCTCAAAACTGTTCATTCAATCTCTCCATCTCCTTGTCACTTGTAGCACTATATGTGCTATGGTGCTAGAAAATAATGCCATAAGGCTGAGGAAGATCCAGCAAGCCATTATACAGGACAACAATGTTCTTCAAAATATTCAATCTGTAAGCATCTCCACCAGGACTGGGTTCTGAAATGACACCAGATGAGCATGAAGCAGCTGTACAAAGTTCCATTTCAAAGAAATGGTGACAGGATGAAAAAGCTACGGTACCTGTATGTATAGGTAAAGCGCTTATGCATACTGACATACAGGGGTTGGACAATGAAACTGAAACACCTGTCATTTTAGTGTGGGAGGTCTCATGGCTAAATTGGACCAGCCTGGTGGCCAATCTTCATTAACTGCACATTGCACCAGTAAGAGCAGAGTGTGAAGGTTCAGTTAGCAGGTAAGAGCACAGTTCTGCTCAAAATACTGCAATGCACACAGCATTATGGGTGACATACCAGAGTTCAAAAGAGGACAAACTGTTGGTGCACGTCTTGCTGGCGCATCTGTGACCAAGACAGCAAGTCTTTGTGATGTATCAAGAGCCACGGTATCCAGGGTAATGTCAGCATACCACCAAGAAGGACGAACCTCCACCAGCATCACGTAGTGACCTGGCCACTATCCTGCAAGAAGAATGGCTTAAACTCCCTCTGACCACTGTGCAGGACGCAGTATATGTCATTCCCAAGATGAACTGACGCTATATTGGCCGCAAAAGGAGGCCCTACACCATACTAATAAATGATTGTGGTCTAAAACCAGGTGTTTCAGTTTCATTGTCCAACCCCTGTATTTGCTATGGCTGAAATGTACGTAACTGTTTCTTTTTGCAAGGGAAGATATCCAGTGTGACATGGATGAAAACATGTGGCCCAACAAAGAGGAGCATCAGGATGTATAGAAAAGAGAAGTCCATAATTTCTTAAGTTGTTGTCTCAGGTTGTTTTGAATGTTTAGGGTAAGTTTCTAGTTTTTCCTTTAGGTTATAGAGGGCTGCCAAACAGTTCTCTGTTTTCCTGAATTTCTATCAGATTTTGTTGTAAACAAATTGCGGCCCAAACAAAACAGTAAAAGAATATTACTGTATAAATTTAATTCCAGTGAATTCTTTTGCTGTCAGTCTCCCACATACAGTCATGTGTAACTTTGTGTTTTTCTAGTTTCCATCAGAATATACTGACAGTGTACACTGTTGCACTGACAACATGACTAAGTATTCTAACTGCCTTGTTCATCGGCAATGACACACAGATAAAACATTCTGATGGCACTGACAATTTGATTGACGTAAATATTTGCCATTGAGGTGAAAACAAAGCATTCTGAGCCAGGTACACGCTTTTGCAGGTATTTCATTGAGTTTTGCTGTTCGCAATAACTGTTTTGAGAAATGCACTTGTTGTGATGCCAGTGTAAATCATGATGTGAGAAATGTACCAAATCGACTGAGAAAAGCTGTAACCTCACAGGATAGACAATGGAGTCACCTTTCACTTTTAAGGTGGTAGTAATTTAAATCTCCTGCAGATGGCGCTGCACAATGATGCTCAATCTATAAATAGATGTGGGGTGTGAGTGACAGGAGCCATAGATTGAGAAGAGGTGGTACAGTGCAGTGAATGGCTCGGGCCATGTGTGGAAAATGGCTCAAGAGCAGATGTTAATGATTGGCTAAAAGGAGTGACTGCATGTGGGCGTGGCCAAAGACCATAGCGTGAAGGAAGTAGCTGAATCTGCAGGTGTATGGAAGCGTACGGTCATACGGGTTTACCAGCAGTGGCTAAAATCCCAGTCTACAGGGAATTCTCCTCGGAAATGTGCCAGGTAAGGCATCCACCAAATCTGACTCGACTGACCAGCGGCTGAACGCTGGCCTACATCCAGAAACTCCACGCCAAATAGAACTTTAGGTGTTATATGTGCTTGTGGAGGTACTACATGTAATGTTGTTTGGTCCTTAACATTGTTAGTGTGGCATCCATATTAACACGTCTCAAAATGACACAAATTTACAAAAATGTTTACATGTAGCACGTCTTAATGAATTTGGACCACCATGGGCGTTAATCATATTGGTTGGTGTCAATTACTCACCCTTTGATGACGTAGGGGCTATATGAAGTCAAGTGGGCTCTATGTTGTAATCATGTGGGCTCTTGCTCGTGCCATGTACATAGCAGTGCTGTTGGCTTTGGGACAGTCTATTTGCAAGGGGGAGATTAATTGAGTGTCCTCTCTAGCAGTAATTGTGTTTTCCCCATTTGGAAGCTGATGAAGTTGTAGCGCCCAAAGTCAATGGAACTAGATTTTTTTCCCAAGGAATTTTGGCCCCTTTCTGTTGGTCCATTCATCATGAAATTTTCACATAGTGTAAACGGCAGCTGCTGTGTTCCAATGATGAAAGTTCAAATCGAGAAAAATAGAGATATAAGGTTTTAATAGAACAGTGATGAAATGCATGTTACCATTCCAGCTTGCTGGATTACATAAAAATGAAGTATATTTTAATTGCACTAGAAATGTACTCTGATCAGCACGACTATTGCAAGCACCTTATTGGTTTGTGCGGATTATGTCCTAATTACAAGTGTGCATATGTGGAAAATTGCTCAATTGAGTCATTTATAATATAGTTAGTACTGTTAGTTTATAATTCCTTCATGAAGCTTACTGTATTCATTTTATAATCATTTGTAATCATTCCACATATACAGTGTGTGCAAACCTGGTGAAGACTTACAGGAAACGTTTGACCTCTGTCATTGCCAACAAAGGTTATGTTACAAACTATTGAGTTTAACTTTTGTTATTGATCAAATACTTATTTTCTCTTTTTTTGCACCATAATTTACAAATAAATTCTTTAACAATTCTTCTTTTTTTTTTCATTTTGTTTCTCATACTTGAAGTGTACCTATGGTGAAAATTACAGACCTCTCTCATCGTTCTAAGTAGGAGAACTTGCACAATCAGTGACTAACCAAATACTTTTTTGCCCCACAGTACAATATCAATATCTATCTACCAATACACAATAGTGCTTAAGTCCACTTGATTAATATAAGTATACTAATTTACAATCCTAAGTAAAAATTAAGTATATTTTAATGTACAAAAAAAAAAAGTGTACATACTTTATATGTGCTTTATTATATTTAGGTGAATCTTAGTAATGTCTCAGTACAGTTAATTCTATTTAAGTATATTTTCAACAGCACTAATGATATATATTTAACATACTAAGTACATCGTTAGTGTATAACTAACGATGTGACACTTTCCATATCGGTGCTGTCCAAAGAAAAACAAGTATCTCCAAAATTTACAGGAGAGGCCAAAAACCACTTTAAATCTGAATGCAAGTCAATGGAACCAGACGTCTTTCCAAATACTTTTGGGCCATTTCTGTTAGTTCATTTATCATGCAATTCTCACACAGAGGAAAAGGCAGCTGCTGTGTTCAAATGATAAATAAAAGTCAAAATGGACAAAATTGGAGATACATGTTTTTCATTGGACAGCGACGATATGTTAATCATGAGTGTAACGGAGTTTACTAAGTATACTAATTTAAATATACTTCATTGTACTTTTTTTTAACCCCTGGGTACACGGTGGGTGGGTCACAAATAACTTTGCCCCCAACCCCCCCAATTTATTATACAGCACAAACTGAATGACTGTTAAGCTGCCTGTTAAAAGCACACAGGGAAAAACCCTGAGGTCTGTGAGATATAACTAATTGGGATTTTTCCGAAAGCTGCGTCCAGATGGATAGCTGGTATCTTTCAGTGCATCTTCTTCATTCACCCTGCGCTAATTTAATTCAGACCACTCTAATGTGATTAGCTTCTGATTAGCTGCTGTGTGTCAGTGTGACAATAGTAGGTGCTTAGCTTTAGCTCAGATTAGCACAGCTACTGAAGTCCCAGAGCGCCGAAAGCAAACCCACAGTGGTTGAAGTAGGTCAGAAATGTGCGCCGGTCTTAGGCCAGAGGATCGAGTCGTGATTTAGGAACACAAACAGGAGAGTAGATCTGAGGTGACTCTGTGCAATATGCAGTGTTCATACACAATTGATGCCATATTACTAAAACATCAAGCTCCATTGCGACTCCAGCTGCACTCCCCTTCCCGTCAACCTCAAATCCACATCTGTAAATCCCCCTGACTGTGTGGAAGTATCTAAGGACACGGCGGAGCTCCATAGAGCTCAGAGAGAGAGACAGAGAGAGATATGCACCGCTCTATTCCTAGAAAGCTGTGCGCATGTTTACTGCTTGATTGTGTATTAGCATTCCGAACATTCCGAGGCAATTACTCTTCTGGAGTTTTCAGGCCGGCGTACTACATTCGTCAATGACAAGGCTGAGGAATGCTCATTATTATAAGTACTTTAAAACTTTCAGGCTGGTAATATCACTATGTCATTAAGTTTCAGTTGCATCACTTCAATTTTCAAAACCTGTCAAGTATGCACACTGCACATTTATTAACAGTCCTATTATGCGGATCTCTTTGGAACATAATATCGTTGGGAATGATGGTTCAGAAGTTTGGCTTTCAATAATATAAAGCTGTGCCTTTGCAGGAGAATGCATGCAATAGATTCTAAAAATTAATCATTTGGAATTTTGGAAGTGTCCAGTTGCAAAAATTGAGCTATAAATTATTATAAAATGAATACAGTAAACTCTACATACAGAGGATGAAGTAAATATAAATGAACAGTACTAAAGATATAAGAAATTAAGCAATTGTGCAAATATTCATGTAAATGTATCCAGAATTGTTGATATTGAAAAGCATTCATTAAATTTCAAAATGACAAGTTAATATAAAAAAGATTATATTTATTACATTCTGATTTTGAACTTCCAAAAATTATGATAAAAAAGAATCTAACTGAATAAATAAATGTTGCTGCCAATTCTATAATGTTTTAATACACATAAGATTATTTAATCATATAAAATCACAGTAATTATAATATTTTCAAAATGACCTCCACTAATCATTGCAAAACAAATGAAAAGTTTTTAATAAAGGCTTGTATGATAATAATATTAAAGGAAGTTTTTAACATTTAAAATAATTTCCTATCTAGGTTAGATAAGGCTACAGAATTTAAAGTGCATTCTCACCAATTTTTCAAAAATGTTATGATGGGTATGTATGATTTAGAGGCTAAAATGCTGCACAATTTTTTTTTATTTATTGTTGTTTGGTGTGAAATTACTCATTTGTTAAAAAACTTGATTTCTGTGCAGTGATGGTGATAGTAACCAGAAATCACCTTGTTTACAACACAAATATAGCCAATTTATTTGCTATGAAAAAGCACCAGTGAACCTACATGTGAGTTTATGTACGGAATGTTGATGATGGTAAAATAGTAGAGAATATAAGCTTTATTTTGAGACTATTATGCCTTAGAATGACATCCATGTATCTCTCCAGACTTAATAGATTCAAAGAAACTGATTAAAATACATTTCAGGCCAAAACTTTATCAGAAAACTACAAAAAAACGAAGTTTCAGAAATAATAAAGCGTATTCATAACTATTTCATGTACATTTGGACAAGGGAAATTTCAGGGGCAGGAAACAGTTCAGATGTCTGGTTCCTCTCACAGCCACTCTGAACAATTCAGAATCTGTAAGTATATCTAGAACAACGACGTTACACCAAACCACCCTGTGTGTGTCGTATGCCATACCTTACAAAAAGGAAGTTTATTCAGGTGCGCTGTTGGTATACTTCTTTGAAGGTTTGCTTTCAGTTTATTTCTCATAAAACTGATCAGTGTCTCTAGTTGTACAGGTTCTGGGTTTGTGTTGGACCAGAATCCCTCAGTTCTGTTTGATTCTCTACACTACTGGAACCATGTCTCCCAAACTCCAGATCAGATATTGTATTAGATCTGTTTATTTAGAAAATCACTAATGACCTCCAGAAGCCTGTTTTTAGAACCATGCTCGCTGTGCGTTTACCCCAGCCACTGCTCACCAGTCTCTCTGTAGGTCACCTGAGGTCATCTTACAGTGGTTAAGGGACATTGGAATGAGGTGGCGCTCATCACGGTCAGTAGAGAGTGGGTTTGGCCCTCTGCCAGTCTGTAGCTGTCTTGTCCTGTGTGTTTGCTGCTGGACCTTGTTCTTATGAACCAGACGCTCACTGTATCTGCCAGTAAAGCTAGAACCCAACCTTCGGTAGATAGATAGATAGAGTCAGATAGATAGATAGATAGATAGATAGATAGATAGATAGATAGATAGATAGATAGATAGATAGGACAGACAGATAGACAGATAGTTAGATAGATAGATAGATAGATAGATAGATAGATAGATAGATAGATAGATAGATAGATAGATAGATAGATAGATAGACAGACATAGACAGACATAGACAGATAGATAGATAGATAGATAGATAGATAGATAGATAGATAGATAGATAGATAGATAGATAGATAGATAGGACAGACAGATAGATAGATAGATAGATAGATAGATAGATAGATAGATAGATAGATAGATAGATAGATAGACAGACATAGACAGACAGACAGACATAGACAGATAGATAGATAGATAGATAGATAGATAGATAGATAGATAGATAGATAGATAGATAGATAGATAGATAGAATTTAGCAGCCAGTACAAATGAGTGTTAAGTATACTTTTTTGAAAGTCAGTTTTGAATAAAAGTGGACTTCTTTTTGGCATCTAGTAAACACATAGGCTGCCTTGTTCAGAACTAGCTAAATCATTCAAGTCCTCAATTATCTATAATACAGTGGGCCTAGCCTACTTCGCTGAGCTGAGGCTTTCTGCAAACCCCTAGGATCACTTACAGCCCAGTTCCTTATACAGCATCTAAACTCAGGAATGGAGTTCCAGAGAAAATCAGAAACGTAAGATACGTAGGTGTTTTTAAATTCAGATTGAAACAGATTTATTTAATCCAGTCTGTGCCAAAAACACTGCGGCGCCTTGTTAGCAACTGTGCTGTTTATTTCTGTAATATTTTACCCACATGCCTTATGAAAGAGATTTCATAGCTAAAATGAGAAGTGCTATATAAACAAAGATGCATTATTACCTTAATGAATAACTCACCAACAGGGATTCATTCCGGTTAGGATAGTACGGCAAATAAACAACATCCTAAGTGCACCCAGCGTGGGACCTGAGAGAATCCCTTTGTCTTTTAACTGAACACTTATACACTTGACCTTCTCTGCTCTTGGCTTTGCACGTTGTGGGGTGATTCCCCAGACACAGAACAAGCCTATCCTGGATTAGGAAGCAACTACAAACAGGAAGGCAAATCTCTTCTTCACTATCTCCAGCCACTGCCACCTGGGAATCAGAGTTAATCCAAACAGTTCAGGTAGACAGTTACAAAACACTAACACTGTGCAACTAAAGTTGATTTGCCCCTGCACTATATGTTACGGGTGTGACTATGTTATTATATATACATTTATTTTATATATATATATATATATATATATATATATATATATATATATATATATATATATATATATATATATATGTGTGTACAGTAACTCAGTAAGTGTAATGCGTTGGTGTACTGTAAGTAGCGTGTTGGTGTACGGTATCTCAGTAAGTGTAGTGCGTTAGTGTACTGTAAGTAGCGTGTTGGTGTACGGTATCTCAGTAAGTGTAATGCGTTAGTGTACTGTAAGTAGCGTGTTGGTGTACGGTATCTCAGTAAGTGTAATGCGTTAGTGTACTGTAAGTAGCGTGTTGGTGTACGGTAACTCAGTAAGTGTAATGTGTTAGTGTACTGTAAGTAGCGTGTTGGTGTACAGTAACTCAGTAAGTGTAATGTGTTAGTGTACTGTAAGTAGTGTGTTGGTGTACAGTAACTCAGGAAGTGTAATGTGTTGGTGTACTGTAAGTAGCGTGTTGGTGTACGGTAACTCAGTAAGTGTAATGCGTTAGTGTACTGTAAGTAGCGTGTTGGTGTACGGTAACTCAGCAAGTGTAATGTGTTAGTGTACTGTAAGTAGTGTGTTGGTGTATAGTAACTCAGTAAGTGTAATGTTAGTGTGCTGTAAGTAGTGTGTTGGTGTACAGTAACTCAGTAAGTGTAATGTGTTAGTGTACTGTAAGTAGTGTGTCGGTGTACGGTAACTCAGTAAGTGTAATGTGTTAGTGTACTGTAAGTAGTGTGTTGGTGTACAGTAACTCAGTAAGTGTAATGTGTTAGTGTACTGTAAGTAGCGTGTCGGTGTACGGTAACTCAGTAAGTGTAATGTGTTAGTGTGCTGTAAGTAGTGTGTTGGTGTACAGTAACTCAGTAAGTGTAATGTGTTAGTGTACTGTAAGTAGTGTGTTGGTGTACAGTAACTCAGTAAGTGTAATGTGTTAGTGTACTGTAAGTAGTGTGTTGGTGTACGGTAACTCAGTAAGTGTAATGCGTTGGTGTACTGTAAGTAGTGTGTTGGTGTACAGTAACTCAGTAAGTGTAATGTGTTAGTGTACTGTAAGTAGTGTGTTGGTGTACAGTAACTCAGTAAGTGTAATGTGTTAGTGTACTGTAAGTAGTGTGAAATGAGCCCACCAATCAGGGTACAGCGGTCACTTTGTTTGGAACCTGTTCCCCCATCAGTGTTTTGTGCTTCTGATCATTTGCATAGACGTCAGTGTCAGACTAATGAATGAGCTTCTATTAAAGACTGGTGGTCTGAGAGACACTAGAGTCTTCACCTACACTGAGCTGATGAAGAGTCCTGTTCCAGAAACATTATCTAAAGGGAGGAACTTCTACTTTTACTGGAGGAGTATTTGTGTACTGATCCACACTAACATCACGTTCCCCTCACTAACATTAACACATATGAACTACTTTGAAACTGTGTAGTTTCTCATGTGTATCTAAAACGACTACAGAGGACATTAGATGACAAACATGACTCCTGATAACTGGGCATGCCACCTGTAGACCACTAAAACTGTACCCATCAGACAAACCACACTTAAAGCTTTCATCTTTGAGAGTGGGGAGAAAATCAAGCTCTTGCTTTAGCTCTGAAAATGTCCACAGGTGTTCCTGTCCATCCTTCCACAGTGAAAAGACAAGTCATTATGAGTCTGGAAAGACATGCAGCTGTCAAGAAGCTCCTCAGTGAGGAAAGGAGATGGACTAAATAAAGAAAATGTGGACTAGAACACTGAAAGCAGACGTATGAGTGAGTTATGAACTGATGAGTCTAGCTTTCAGGGTCAGGGGGGTAAAGGAAAAGTACACCATGCAACAACTTCAAAGACTGAACACTGCATGGAAAAGGTGTCCCTAAAAACGCCTCATTAAAAAAATAGAAGCTGTAATGAAGGCCAAGGGTGGGCTTTTTGGAATCAGGTACTGGCAGCCTGTCCAGGTTGTTTCCTGTTTTCTACCCTTTGAGCACAGGGATGGGCTCCAGCACCCAACCCCCTGTCGCAACCCAGAAGGATAAGCAGCTTAGTTATTGAGACTTCTGTGCCATTTTCTTTAAAGCATGTGATTAATAGCAGACTGAGAAAATGTGGTCTCTGACTTTTGCACAGTACTGTATACTATATGGCTGAAGAGTGGAACTGTTTAAAGAATGAACATGTCATGTTTACAGTATGACTATGAACATGACGTCTGTGTAGGGTGGCCACTTCCTTAACCCCTAAGAGGAGAACTTCCCTCACCCTAATAAGAGGACATCATGGAGAGGGTGGTGTGGGATGGGGTTTGGAGGGAGGGGTTGTGTTGGGCACGATACTAGAAGAGAATTAAAATCATAACTTCACCTATATAACACATAAATGATCCCTTCCTTATCTAATTGGGCCGAATGGGTGACATTTGTGACCTTACTAACTGACTAGCATGTTGAGGGCTGACCTGCGGTTACGGTCACGATGTCACATGACCTTGTTAATCCAATGAAATGGGAGGTATGTCTTTTGACACAGATGCGAGTGAACATTTTAAACAGTTCACCCCGAAAGGAGGCGTCTATCCAGGTATTGGCTAGTTGCGTAAGGCGACGTTTCCGCTCCTACGTTTGGTAAGCACAAGCATTTCCGCTTTCCACCGGTCAGCAAGCAAAATGGCATTTTACACGCGATGTTCAGCACATCATTCAGGCTTCGTCGAATGTCTTCGTCTGATCCTGCAAGCCGTTGCAGCCCAAAACGAGACTGAAGTTGTGAAGCTTCAAGCTGGTGTTGTAGCTCTTGTCTTTTTCTCCTCAGTGCTTCGTTCTCGTTTGCCAAAGCATCTGCCATTGCTGAGGTCGTCGGAGTAGCGCTGTAATCATGATCAGGCGCTATCTGCACTTCCATCTCTTGGTCGGTGTCAGACGCTGCCAACACCGGGAAAGGGCATCTCGGCCGACGTTGCCAAACATTAAGCCTGGGTGCGGGCATGCTGTAATCGTTCCAGGCAAAAAGACAGGGCACCGCTCCTTTGTTGGGTTTTCTCTTTCCCACAGCCGTCACAACAAAGTCGCCTGTGTTGAAATGCCTACTAAAGACGCGAGGACTGAAGGGGGCTGGAGTTGTCCCTACGAACCTGTGTAAGCCACCGAGCCCGCACCTCAGGATCCACTGGAAACCTATGAAAGCTAATCTCCGAGTTGTACCTTGAAGAATTAGCACACAGAGGCACACAGCAATGTAGAGACGTCTTCTTCTCTTGACGTTTATACGTCAGTCGTTTCTCCTTTATCTTAAAAACACTCATGATTGCTATTGCTTTCCACAGATTCGCTCAATTCTCCTCACAACTACTACAACCGGAAACAGTGATGCATACCAACCATAAACCGGAAATTAAGAGACGCCATCTTGTGCACACAGCGAATTGCACCGGGCGGAGGACTGGGAGTTGAAAACCGGACTGTCCGGCCTAAAACCAGAGGTGTGGCCACCCTACATCTGTGATAAATTTAGGTGAGGCCAATCATTCTCTGAGTAGAGATTTTCTGTATTTAGGCACAGAGGAATTTGTCTTCTGCATTTAACCCACACCACACGTCTTCTGCATTGCACACACTAGGGGGCACACTTGCCCGGAGCGATGGGCAGCCCAATTCATGGCACTCAGGGAGCAGTTGGGGGTTAGGTGCCTTGCTCAAGGGCACCTCAGCTGTTATTGTCTGTTCAGGCAATCGAATTGGTGACCCTCTGGTTGCAAGGCTGGTTCAATAACCTCCACCGCACGACTGCTTTACATATAGGCAGATGTAGAAGATATGCGCCATGCCTCGGCTACAAAGTCATCTTGGAAATAAGATGTTACGTGCACATGTTTGCTAAATAACGAGTGTTAAATAATGCTGGCTGTCAAAGTCGAGAAAGAGCGGAGAAAAAATGCATATAGCCTATTTTCACCACGTACAGATGAAAGCGGAATACGAATGCAAGCCCGAAAGAAAGTGGAGAAAGAGAGAAAATGAAATATTCAAGGCGAGGCTTTCTCACTGGCAGACTTGTCTGGAGTGAATACATTTGACAGAAATGCAAATTGGCATCTCTGTCTCTGCAGCCTTGAGTAGTCACCCACAATAGACCACAGGGAAGTAATGTCATCATTCATTTTCTAACAAGAACTTGAAAGATCCTGTCTGACTTGAGAATTAGTTGTGGCAATTTAACAACATGAAGCCAAAAAGAGCCCTTGTCAGATGTCATATTGAGCGGGAATTCAGTCGGGGGGTGGGGGGGGTTGGGTAAAGCCAGTCGAAAATGTAATTAAAGTCCAAAAAAAGTTGTACGGGATCAAAACTTCTCAGCGTGCGGAGGGCGCCGATTGATGGATGAATGAATGGCGTCGTTGTCACATCCTGATCAAACCGAGAAGTGACTGATTTGAAAGCTTTCGGCGGATTAACACACAGAAACTAGACCGTGATGGACTGTGCCGAACTGCCGCATCACTACATGCCCGTCAAAATCCCTTAACGTCATACAGACCCCTTTGAAGCATACCCCACCCTTTCAATACCTCCCTCAAAAA
>JAMWET010001530.1:280000-282500 GCA_024036415.1 Prochilodus magdalenae | reverse complement strand
TGTGTAGAGATACAGAGCACAAGGTTCCCACTGGAATAACCGAGTCAAGACCAGTTAAAGCTATGTCGGGGTTATAGGGCATTATTTTATGCTGCAATATTTATAAATGATTCAGAAATTCATCTCAGAGAGTTTTTCATCCTGCTTCATCTTTATTTCTGCATCTGTTTACTCCCATCCCTGTAACATTTACACTTTCAATCTGCCCAGCTAATGCGATGGATATAATTGCAAATGATATTAAAAAAAAAAAAAAAAAAACATAAATGTGCTCAAAAGTGTTCCGGCGGCATAGGGCCACGCCCACAAGTCATTCACTGCAGCCTTTTAGCCAATTTCTCTCCAGCCACTCAGCCATTACGCACTCCGACACACCCCTCGGCACTGCACTTCACTCGCTGTTACTGTCAAGCGCTTTGACAGCCTAAGTGTAGCCCCCCAAAAAGTCGAATCAACAAAGTGAAACAGTTGGCGCTCCAGACTGCGGAGGCCTATGATTATTCATTCAGTGATGCTTAGGTTTTAATCTCGTTAACGCGGAGAAGCAAAAGGGAAAAATGCAGGCGGAATGTGAATCACACTACAACAACCCACAGCTCTAATCTTCTGCAGGATAGATTAGCCGTTGATTTGAATGATTCAATGTGTCTGCAATAAATGGAAGAAAGGAGACACTGAATTCGGCTTTTGTCTGAGTGTAAACCGGGTTGACTGTGTTTCTTACTGAATACCATACATTAAAAAGCGTAATGATAAAAAAAAAAAAAAAAATAATAAAACTGTCACAAGGCAATCAGAATATAAAGGGGACAGAAAGAATGGTCAAGAGATCGAACAGCCAGAAGGTACAAGAGAACGAAGCCAAAGGGGTCAAAGAGGAGATCAGTGGTCAGAATAACGAACGCTCAGAACTGCAAACATGGGTTTGCCAAAACTTCATAATGTGTGTGGTGGTGGGGGGGGGGGGCTTAAATACAGATGTGTAATGGGGAACAGCTGGGTTTAAAATTCTGGTGACCTACAGCGGAAGTGATTGGAATACTGGGGACGTTTGGGGGTAGTGATGTCATCAGGTGATGCACTCTGGGAAGTTAAGTCCGGAGGAGCGATGGGGCTAGGAAGACCTGGCAGTGTGACAATACCTCCAAGGGGTCAGAGAGAGGGCGCCGGTTTCTGGTATACCTCAGTGAGTATAGAGTGCATCAGGCTGGCTATAAGGAAACAGAAAAACATGTTCCCATATGGCTGTTTAAGGAATGAGAAGCTACTCACTGCATCGGTTGGGGTTGAGAGGGGAATTGTTGCCAGCTGAAACAACATCAGTCACTGGAGTAATTATCCAATCAATGTCTATGGTATTTATTCGTATGCAAAGGGATAATGTTGCCCCGGTAGTGTATACAAACACTAGCAGCGTCTCGGTTGAGTACTACACACTACAGCTACACAGTATATGCCTTGTACTAATTTTAAAAATATGAGTTCTGCAAGCTAGCACACACACTATTCAAGGATTCAAGAATTCAAGAAGACTTTATTGTCATTCTAGGGTTAGGGTTAGGGTTAGGGGCCCGGTCATCCTCTCCTTAATACAGTGCAGTCGTCCTGTCCCATGTGCAGAAAAACACCCCCACAGCATGACGCTTCCACCCCCATGCTTCACAGTAGGGATGGTGTTTTTGGGATGGTACTCATCATTCTTCCTCCAAACACGGCGAGTGGAATTAAGACCATCTGACCACAGAACTTTCTCCCATGACTCCTCTGGATCATCCAAATGATCATGGGCAAACTTAGGACGGGCCTGGACGTGTGCTGATTTAAGCAGGGGAGCCTTCCGTGCCATGCATGACTTTAAACTATGACGTCTTAGTGTATTACCCACAGTAACCTTGGAAACAGTGGTGCCAGCTCTCTTCAGGTCATTGACCAGCTCCTCCCCTGTAGTTCTGGGCTGATTCCTCACCTTTGTTAGGATCATTGATACGCCACGAGGTGAGATCTTGCGTGGAGCCCCAGTCCGAGGGAGATTGACAGTCATGTTTAGCTTCTTCCATTTTCAAATAACTGCTCCAACAGTTGATCTTTTTTCACCAAGCTGCTTGGCAATTGCCCCGTAGCCCTTTCCAGCCTTGTGGAGGTCAACAGTTTAGTCTCTGGTGTCTTTGGACAGCTCTTTGGTCTTAGCCATGTTAGTAGTTGGAGTCTTACTGATTGTGTGGGGTGGACAGGTGTCTTTATGCAGCTAACGACCTCAAACAGGTGCTTCTAATTTAGACTAATAGGTGGAGTGGAGGTGGAGTTTTTAGAGGCGGACTAACAGGTCTTTGAGGGCCAGAATTTTTGCTGATTGGCAGGTGTTCAAATACTTATTTGCAGCAGTAACACACAAATAAATTATGATTACCGGATTTTTTTTTAGATTATGTCTCTCACAGTGGACATGCACCTAAGATGAAAATTTCAGACCCCTCCATGATTTCTAAGTGGGAGAACTTGC
>JAMWET010001530.1:0-275000 GCA_024036415.1 Prochilodus magdalenae | reverse complement strand
AATGGCAAGCATCTCCTTCAGCCGACAGTTCTCACACTGCTGCGGTGCTCTGAACACAACAAGCGCCCATGTGTACCATTTAATCGCACGCGCTTCATTGATCTGCTCATAAATGCTACTATTTCATGTACCATTTGATCAGCTGAAGCAGCGAGCGGCCATAGCCGGTGTGGAAGAGAGATGGAGACGTCCCAGCTGCCCGGAATTATTTATCTATGCTGCTTTCCATCCCACACATTTATTTTTAACAAAAAGCTCTGGTGCATTTAATTCAACCTGTTTGAGGTTGCGGGCTAAAAGCATTAGCTCAGCGAGGCAGTCATTCCATCTCAATCACTGCGTCGGGCGGTATAGACACCTCAGTCGTGGCTAAGGAAGCATGACCGCTGGGCGTGTAATGAAAAAGGGATTGATGTGAAGTAACTCACGGCAGCGTCACGGGGCTGTATGATTTAGGGATGATTTGAGGAAACCATCCCGTGGCGATTGCTATGCATCAAATTTCAGACAACTCTGAAAAGAGTTTGATCCACCACCCCTACCCCCACCCTCCATTCGAATGATCATTTTGTCCCAGTCTAATTCATGCACTTGAATCTAATTCAGTCAGTGGAGACATGCTTCTGGCAGTTTGGCGCTGGAGCTATAAGGCTAATGGAAGTAATGGAGGCTTATAGCCACCAGTTAGCTGTGTGCCATGCTAAGTAATTGCTAAGTAATCTCAAATAGACTTGCTTTTGTGGTTTCGGTCCTGCGTAACACACTGTTACCCACATTCACCCATGCTTTGTTGTGACGAAAGCCCGCAGCTACGCTAGCCTTTTGGAAAATTAGACTGGACACCCCCCTGCAGTGCGTCATAAACCACATTAGTGGTTAACCGCAAGTTAATCTGAGAACAACTCAGCGTGATTTAAAGCGAGTGTGTGATGATTTACACCACGAGTCAAAAGTTTAGACACACCTGACTAATGGATGGTGTTGGTGATCTTAAAGACTCTACAGACTTACACCTAACAGCTCCAACTGAGTCTGAACCAGAACCTCTCCTGATATACCACTTATATTGTTGATGTACCACAGCGTTATATTTCTGTGTAGTATTATATTATTATTTTATAAAATAATATTAATTTTGGCATCACAGTACTTCAGTCTGTGTATTGTAACTGTGTACAGTAACTCAGTAAGTGTAATGTGTTAGTGTGCTGTAAGTAGCGTGTTGGTGTACAGTAACTCAGTAAGTGTAATGTGTTAGTGTACTGTAAGTAGTGTGTTGGTGTACAGTAACTCAGTAAGTGTAATGTGTTAGTGTACTGTAAGTAGTGTGTTGGTGTACAGTAACTCAGTAAGTGTAATGTGTTAGTGTACTGTAAGTAGTGTGTTGGTGTACAGTAACTCAGTAAGTGTAATGTGTTAGTGTGCTGTAAGTAGCGTGTTGGTGTGCAGTAACTCAGTAAGTGTAATGTGTTAGTGTATTGTAAGTACTGTGTTGGTGTACAGTAACTCAGTAAGTGTAATGTGTTAGTGTACTGTAAGTAGTGTGTTGGTGTACAGTAACTCAGTGAGTGTAATGTGTTAGTGTGCTGTAAGTAGTGTGTTGGTGTACAGTAACTCAGTAAGTGTAATGTGTTAGTGTGCTGTAAATAGTGTGTTGGTGTACGGTAACTCAGTAAGTGTAATGTGTTAGTGTGCTGTAAGTAGTGTGTTGGTGTACGGTAACTCAGTAAGTGTAATGTGTTAGTGTACTGTAAGTAGTGTGTTGGTGTACGGTAACTCAGTAAGTGTAATGTGTTAGTGTACTGTATGTAGCGTGTTGGTGTACCTTAACTCAGTCAGTGTGATGTGTTAGTGTACTGTAAGTAGTGTGTTGGTGTACAGTAACTCAGTAAGTGTAATGTGTCAGTGTACTGTAAGTAGTGTGTTGGTGTACAGTAACTCAGTAAGTGTAATGCGTTAGTGTGGTGTAAGTAGCGTGTTGGTGTACAGTAACTCAGTAAGTGTTATGCGTTAGTGTGCTGTAAGTAGTGTGTTGGTGTACAGTAACTCAGTAAGTGTAATGTGTTAGTGTACTGTAAGTAGCGTGTTGGTGTACAGTAACTCAGTGAGTGTAATGCGTTAGTGTACTGTAAGTAGTGTGTTGGTGTACAGTAACTCAGTAAGTGTAATGCGTTAGTGTACTGTAAGTAGCGTGTTGGTGTACAGTAACTCAGTAAGTGTAATGTGTTAGTGTACTGTAAGTAGCGTGTTGGTGTACAGTAACTCAGTAAGTGTAATGCGTTAGTGTACTGTAAGTAGTGTGTTGGTGTACAGTAACTCAGTAAGTGTAATGTGTTAGTGTACTGTAAGTAGTGTGTTGGTGTACAGTAACTCAGTAAGTGTAATGCGTTAGTGTGCTGTAAGTAGTGTGTTGGTGTACAGTAACACAGTGAGTGTAATGTGTTAGTGTACTGTAAGTAGTGTGTTGGTGTACAGTAACACAGTGAGTGTAATGTGTTAGTGTACTGTAAGTAGTGTGTTGGTGTACAGTAACACAGTGAGTGTAATGTGTTAGTGTACTGTAAGTGGTGTGTCGGTGTGCAGTAACTCAGTAAGTGTCATGTGTTAATGTACTGTAAGTAGTGTGTCGGTGTACAGTAACTCAGTAAGTGTTAAGTCTTGATCCCGAAATGATAATAGGACATTAGAGCCGTAATAAATCATGCTCCTGTTACTCTCCATACTTCAGTACATCTGAAGGTATATAGTTTAGTACTGTTACTCCAGTGGAGGTCTAACAGGAAGGAGGAGTATTTTACCTCACTGATCTCTACTTTAACTCAACTACATGCTTTGTGTACCTCACCCACCCCTGCGGATTCCTGAATGGTTGATCCATTTCTTAGGGAAAGAGTTAACCACTGCCTCTTGTACTTGGGGCCTCCCAAGGGGCAAGGTGACTCTCGAAAACAGGGGTAAAACATGAAATGAGATCGGGCCTTACACTGAACCACACACACTGCTATTTTCTATTTAATAGCACAAACTGTCATTTTACATTCAAGTCATCCATTTAAAGAACACGGATCAAATAAAGTAGAACACTTAAAGAAAGAGGCAGCTGGCGCTTTTCCACAAAGAGTCTTGCATAATTCAAGATATGACATTTCAGTATAGCAGCTGCCTTCAAATACCGCATGTTACTCATGCGATTTATGCCGTGAAACTGCAAAAGCATTCAGTCATCTTCTAAGCCGCTTATCCTCCTGGGTCGCGCAGGGGGTGCCTTTAACCTACCCCAACGCTCATTGGGTGGAAGGCAGGAAACAGCCTGAACAGGCCACCAGTCCATCACAGGGCATCACAGGGCAGACAAACACCCTCACACTCCCAATCACTCCTGGAGGCAATTTAGCATCTCCAGTTCACCTGACTGCATGTGGGAGGAAACCAGAGCACCAGGAGGAAGTCTAAGCAGACACAGGGAGAACATGCACACTCCACTCAAAAGGACCAACGGATGCCCCAGCTGGGAAGTTAACCCAGGCCCACTGTACCACCCTGCCACCCTAACTGCAAAACACATGGGCCAATATCAAAATTAATTAGCATGATAGGAGGAAATCCGGTCTTGGCCGATTCTGTTGGTGCATCCTGACTAATTACACAAGCCCAGAGCAGAACAATGAGGAGATTCCAGATTTGGAAGAAGAAGAGAGCCAACTGCCACAGCACTATCCTACGCTTCCTTATGCGCTACATGGCTCGGTGTGACGCTATGTTGTGTAGTTGAGCAGCTGCAGGAGCATCTGTGCGTGTTTGCGCATGTGTGTATGAGGGGGGTGGGGGGTGGTGGGGGGTGATGATATATTAATGCCGTACAGCTTTATGGCTTCGCAGGCTGTCTTCATGAGACAGGATTATGTGGCAATTATGCACCTCACCTGTCCTGCTCCATGTCTGCGTGAATATTTAACATCAGCGGCGCGCACGCCGGCAGCCTGCGAGGGAGAACGGTGGACTCAGGGGGGAGCCCTCACTCTCTGTTACTCTCTCCGCAGAATGAGAGGTGACAGTAACGGATACCTGAGGGCCTCCGCATAATAATTTAATGTTATTGGAAGCCGCAGAAATTCCGAAAGGCTCGGCAGCCGAGCCTCTAAAAATGCAGAGGGGGCGCATGCAAATGAAAGGCAGGCCGGAGCTCATTACCACCCTTGGGTCTCACCTGATGAAGTTGTCTTGCGATGAAACGTGCACTTCCCTTTTATTTTCGGCTGCTTTTTTGGCTCAAGGTAATCTAAGGCTCCCTTTCTGCTAAAACAGTCGGGAGCAAAAGGCAATTACATCCGATAATCCTGCTCGTTCGGAACGGTGCTGCTGAGAAACACCTCTGCCGCATCGGAATTGTACCAAGGCAGAAAACAAGGTCATCCTGCCGCCTCATGATGTGGGATGGAGCAATCGATATGCACACGAAACCCTCGATTTTCTAACAGCTAGACGATATATTTACATTTCTGGCATTTAGCTGACACTCTTATCCAGAGCGACTTACAAGGTTAACCACATTACAGGTAGGCCAGTGTAGTGTTAGGAGTCTTGCCCAGGGACTCTTATTGGTATAGCACAGCACAGTCACCCCTACTGGGATTCGAACCCCAGTCTCCCACGTGGGGTGGTGGCTACTTGGTGGGTAGTGGTGTTATCCGCTGAGCTACACCAACCATATATATAGCCTAAAACATTATTAGTAATACTATTAATAATAATAATTACTAATAATGTTTTAGGCTATATATTAGGCTATAATAACAATAATAATAATAATAATAATAATAATAATAATAATAATTCTAATAATTATTATTATTGTTATTATTGTTATTATTATTATTATTATTATTATTATTATTATTATTATTATTATTATTATTATTATTATTATTATTATAGTACCAGACTTGAGATCGTAGCTGGAACCAATGGTGAGGTTATCAAATGTTCCTTACTACTCTAAAACTTATACAGCCTCACCATGAAAGCATTATTAGAACAACATTCCGATCTGCCCTCAGGGAACTTTTCAACTTTCTGAGCCATCCTGGAAAGGATCAGCCAGCATCTTATCCAACAGTATCCACGGACATGCCAAAATTCATGGCTTAGCAGGATGAACTATGAAGTGGTGTTAACTCAGGGGATGCCTCGGGAACGCCACACCTGTATAAGAGCTGATATCTTGTGAGTATGGCTGAACACTGGCCAGCGTGCTCATGGCAATGAGGCATGATAGTGGAGCACCTCAAATGGGCTCGTGTTGGGCGAATGTGCAGGCCACACCATCCTTTGGAGCTCTTCAGAATGCTCCTCAAACCAATTCTAGGCAACTAATGGAGAATTATACTCTCTCTCTCTCTCTCTCTCTTATTTACTCATCTTCTATACCACCTAATCCTACTGGGTGTTGGTGGAAGCCGGAGCCTATTCCAGCATTCGATGGGCGGAAGGCAGGAAGCGCCCTGAACAGGCCGCCAGTCCAATATACTGATGGACAATTCTAGCCAGGCGCCAATAGTCACGATCCTTAAGCACTTGCAGGTGTCCATTGCGGGTGGCGATGCTGTATATGACATCTTCCCACGACACACGTTACACGGTGGTTTAAGGAATGCTAAATGCCAGTACAGCCACATATCTGCCATCTGGCACCCACTGTCATGCCTCGTTTGAGAACCGGTCAGGGTTCAACCTCATTTCATTTCCAGATTTTTTCATTTCCATGATTTTCTTTAATTCTTGGGTGTTTCCCAAAAATTTGTAATATCCTTGATTACTCGATTCATAATACAGTCGAATACATTGTACCAAAATCCCTACAATGTATAAATATTGGACTCAGGACTCTCAGGACTACACACACTCAATTCAACAAGTTAAAATATCTACCTCTAAATCCTTAATCCTCCTAATCACTCTCTGTCTCTGTCTCTCTCTCTTTCTTTCTCTCCTTCCTTCTTTCTCTCCTCTTCTTAGTTAAGCACTAGAATTTCTCCGGAGCGATCACATCAGAACCCCCAGGCACCTGAGCATCAGCGCCACCGTGGGTCTCCTGCCCTGTTTCATTGCCCGGCATGACCATAACCTTTACACTGACCAGCGTCTGGCTCTGATCATGAACTCTATCTATGGGTCGGCTCCATCTTGCAGTTACTCCATCCTGGACTAATCAGACTGGATCTAATCAGACTGGATCTAATCAGACTGGATCTAATCAGACTGGATCTAATCAGACTGGATCTAATAGATGTACTTCTCCTGTTAGTTCTGTCTTTCTCGTCTCATCCGGGTTCGACCTGAGGAGGTTGGGTTCCGCCCTTGAGCCTGGTTCCTCTCGAGGTTTCTTCCTTCTCACAGGAGTTTTTCCTCACCACTGTTGCCTCTGGCTTGCTCAAGGTGGGCTTGGACCCGGTTTTTCCCCACCTCCCCACCCTCAAATGTCTGTACATCAACTTTGTGGGGTTTTTTTCTGTCCTTTTCTTATATATAACAAACTGATTTTCTGTGAAGCTGCTTTGAGACAACGTTGGTTGTAAAAAGCGCTATACAAATAAACATTGATTGATTGATTGATTGAAATATGCATTTACAGCCAATGCAGAAACATGCAAAATGTTCATCTACCCTAAAACTGTGGATACTCGAACACTGAACACAACCCAAACCTCCACAGTGAGAGCCAGGTTACCTTTGAGCTTATTCTGGATGTCCAGCGCAATGTCCAAGGGGTAGAATGGAAGGACAGGATCGGTGCTGAGACGCAGGATGGCCTCTGCTGTCATCTGGATCAATAAAAGAAGGAGAAATAAAAATGGAATAATGACTGTCCAGGGCTGGTTGAGTTCTAAGTTATGTGACCTTTAAAATGATAAAAACACATTATTGAACAAACATAAATCTTTAGCAGGAAGATTCGCTCCACCGCCTCCATCTTATCTGCAGGTTTGAGACGGCACTTCTGACTTCTTTCTGTTTGTTTCAAGGTCAAGAAACGACCTGAGGTAAATATACACTCATCATTAAAAGAACAGCTGCATCTAGAAGGAAGTGTTGGACTGCCTCACACATGGAGTCTTTGGTTGTGTCCACCAAGAGAACAGTAGGACTCGTCATTAAAGATGACCCGCTGCCATTCTGAGTCACCCCATGACAGTCTGTCACGACACCATTGCACTCTTTGCAGTCATCGTAACGGCCTGTGTGCATGTAGTCCTGGGTCGTGGTAATGGTAATGGTGGTAATGGTAATGGCACAGGATGACTCATAGAGGGCAACACTGCTTGCTGAATGTCCATGAGTGTGAAACTTGAATCATTTGCATGTCTCACAATGTCAAACCTACCTGCCAAGTTTCATTCCTGTTGGTTGATTCTTTCTGGGTGCAGCTATTTGTATTTTACTTCCTGCAACATGAGGTTCCTGCTTATTCCTCGGGGTCATGGGGGTGCTGGAGCCTATCCCAGTGCTCACTGGATGGAAGGCAGGAAGCATCCTGGAGAGGCCACCGTTCCATCATATTCAAATGATAATAAAATATCTTAAATATGGTTTGACATGACTTTTATGCCTCCACATTAAAGACCTGACACATTCATATCCATTATTCAAGGCTTTGTTGATGTCATTGTCTACAATGATCACTATTGAGGGTTACAGTACGAGCTACTGTCTGAGTGCTGTGTCTGGCTAACATTTCGCTCTCCTAAGCCAGACACAGAACTGGAGGCATTTGGCAGGTTCGGTTGGGTTGTCCTTGCTGTGCTCCCCTATCGATCCCCCTGTCCCTTGGGGCTGGGCTTAGGCTGTAGGTCAGCCCCAAGGCTCTACTCTAACACCTGCTGGCCACATTAAATTTCACAGCAGCACAGTGACATCTGTTAGCGGCTATTCCTGGATCCTTATCTACTGAAGACGACTCCTGCATTACTGCACACATGCAGAATACACATATACATATACACTACCGGTCCAAAGGTTAGACACGGCTACTCATAGAAGGTTCTCCTCAGGTTTATCTGAATGCTTTACGGTAGAATGAAAGTGAAGACATCAAACTGTAAAATAGCATTCCTGGAATTATACAGTCCACCTTGAAAACCTCCAGTGTGGACCTTTACAGGAGGATGAACCAGCTTTCTGAACCTGCAGTGGAGCTGATAGAACAGGGTTTATTACTAAGCAGGTTTGGAGCGATTCTATTGGTCGGTCCATCATGAATATTCACTAACCTGAAAGGAGAACTGGAGCTTTTACACTGTGATAAAAACGAGAGATAGAAGTTTTTACACAACTAACCAAATATGTACACTCATCATCAAAAGAATAGTTGTAGCTGCACCCCAGGAATCAAATTTGCTGGGTAAGTTTGTCATGAGACATGTGAATGATGCTCGGCCGTGCAACCAAGGACACAAGCAGCGTCACCAAAGACTGACATGGAGTGACTCAGAATGGCAGCAGGTCATCTTCAGTGACGAGTCCCGCTGGTTTTGATTTGTTGTTACGTGTCACACGTCCAGAAGACCTGGTGTCACTCCACCTCCACCCCTACCGCACCATCTCTAGGAACTGTGTGAGAATAGTTAAGCTGCATGGGATGGATTATCACAGGACACCATTAGGAACCTCTACAGCTCCATACCGAGATGTCTGGTATGTTGTGTTAGCAAACACGGTGGCCCCGAGCCATACTGGGAGACACTACTTCTCAAGTCAAGTCAACATTTATTTATATAGCACTTTTTACAACGGATGTTGTCACAAAGCAGCTTTACCAAGAATCTGGTGTTCGAGCCCCCAATGAGCAAGCTGGGGGCGACAGAGGCAGGGCAAAAACTCCCTTAGTTAGGAAGGAAGAAATCTTGAGAGGAACCAAGACTCAAAAGGGGAACCCATCCTCCTCGGGTCAACACCAGATACAAAACAGCACAAGAAAGGAGCGTTCAGTGTTGGTGGGGTAGAATTAGAAATGTCTGATTAGTCTGTAATTATGTTGCTGGGTCATCAGATAGGCCAGGAGGACGCAGGCCAAGCTTCCACAGTGCAGGACAACCAGGAGCTCCCTGGTGGTTAAAGGCAAGCAGTGGCCCCCAGTCAGAGCAGATGCAGCAACAGCATCAGGCCACACAGGATGGGCAGCAGTTTAACTCATACTTCTGTATGTGTAGCTCAATAAATATTGATTATATCAGTCTATATTGATCATCATTTATTGATCCTGGTCACCTTTATCTTCCTTCCCAACACCACTGCAATCCCACACCTCCTTCTGAGTGCAGCTATTATTTTGATGATGAGTGTTTATATGAGGTGGAGATATGCCAAAAATATAATACTGTGATCCATCAAGGGTTTATGTATATAACCAACAGCATCCATTTAGTTGGGTGTGTCTAAACTTTTGACTGGTAGTGGATACCACGTATGGTAGTATGGTGTAGTACGGTGTGTGGGGAAACTGATTTGATCTCTCCAGACTTCTGTGGAACTTTTGACCCTTTTCTGCGTCTGGGTCAGATGGAGACGTGGGACGGGGGGGTGGTGGATATGCGAATGTGGATATGCGAATGTGTGTGTGGGCTTAGAGCGCTGAACCTGGCCGACCCTGTCAGCCCTCAGGCTGGACTACTCTGACCTCCCCTGAGAAAACTGAATCTTTCTCAGGCAGTGGAATGGACCAGCTCATATTTTCATGCCGTATAGTTATAGATAACGAATTACCGAGTCTTAGAAGCTGCTTGCCAAGTAATTCTAAGGGTTCCACATTCTGTGGTTTTCAGGTCAGCTCAGTCCATTGTTCTGACAACACCAGCAGCTTCTTGTTTGGATGCATCTATCTCCTTTTCTCAGTGAGGAGCTTCTTGAACATCTACACATCCTTTCAGGCCCATAGTGCTAAGGGGTCTTATTATAGTGGACGGATGGACAGAAACACCAGTGGATGTTTTGAGAAGAGTGGTGCTTGATGTTCTATCTTTCTTATAGAGGACACCTTTAACTGCTGCTTATTTGATGGGGGCCTTTTGGGTGGTCTACCAGGCTTCCATGCTTTATTAGCCGTCCCATTTTAAATGAATCCTTGATTTTTTGGTTTACTGCAAACTGCAAACCAAAAACAAGGTGAAAATGAAGAAAGCCCTTAATGAAAGTGATGATACATGCCACGGAATAAGCAAATGCTCTGGAGAGTGTTTCTGGAGAGGTGCTGCAAACGCCCCAACAGAATAGGGGATGGTTGTCCCAGTGGACACTTCCCTGGAGATAAAGCCATTCAAACTATGCCACTGGTATGTTTTTATTTCAACATATAACTATAAATATCAATGAATTGGGAATGGAAATTAGCCAGACTGCAATATGCAAATCGAAAAAACAGATTTAAAAAAAATCACCAGATTGCAGAATAGACTAGATTACAGAAGAGTTTGAACCATCAGTCCATTAGGGCTCTGATCACCTTCCACCGTATGCTCCTCTGCCACAAGCATATGACCAGTAATGTCCTATGAGATGACCACTATAACATTAAAGACCGCTAAACTGCACAGGCTGCTCAATACACTGGTGATTCAGTGCATCGCTTCTATATAGGGACCAGCATTTCTAGGCATTGTACTCCATTATGTGTGTGATGCGTGTACATCATTTAAAGGTACTCGAGTTTATATTTGGCTGTTATTGCACAGCTCTGTCATTTACACTAAAGTTTTACACTGTACATACGATCTACTACTTTCAAAGCCTTTCAAACTTGCATTAGATACAGGTGGGCACAGAGTACACTGTTTGAGGCATGTGTATTGTCCATTTCTTGATATATTTAAAGTATATATGGCTGTCCGAAGAAAAACATCTCCATGTTGGTTGATTTTAGTTTTTATGAATGAGTTGAACAAAGCAGCTGCTGTTTAAAAATTTCGTGATGAATGTAGTGACAGAAATGACCCACAATTGCTTGGAAAAGAAGTCTGGTTCTATTGACTTACATTAGAATTTAACTAGGGTTTTGTCATCTCCTGCAATATTGTAATTTTGGAGATACCTGAGCGATGATATCCCTTTGTGCTTCCTTATTTAGTACGTAGTATTTATATTGTATACCAGGAGGTGGTGCAGAGTGAGAATTTCAGTGTACAGTGCAACAGCTTGTCTTTCTATGCATAATGCGTGAATCCTGAATCTAACTGCTGTAGTATAGCGACGGCATCAGAAAGCCAGCCACCCAGCCTGCCAGCTAGACTCCTCTTGTGTTGTGTCTCACTTGTGTTTTGCTAAAAGGCTTTGGAAGTTGATCCGTGTGTTTCCTGAGCTTGGAGTCGGTTAGTGAAATGTAGCTCAGGTGTAGTCATGTTGATGTAAGTGTTTTCTGAATTTGCAGCTTGTTTAAGAGGGTTGCAATGCACTTTCCTTTTTTATGCTTCCCCCCTGTGATTGTGTGCACACTGGAAGAGGATTTAAAGAAAGCTCAGTCTGTCGAGAATGCGATTGGCTGATTTACTATCGTCATCATAAGCTTACTGGACAATTAGTCACCTGTGTTTAAGGTGGTAGTAACTTCAGGCTCCTGCAGATGGCATTGCACAAAGACGATGGGGCTATGAATGCCTTCGTGGTGTGAGTGACGTGATTGAGAAGAGGTGGTACAGTGCAGGGAATGTCTCGTTCCATGTGTGGAAAATGGCTCCAGAGCAGATGTTAATGATTGGCTAAAAGGAGTGACTGCATGTGGGCGTGGCCAAAGACCATAGTGTGAAGGAAGAGGCTGAATCTGCAGGTGTATGGAAGCGTATGGTCATGCGGGTCTAGCTCAGCGGGTAACACCACTACCCCGTAGCTCCCACCACATGTGGGAGACTGGGGTTCGAATCCCAGGCTGGGTGACTAAGTGAAACCAATAAGGAGTCCTTGGGGCTAAGACTCCTAAAGTCACTACAGGTGCCTACCCTGTCTGGATATGATTAGCACCTTGTAAGGTCAGCTTCTGGATAAGAGCGTCAGCTAAATACCGTAAATGTAAATGGGTCTACCAGCAGTGGCTAAAATCCCAGTCTACAGGATAGTCTCTTTGGAACTGTACCAGAGAGGGCATCCACCAAATCTGGCCCAACTGAACATTGATGTGGCCTACATCCAGAATCTCGTCCAGTCCATGTCATTATTGCTTGTGAAGGTGTTAGACGTTATTAGATATGTGTCAGTCTCCTGTAACTACAGTAATGTGATATTCAGTTCATGGTGTAACTGATAAATGGCATTACACTGCAATATCATGGCTGCTGTCTCATACTGTAGTACATACTCAGTAAAGTCTAAAGTCAAAGCACTGGACAGACGCAGTAATCAGCAGTATTTAAAAACAAGCATTTAATAGTCCCCTATTTTTAACAGTATGGGAGGGAAGTCAGGAAGCACATAGGTGCTCATAGGGGGCGTTAGTGGGATGATCATGGCTCCAAACGGCTGAGAAGCACTTCTTTAAAGAATACAAATCACGCCTTTAAAGGCAATTTCAGCCCAAAGGTATAAAGAAACCCCATTATCCTCTTCCTTTCATCTTAACAACCCTGCTGCTGACAACAGCGTGCCATTACGACAGCAGGGCGCAAGTGCATGCTTCTTTTCCTTGTTTTATGCAACCGCAATTCTTCCTCGACTTAATTCACTTACAGTGTTAAGTCAGACTACTGGGGGAATCAATTACAGGGCCAAAGATTCGAGCGCCGATTCGAGCGGTGTGAGTAATAACACCAGCCAGCGTATTCATCAGAGCCGGCGAACGCACAAGGATGGAAAAAGCCTGTGATTTCTTATTTATGGCCTTATTTTTGGAAGCGCTTCTCAAGCCCCTTCTCTTGAGAAGGTGGCAGGCACCGTCACGTGACCTGGAACAGGCAATAGGAACGAGGAGGGGATCGTAACGATGTCAAGTGATGTGTGTACAAAGAGGCGCGTCGACTCCATGACCGAAATGGAAACGCAGGAAATTGCGGAGGACTGAAAAACGCGCTACTAAACGCGCCTTCATCTCGCGATGATTGTTGTCACGTCTACGGCAGCGCCAGCAAACAATGCAGGAGAAGTGTCTGTCGCTGATTGCCGCGTCTGACACGACGCGAGAGGAAATTTCACATTCCTGGCTGACATGAAAGCCCACAACCAAAAGATGACAGTCACGAACGTCGTCACAGAACAGAACACAAGTTGTGTTCTTGTGTTACAGACTTCTACACACACGTTTTTACCTATTCCCTCCATTTTTGACACCTCCTTGCTGTTTGCCAGCGCCTTGCCTATTGGCTGTGGCAGCTGTGTATAGGTCTGGTGCTCCAGGCCACGGTGGAGCACTGCAGGGCTTTGCAGGAGAGAATGCATTTGAGTATATTAGGGGAGTTAAGGGAGCCGAAGCAACCTTCGTTAAAGCATCTGGTGCCTATTGACAGCAGAGGGCTCCCTTGGAGAAGCTTAGCCTGCCTGACGTACTGAGTGCTGCATACTAACTCAGCAGCAGACAGTGGCAGAGAGAGAGAGAAAGAGAGAGAGAGAAAGAGAAATGGAGGAAAAACAGACAGACTCAGGCTTAAACCAGGCTCAAGTATGCTGAGGAGGCTTGTCTTTTTGTGCTGCATTCTTATTTCGGAGGTCATCGCTTTGACTGGCTCTGTCGAATGCATGGCAGGACGCGTTGCCGGCAGGGGTCCGCGTGAAGATGTTGGATGTGTTGATGTCTGAATGTTTTATGCATTGGATTTCGGGGGCCGGACTGTTTGAAAGGCTCGTGGGATTGTTTCCATATAACTGGCAGGGAGGAAAATAGCAACAAAGCTTAACCGGCGCCTTCCGCACACCCTAATGAGAAGGCAGTAGTGCTTTCGGTGTGTTGAATGTCTATGGCAAATGATCAAACGTGCAGAAGGACTTCTTTTCTAATTCGGCTTAATGGGCCTCTTGTATGACCGTCCATGTGGAGAATGCATCTTTCGAGACCTTCACTGCTGTCTAACGCCCAAGAAGAGCGCATTCGATCTGCCTATGAACGCATATGAAGGACGCATGCACTTCTCGAGTGCATATCAAAGCAACCCAGGCTGAATAGGATGAATGGGTCTTTTGGCATCGCAGTGTTGCCACTCTGTGTGGTTTTTAATTTTTCAAGGGTACAGCATTAGATAAATTAAGCTCAGATCCGAGACAGCCTGGTGGACCTACAGAGATGTTTCCCACCCAAATGCACTCACCAAACCAACAGGTGCACCCAGAAGGAAGTGTGGGATTGCAGTGCTGTTGGGAAGGAAGATAAAGGTCACCAAGATCAATAACTGATGATACATTTAGACTGATATGATCAATATTTATTGAGCTACACATACAGAAGTCTCACTATGGCGACGGGCCGCCTTGTTTGCTAACACAACATGCCAGATGTCTCGGCACGGAGTTGTAGAGCTTCCTAATGGTGTCCTGTGGTAATCCATCCCATGCAGCTTCAATATTCTCACACAGTTCCTGCAGATGGTGCGGTAGGGGTGGAGGTGGAGTGACACCAGGCCTTTTGGATGTGCGACATGTGACAACAAACCGTTCATCTTGGTGCTGACCCCGGTGCCTCCACTCCACCAAGACGGTGGAGCGGGACTCGTCACTGAAGATGACCTGAGTCACTTTATGACTCCACTGCAGACTTTGGAGCCGTTGATGTGGTGTTAAGGGGAGCTGTGGTAATGGTTTGCGTATATGTAGTCAATGATGTGCCAATGATGCTGGTTCTAACAGGATGACTCATGGAGGCATCACTGCTTGCTGAATGTCTGAAATTGTGGCTGTGGGGTCAGTCAGGTACAGCGATAAGGCCCATCCTTGCTTGCGTCACATGCGCCGAGCGTGAAACTTGAAACATTTGCATGTCTCACAATGTCAAACCCACCCACCAAGTTTCATTCCTGTTGGTTGATTCCTTCTGGGTGCAGCTATTACTGTAACTATCTATTTGACGATGAGTGTAGATGGCCAAGCCATTGGTTTATTAAGAACTTCATTCATAATAGAATATGGATGCAGTGGTATGGAGTTTCTGGTGCAATTATTATTATTATTGTAATTTTGGTTCCCCTGAATTGCATGGGCTGTGTTTTAACCCAGCACCCCCGCTCCCAATCCCCTTGGATACACAGACACATCAAAGCCGTCTTTGTGGCTTCTGATTTTGCGAGTGCCCTATTTAGTCCACTGATGGATCTGCACCATTCAGCAGTGCCACACCAAGATGAAAGACTACAAATGACATTAATTAGGCTTTCGCAAAGTGTCCCCAATCAGTGAACTCAAGGTAGGACGGTCACCGAAGCAACAGTGCACTAAAAAGAAAAGAAAAAAAACAAAACAAAGGTGGCTGTTTCCCAGTAGGGTCCTACTAACACCGATCAGGTACTGCTAACACAACAACGGAAGCCTAAACAACCGGAACACACATCTCTAAACATCTGATGAGTCGATACTGTGTTAGGCAAATAGGCTCAAACTGACTTTTTAGGCAATTTGGCTTAAAAGAGAAGACAAAATAAATCTCTGAGCTCTCGCCTTCATGTGACTCAATCCGAGCCAAAGACGCATGAAATTATAATTAGCCGTGGATGACAAACAAGCAGAAAACAAACACTTTGATTTCCCTAAACAAACAACAAAACTGACAGATGCTTTTCAGCCAGCACTTGCTGTTTCGCTATTCCTTGTGACAAACACAAATGTGTCATCTGATTCAAAGTCATGAGGAAGAACGTCAAGCTATGGAGAAAGTGGGCGATTACTCCAAGCTGAAGTTTCACTCGGCAAAAGTTCGAGCGTTCAGGGAAGTTGGCACAGCCGATCTGGTGAAGGAGATCCTTAATTTCAAAGTTCTGGTGTCTAATAGATTTACATGCTTCACTGTACCTCTGTCTGAAACGCTGTGTTGAAGCTCTCGTGTATTTAAGCCCCGCCTCCCAGACCTTAGTGTGCTCTGACTGGCCGGCTCGCCCACTCTTTTCTGACTGGTCAACCACCAGAGCAGCATCCTTCAATAAATACCACCACCAACACTGCAATGGTTGTTTTAACAATGGTGTCGGTTCTGCTGTATCAGTTTGAGCCAGAGTCCGATCCTGAAAGTCCATTAGAAGAAGCACCGCAAGCTAGACTGGAGCAGTGCTGATCAGAGTGACCAGCTTTTACTGTTCTAGCTCTCTCTGTGTGTCGTGTGAGGTCAGAGAAGCTTGCTGGTAGGCGGGCAATAAGGATTGTGTTACGTGATGACATCACTGTATAGCCTGTCTATCTCTGGTGTGTACTTTGGCAAGTACAGCTTTGCAATGGTGAACAAGATACACAAACCATGTAGTTGAGTTAAAGTAGAGATACCTAAAATACTACCTTAAGACCACTGGAGTAACAGTACTACAGTATGTACCTTCAGATGTACTGAAGTATGGAGAGTAACAGGAGTATGATTTATTATGGCTCTAATGTCCTATTATCATTTCTGGAACAGGCCTCTTCATCAGCTCAGTGTAGGTGAAGAGACTCTAGTGTCTCTCAGTCCACCAGTCTTTAATAGAAGCTCATTCATTAGTCTGACACTGACGTCTATTCACATCATCATCAGCACAGAACACTGAAGGAGAACAGGTTCCATTAGCTAGAACTATAAAATAACTTTTTGCAAACAAGTAAAGTTTCGGTTTAAGATTTATGTGCAGCTTAGTTACAAGTTTAGAATTTATAAAAACTTCCTTTAAACAGGTTCACTAATGAGTTTTCTTTTACTGTACTGCCTCAAGCCGAAAGAAAGAACAATTGTATTTGAGTTTGAAATGACGTTGAGTTAAAGTACAAGGACGTCCATAATGGAAATACTTCAGTAAAGTACCGATACAGGACACCATTACCCATCAGGGAGCACCACCACATGTGGGAGACTGGGGTTCGAATCCCGGTCTGGGTGACTATGCTGTTCTACACCAATAAGAGTCCTTGGGCAAGACTCCTAACACTACATTGGCCTACCTGTAATATGATTAACCTTGTAAGTCACGCTGGATAAGAGCGTCAGCTAAATGTCATAAATGTAAATGTAAAAACTACTTAAGTACATTAACTAATTACATTTACTTAGTTACTGTCCATCACTGGAGCTTTGCCAAACGACGGAAATATGGAATAGGCCCCTTATGATTCAGTTACATTTCACTGACTACAAACGTTCCAAAAGATTTCTTGCGTTTAACATTGTTCCACAGTTGTTTAAACAGCTAATAAAGACAGGAAATGACTCCTTTACAGTGTCAAAGATTAAACAGTCAGTAAATGATCTATACAGCGAAATCGAGCCAGGCCTGAGGCCATTTGTTAATGCATTGTACCATAACAAAATGCAGTGATGCCCACTTACATTTCCTTTTAGCCTTCCTTTGAGCTAAATCAGGCCCTAAGCATTATGGCATTGCAAGGTAATCGTCACTAATGATCAGTGGCCCTGTGATCTCTGCTGACGGATAATTAGCGGGTAAAGCAAGCGCACCGCCAAATGTTTTTTAACCAGTGTTTTATTCAGCGAGTCCAAATCCGCACGACGGAACTGTCATTCACGGGTGACTGATTGGCCAAGTAGCCAGCTCCCCACTGTGAACGTGAAACCGCATAAAATTTAATCATGTCATTCGGCGGAGAAGGCAAAATACGAATATGTGATATACCGCAAAGATGGTGGAGGGATAGGAGCTATTTCATGACAAGCATCTGGAGGACGCAGGGACCAATTAAGCTCGCCATTCTAAAGTTTCTTTTAGATTTACCAGCCTGCAGTTTTACACTCGCACACAGGCCTGCTTCTATCATTAAACGCTAATTAAGGCATTGCATATGCTTTCTGACAGTGCAGGTGTTCAATCAGCTCGGGCCGAGAAAGCTCCAGACTGCTTGGATCTTTCCAAGGAGGTGCGGCTACTGCACATATAAAAATAGCATGTTTACATGTTGAGGAGTGGAGCGTTTCACGAATGACCTGTTCCACTAAACAAACGCTCGGTTTCATGGAGTGAGAGGACCCCGAGCAGCGACAGGAATCACCCACCTCTCCCATGGTGCAACGACGCCGTAATCTGACAACCAAAACAAAGACGAAAGTTCAGAAGCCGTTAAGCCGAAGCTAAAGATCAGTGCCGCACATTTAAAGGTTAGCCTGAGAAAACGACTGCTGAAAAACCGCACACTGTCTTTTTTGTTGTTGAGAATCTTCTACAGAAACATCTGCTGTGCGCTTGAAAGCCAGGAGAGCAGAGGACTTGGTGGAATGCCAAAGCTGCTATCGAACTTCTCCCTCCCACGCCTGCATCAGAGAAGAGGCTGGTATTAAAGGGATCAAATGCACTTTGTGGTTCGGCGCGAAACATATGGTCCAGCTACAAATTCTGAGCATGTCACAGGGCGGATGCACACGGTCTCCAGCCTGGGCGGGGGTGCAGCGATCTGCCAAAAGGCATGCCAGTACCAATACATCACATTCTGGAAGGAAGAGTGGGAAAAGCACGTCCATTTTTCCCAAGAAAAGTTCCTGTCTCAAAAACATTTGGGGGCTAATCATAGCAAAGCTCGCTTCACATCACCAACAAGCCGGACTCCTGCATGGCCAGCAAGCATGCCGGGTCTGGGTGTGTTTTGGCTGAATGTGCTGAATGTAAACCAGTGATAGACGTTCCACTGGTTTGCTGGTGCCTACAGACGGTAAATGGTGTAGATACTGGAGGTAGGTTCTTTCTGGGTGCTAGCCTAGTCACCGAGTCACCAGCGCATCCAGCGCATCATCAGGACAGCAGAGAGGATCATTGGATGTAACCTGCCATCACTTCAGCAGATCAGACCAGCAGGGTGAGGAAGCCTGCTGGCAAAATTACATCTGACCCCTCAGACACTCCCCTCTGGTAGAAGACTGCGGTCCATCAAAACCAGCACAACACGTCATGCTAACAGCTTTTTCCCCAGAGCTGTAGCGCTCCTCAACCACAGTGGACACCTCCCACTGTGAACCTCAAAACATACACTGAACTGTACCAAACCGGAGAGAACAGCTATTTGCACTCTGCCTATTTGCACTATGACTATTTGCACACCTGTACAGATGTTCTCTTTCAGTAAATATTCAGGTCATCTGCAACTTTCTATATATAATATTTTTCAACTAAATCTGTTTCACATCTCTCAGCTTCTTCAGCTCTTTATTACCTTTAGTACTTTTTACTTTTTTAATTTATCCCCTACCCTATTTATAGTTTAGTGTAATTTGTCTTTAGTTTAATACTGTAAATAATCTGTTCTGTGTTTTTGTTACTTGTTTTTGTTACTTGTCATACGTGTTGCTCTCACCAAGAATAAATTCCTTAACATACTTGGTGAAATAAAGAGATTCTGATTCTGATTCTGAGCCTATCAGAGCATCCACCATAGAAATACACTGGCCATAACTAGCCCTTCACAATAAAGTCCCAGCAGAAGAACAAAATATGACAGTACCGAAACGAAAATAGCTGAATATGCCAAAACATTAAAATAACTGGCTCTTAATTGTATTTTTAACCCTTTAGAGCCCAGGCCTAACTGATGCCATGATATCAGAAAAGACGCTAACACTTAAAATGAAAAAAATCTCATACAATTCTTGTGACCACATGACCATAATGCAGTGGTTGGTGTAGCTCAGCGGATAACACCACTGTCCGCCTGAGAGCCACAACCACATGTGGGAGACTGGGGTTCGAATCCCAGTCTGGGTGACTACACTGTGCTACACCAATAAGAGTCCTTGGGCAAGACTCCTAACACTACATTGGCCTACTTGTAATATGATTGACCTTCTAAGTCTAAATGCCACAAATGTAAATCTAAATAATTTACACTCATCATCAAAAGAAGAGTTGCACTAGTAGCTGCACCCAGACAGAAACAACCACAGGAATGAACTGAGTGGGTGAGTAGGATTAGACATCATGTGAATGACTCGGATGTTTCAAGCTCGGCTGCATATGTGATGTAAGCAAGGACGGGCCTTATCGCTGTACCTGACTGACCCAACAGCAACGATGGCGGATGCTCAGCAAGTAGTATTGCCTCCATGAGTCATGTTAGTGCTTAGTGCCAGCACCATTGGCAGATGGCTGCATGACGCAGGACTACATTAACACAGATTGTTACAACGACTGCCCTTAACACCACGTCAACGTCACCAAAGACTGCAATGGTGTCGTGCCAGAATGGCAGCAGGTCACCTTCAGTGAGACGAGTCCCGCTTTTGTGTTAGTGGAGACAATCAACAAAGCCATGTGTGGAGGCACTATGGTCAGCACCAAGATGAACAGTTCGTTGTCACACATCATGCTTGCAGAAGGCCTGGTGTCACTCCACCTCCACCCCTACCGCACCATCTGCAGGAACTGTGTGAGAGTAGTCAAGCTGCATGGGATGGATTATCACAGGACACCATTAGGAACCTCTACAACTCCATACCGAGACGTCTGGCATGTTATGTTAGCACACATAGCACTGCAATCTGACACTTCCTTCCTGGTGCAACTATTTTTTTGATGAAGGTGTAGGTCAGGAAAGTGCTGTTCAGGTAAAACGACTGGAGTATGAAAAGCCCAAAAATGCCAAATTATGCAGACCAATTCGATCCATTATCGGAATATTTCAGCCCCTTAAAATGAGGACGGCTACTGCATTTCCATATCGCTCGGGCCCTAATAAGCATACAGGATTCACAGAAACATCTACAGATACATCATAGAACGAAATGCTCGGTTCTCACATGCACGTGTGCGCTAAGCCTGTATGCGCCCGGGTTACACTGCAGCGATCTACAGATAAAAGCGAATATGGATGCTATTAAAAAGAGTCATGCTATGGTACAAACGGACAAATTAGCTGGGTTGTTGTGCTGCGTTAATTTTTAATCACTGAAGCATTCCCAGAGATAGCGCATGCCTTGCAGCGGGAAACACTTCCAAGTTTAGATGGGGAGAAGACACTTATTCCATGGAGCTTTAAGAGACTGGAAAACATATAGCTGTGAATTAGCTCTGCATATATCTTCTAACAGGTTCTGATTAAAGACCATTTCCTCTAATTACAGATGCATATAAGCCTCTGCTAATTGTCTTCCGTAGGACTTCAAAAACACTGCAGGGTCCATGACCAACAAGACAGACGAAAGAAGAGAAACGAGAGCTAAAGGAAAGGAAACGAGAGATTTGGTGCACGAGGAGCACGGAAGAAATTCCGTTCTTCAAAGAGTTTCCATGCTCAGGAATTATTCATACACCATGAGATGAGGCGTGGAAAAAAATAGCGATCATTAAAGCCTATCAAACTACAAGGTACACAACTGTGTGGTGCCACTTGAACACACAGTGGAAAGCTGAAAATAGCGCGGCGGCGGAAACTGAAAACAAGCGCACGATACGAAGGCCAAGTGAGGTTCCCTGCGATTTGGTTCTGAACGTGGCCGAAGCTTGGCTGTCAACAGGAATAAGCTTAATATGCTGACAGCTGTTGAGGCCCTCAAGCCAAACGTGTACGGCTAACACTGTTATGCAGTTTTTGTACTGCTACCTTTCCCTAATGATGAAATGTGGCCTATGCTGTTTGTATACTCCGTCAGTTTCACCGGGTGTCCTGCACTGCATTCTAATGGGTTTGACGGAATTATACACCCGCTGGCCAATTCGTTAGGTACACCTCTTAGTGCACCTTAGCTCCACTGTCCATATAGGAGCACTTTGTAGTTCTACAGTTACAGACTGTAGTCCGTCTGTTTCTCTATATACTGTATTACCCTGTTCTTCAATGGTCAGTACCCCCACAGGACCCCCACAGGACCACCACAGAGCAGGTATTATGTGGGTGTTGGATCATTCTCAGCACTGCAGTGATGCTGACACCGTGGTGGTGGTGTGTTAGTGTGTGTTGTGCTAGTGGTAGTGGATCAGACACAGCAGTGCTGCCGGACACCTTAGTATCTGCTGGAAAGCTAGCAGCTAACAGTGTCCTGTGGGCACCATCCTGTGGGCAGTGTCTTACGGGCAGTGTCCTACGGGCAGTGTCCTGTGGGCAGCACCACTGATTAAGGACTGGAGGATGACCAACACTGCACTGTGCAGCAGCAGATGAGCTATCGTCTTAGACTGTCCGTCTACAAGGTGGACCAGCAAGGTAGGAGTGTCTGATAGAGTGGACAGTGAGTGGGCACAGTGTCTAAACACTCACACCAGCACCACACACACTAACACACCACCACCACCACATCAGTGTCACTGCAGTGCTGAGAATGATCCACCATCCACATAACACCTGCTCTGTGGTGGTCCTGTAGAACTACAAAGTGTTCCTATATGGTTGGTGATAATGGACAGTGAGTGTAGATACAAGGTGGTGTACATGTAGTTGGTGGGTGGGTGTATGTAGTTTACTGTTATGAAAGGAACGTGACCATCAAAACACAACTGGTGTTAGAGGCCCTCAATACATAAAGGCTTGAGAAAGCTTGAGCCAAAACGATCTCAACGATCAGTTAAGTGATGGTGGGATAATCACCTCATGGAGGTCTGTGAATAGCCTTTTCCAATAAATAAAAGGTGGGGTGAGGTGGGGTAAGAGTGTGGGGGGCTGTCTACTGGATTTCATGGTCATGGTCAAGCCATATTACAC
The DNA here is from genome assembly GCA_024036415.1 of Prochilodus magdalenae. Taxonomy (NCBI): domain Eukaryota; kingdom Metazoa; phylum Chordata; class Actinopteri; order Characiformes; family Prochilodontidae; genus Prochilodus; species Prochilodus magdalenae. The sequence continues at coordinate 252,236 of JAMWET010001530.1, read as the reverse complement.
AATTCGTAATGGAGTTGCAGAGTGGGGAAAAAATGATTTTGATAAATCAGTATTTCTTTATTTTGAAAACAGAGAGAAAACAGACAGACTGCTATCGACTGAGCACGCATTAGCCATGAATAATTCATGCTCAAACGGGAAGGAACCTCTAAAGACAGGGTGGTGCTGGAAATATTGATATCTGAGCCGGCAGTGGAAAAAATCCTGTTGTCGGCGGGGAAAGGGAAAAAAAAAAGGAAAGATCGTCCCGGAAGGGAAAAAAAAAGGATTCGTCCCGGAAAAAAAAAAGAAAAAGTGGCAGGGCAGCTCCCTCATGTCATCTTGTCGAGATTTTAAGTTTTCAATTTTTCAGCAGCGGAGCAGAAGGCTTTTTAATCAGCTGCAGTGATGGATGAGCTGGGAGGCTTCGCCACGCTTGGGACAAACGAGTAAAAAGCGAGCGAGGGATGCCCGGACAGCCTCCGATCTGCGGACAAATTACACTCCTCCATTACAATGCGTGTCAGACGGGGCTGTGTCAGCTCTCATACAATGAGACGCCAGTTGGGCTAGCCAGGTGATAAAGGAGCACGTCGGAGAGTCCGCCATCAAAACACTGAGTTAAACCCCAGAGTGTCAGGGAAAATTACTCCATGACACCTCGTCATGTTATATATTAGGCCATGATAAACTCCCCCCCTGTTTGGCTAGCGGTGTGTGTCGGGCTAGAGGTGGGGAACGGGGCAGGCTGAAGGACTGCTCCACTTCGCTGGTCACGTGGGCTCTTGCTTGGAATTATACAGGGCTCTTCGATTTATCAGACCCCTGGTTTATTTGGTGCGCTAAGCCGTCACAGCTAATTGGGCTGGGGGAACAACACAGTGGTCCACACCCATCTTGCTTTAGATAGCATTATTGCTATTTCATCACAATCTTCAATATTCGTATTTTATTTATTACATACACTGATCATCATCATTAACGCACCATGCCAGACGTCTCGGCATGGACTCGTAGAGGATCCTAATGGCGTCCTGTGATAATCCATCCCATGCAGCTTGAATGTTCTTGTACAGTTCCTGATGAGTGTGCGGTAGGTGTGGAGATGAAGTGACTCCAGGCCTACTGGACCTATGATGTGTGACAGCATGGTGCTGACCACGGTGTCTCCACACACGTATTCATTGGTCGTCACAAACACACAAAAGCAGGACTCGCTGCTGAAGATGACCCGCTGCCATTCTGAGTCCCTCCATGACAGTCTTGTACAACACCACCGCAGTCTGTGGCGATGTTGACGTGGTGTTAAGGGCATTCGGTCTGTGTGCTTGTATTCCTGTGTAGTGCAGCCGTCTGCCAACAGTGCTGGCACTAACAGGATGACTCATGGAGGACGTGAATGTCTGCAATTGTGGCTGTTGGGTCAGTCAGGTACAGCGATAAGGCTCGTCCTGGCTTACGTCACCTGCACAGCCGAGCATGAAACTCGTGTGTCTCATGATGTCAAATCTATCCACCAAATTTCATGTGTGCAACTATTTGTGCATCTATTTTTTTTATTTTATGACAGGTGTATTTGATCAAGTTGTAAACAAAGCCATTTAGAACATTCCTAGCATTCTATTCCTAGATGACAATTCCCGTGTTCACAGGGCTGCAGATGTGACTGTTTGGCATGGTGAACATCTAGGAGCATTCATACATCTGGAGAACCCCAAACAATCCCCAGATTTGAAATCCTCTTGAAAATCTACGGGACCACCTGGAACCTCGAGTAAAAACGCCAGGGAAGGCATCCACCAAATCTGGCCCAACTGTAGCATCAATTCTATGATGTGTCTGAACATTGATGTGGCCCACATCCAGAAACTTGTTCAGCCCATGCCAAATCCACTCACAGCTGTTACTGGTGCTCGTGGAGGTAATACACACTATTAGGCTCAATCTTTTCTCCAGTGAGTTTATGATGCATTGAGAGACACTGATTTATTTTCCACTTATTTACCAAAACAATACATATACTGAGCTTTGCTATACTGCACAACCCTGTATTGGTATAATGACAATAAAGCTGAATTGAATTAAATGGAATATAAAAACCCAGAAGACACAAGTAGGGTGATTCACTTCTTGAGTATGGTTTTCTTGGCAATGATCTATTAATAGACTATATATCAATGGAGAAGTCATCTGAATCAATTAACCACAAAACACCAACTTCTGAACTTCTATGCTGTATACACAACTCCAAATCCCCCACCCCCAGAGCCAATACACCACCTAAAATAACCCACCCCATCATTCGCATCATTCACACATACACACACACACACACACACACACACACACACACACACACACACACACACACATGATATTGGCTATTATTATTATTATTATTATTATTATTATTATTATCATTATTATTACTATTATCGTTGTTTTATATATATATATATATATATATATATATATATATATATATATATATATATATATATATATATATAAAATTTTTCCCCTTTTCTTGATTTGTTAGTCTTTCTTTTGTTTTGATGTCAATGCTGTATATCTATCTCTCATCTTTCATTTGTGTTATGTAAAAAAACAAACATTACTGCATTAAATTAAACGTTTTTCTCTGTAAAAAAAAAAAAGGTAATTCACTCATTGGAAAAGAAAGTTCCCCTGAAATCCCGGCTGAACTGTAGATCTGGGAGATATGTGTAGGTTCACTGGTTATGCTGTACAGTCAGTACAATGGCTACACTTATGACCATCACCACTATAGAGGAATCCAAGCCGGCAAGTTTTTCTGCAACGACCCATATCACTCTTTCTTTGTTCCTCTCTGAAATTTAGCCATTGCTAAACACGCCTGCAGGGTGCAGGCTGTTTAAAGTTTTTGGACATTACATTCTAAAGAATGTCACCAGAGCGGTGAGACTGTCAAACTACTCTGTCATCATGGGTTCAAATCCCGGTGATGCCACAGCTCTGAACTGTCATGCAGCTGAGGGATGGAAGCACTCATGCCAGCCCTTACCACTACCATCCCCCTCCCTGCACCACAGAACCCAGCACCCAGCATTATGCAATGGTGATGTTCCAGCCTGTACGGATCAGACACAGCAGTGCGGTTTTGAGTCTCACTGCTGGACTGAGAATTGTCCACCAACCAACACTAACCAGCCAACTGCGTCCTGTGGGCAGCGTCCTGTGGGCAGCGTCCTGTGACCACTGATGAAGGACCAACACTGCGCTGTACAGCAGAAGATGAGCTATTGTCTCTGACTGTACATCTACAAGCTGGACCAGCAAGGTAGGAGTGTCTAATAGAGTGGACAGTGAGTGGACACAGTGTCTAAACACTCCAGCAGCACTGCTGTGTCTGATCCACTCACACCAGCACCACACACACTAACACACCACCACCACGTCAGTGTCACTGCAGTGCTTTTGCAAATAACCTGCTCTGTGGTGGTCCTGTGGGGGTCCTGACTGTAGAAGAACAGGGTAATAAAGAATACAGAGAGACAAATGGACCACAAGTGCTCCTATATGGTCAGTGGAGCTGATAAAATGAACAATGAGTGCGGACACAAGGAGGGGGACCCACTCGGGTGCTCAGTAAGTGTATTTATTCATGTTTGGTGTACGGTTTATTTTCAAGGTCAGAGATAATTCATTTTTCATGCATGTTTAAAGAATAAGCAAATAAACAAACGGAGTAAACAAGGCAGAACATTTTATTCCTTTAGTATATGGTGAAAAGTGTTCTGGGATTTCGTTCGTATCCCCTCCGTTTGGCAGGTGGAGTATCGCTTTAAGGGTTAGTAGGGAAATGCAAAAGCACAGTCAAGTGTGAAATTCACAATCAAACCTTTTGTGTTTCAGTCTTTTCAGGGTAGCTCTGACAAAGGAACCGATAAATGACAATTAGCAGGGGAAGTCTGCAGGAGCACTCCTGTCCCATATTAATAGCTAGTTAATACGAGAGTGAGATGGACTGGCTCTGACTGAACTAAGCCCATCTAGAAGAAGTGCTGGCTGAAAATAGAGGTGACTAAGGAAAGTCAATGATGACTTGAGAATGTCAATGATGTGAAATAAAACTGGAATAATGCAGATTTAACTTTGAACTAACACCTTCCCACCTGCGGGGAAGCAGGGTAGTTTCGGATAGTCCCAACTAAATGGATGTAGCTAGTGATCTTAAAGACTCTACAGGCTTACGCTCAACATCTCCAACTGATGAGAGTCTGAACCAGTCCATATCCTGATACACCACATCTACTCCTGATGTACACAGTATGATACTCCTCCATATCTCCACCTCTAATATATATTTAGTGGTGTAAAAACTTTGATCTCTTTTTCTGCACAGTGTAAAAGCTCTAGTTCTCCTTTCAGTTTAGCGAATATTCATGATGGACCGACCAATAGAATCGCTCCAAACCTGCTTAGCAATAAACCTTGTTCTATCAGCTCCACTGAAGCCCCATTCTGGAGGTGTTTAAGATGCACTGCATAATTCCAGGAGTGCTATTTTGTAGTCTGATGCCTTCACTTTTATTCTAAGGTAAAGCATTAATCTCAAAATAATAATGAAATACATTCTAAATATAAAAGTGCAATATAATAGAAGCAGTGCAGGAAGATGATGCGCTTGGTATTGGTAGGTAGCGCACTTAGGTTGTATTTAACTCTGTGTTCTTCATACTGTATTAGTACTGGCCCCTGTCTGGGCAGCATCTGAGCTCAAGGCGAGTTTTAGACTCTAAGGACTCTTGTTCTAGTTAGGAAACGTTCTCCGACGGTACACTAAGCATGCTTGAAAGTTGCTCTCGTAAATGTAAATGGGTAATGGTGGCCAGTGGTTTGAGAACCTGACAATCAACTGATAACCGTCCCTGCCATGGTCTTAGAGGATGCACAGCCTTGCACGTTTTAGTGTGTTGCCACTTTCATCTGGCCTCAAGCAGGTAACTACATTTTTGGTTAGAGCACAACAAATATCACAGTCCACAGGACTGTATGGGGAGCTGTTTTCAAAGATGAACATTAACGGCTTTCCATGACACCTTAGGAAGGCAAGGTACTGGAATATAAAGATTTCCAGATAGTGAGAATATCCTATGTTGAAGAAAACGAAAAAATTGTTCACTGTGACTGAAACGTACCTACTAGCGTGTAACACCTCCACAAGCACCAATAACAGGTGTGACTGGATTTGGCCTGGACTGGACAAGTTTTTGGATGTAGGCCACATCAATGTTACGACACTCCGAGGAGAATTCCCTGTACACTGGGATTTTAGCCACTGCTGGTAAAAAAAATGACCATATGCTTCCATACACCTGCAGATTCAGCTACTTCCTTCACACTATGGTCTTTGGCCACGCCCACATGCAGTCACTCCTTTTAGCCAATCATTAACATCTGCTCTGGAGCCATTTACCACACATGGAACGAGACATTCCCTGCACTGACCACCTCCTCTCAAACTATGAATCCCATCACATGCACCTGCAGGCATCTATAGGTCAATCATCCTTGTGCAGCGCCATCTGCAGGAGCTTCAGGTTGCTACCACCTTAAACACACAAGATGACTCATTTTTATATCCGGTGAGATTCCAACCGAACACATGCTGCATTCAGACTGAACCTGGTCCATGGGGTGGGAGGGTTATTTTGATATTATCTATTTTGTTTGTCATTTGACCAAAGAATAATGTTACTCCAACATAATCTGCCTCAGTACGAGTATCACCACTGCATATCCTACTATGATTCTGATTCAACTTTTAAGTCAACCACTTTACTTAATTTCAATTAACATTGTAAGCTTATAGATGGGAGTACCTGGGTGGGGCAAGAGGCAAGTGCTCCACCATGGAGAGACTGTATGATTAAACGGCATCAACACCACGGCCAGCTGCAGCTGGTAGTTACGGAGCGCAGAAGTACATGTTGCCCTCCGCTCGCTGAGCTGTTCAGGAAAGCTGTAACAGCATGGTGTTTGTTCTAGTGTTTTTGAGTGGTGAGTCAGTTCTGGCAGTGGTGGCTAAAAGGTGGCCCTCTAATGGCAGTAAACAGGCAGGCAGGGTTCTGGCAACCTCATCTGGCCCTCTCCTGTGCCATTATTCTGTGTGGGTTTGGGCCATATGAAATTTGATATCTGTTGGGGCAACAGTGGCAAGGAAACCTTGAAAGGAATCGAGACTAAACTGTGCTTCCCAATTTGTGCTGGTTATCTTATTGAAATGGAAATAATGGATTTGTTGATCATCAGTTGAGGAGAACAACAGAGCTAAATGCTAACAAGGTCAAGACCAAGGTCATAATCTGGCTCATAATCTAGACATCCGAATGGGTTGAATGATGTAGTTGCATAATACATGCTATGCTGAACATTGATGAGCCAAAACATAAAAATATAAAAAAATCTGAATGAAATTGGAATTTCTATAAAAACTGTTGAGACGTTGAGTGTTCAACGGCGCCCCCCACAGATCACTTCTTCTCACGACACAGAGTAACAGAGTACATACTTATTCAATGACTCAAGTCAACTCTTAGACTCTTTGTATTGGGTTGGGCCAATTCACATTTCTCTCTCACTCATCTCTACACTCCTAGTCTAACCTAATCTATCCTACTATGTCATGGGGGGTGGGATGCTTGAGCCTATCCCAGCTATTTAGCATCTCCAGTTCACCTAACCGCATGTCTTAGGACGATGGGAGGAAAGCCACAGAGACACGGGGGAACGTTCAAACTCCACCCAGAAAAGACTCCATACGCCCTGCCTATGAAATCAAACCCAGGCCCTTCTTGCTGTGAGGTGACAGAGCTACCCACTGTGTCACTATGCCGCCCTTCACGTTTCATATTCATCATATATTCTTAAACCTCTTGTCTAGATGTTGTTGTGATGATGTGCTCTCTTAATATGCACAGAAGCAGTGCTAAAATCTCACCTCTCAATAATCTAATCTGAAAAAATTCACTGCATAATAAAACCATCATTCTGCCATAATTTGAGCATATTTGACCAATTTAGAAATATGTATTTTGTTGATTTTTACTTCTTTTATGCATCATTTGAATACACCAGCTGCTGTTTACTGTGTGGGAAAATATCCTGTTGAATGGACCAACAAAAAAAACCCAAAAAGTCTGGTTCCATTGACTTACATTAAATTTTGATTATGTTTTTGCCCTTTCCTATAAAGATGCTATGTTGGAGATACAGTGACCATATTCGTCATGTAGGGGTCAAGACGAGGAGGCAGGATGCAAGCCCAAGGATTTAAGAAACAGAACAAATAAGACAAAAACAAAATCAAAGACACCAGCAACACTGAACCAGGTTACAAAAAAACAGACATGAGGACAAAACACCAAGCAAGAACACAGGGGACTACAGAGAGTATAAGTGAGCAAGGACTAACAAGGAACACCTGGGAAGGGGCGGAGCTACAAACCAAGGACAGGTGAGGGGACTGACAAGGGGGCGGAGACAGGAGGAGCCAAAAACCAAAACAAACTGGCAAGACAAGACAGGATGTGACCCTATCAAGCTTTTTCATTTTTGCTCATAGCTTGAGAATTTCAGTATGGCCAAACGATTAGCACATGCTTCACTGAATACTACAATAACCAATCACCACAATGTAGGCATCACAATGCACTGTACCCCACTTAGCAACACAGATTCCAGATAATAGATAAAAGGCTAATGCATTCATCAGATAAAGGGCTAGTGCAATCAATGGCAGTTTTGGCTCCCATCTAAAAAACAAAAAAAAAACAAAAGCAGGAGTTTCTTTGGGTTGTACATCACATTTCTTTATCCATGCTTTCTAGTTTTAGTCCTCCGGTCCCACTGGGGCATAGGCACATCTGCTGCACACACCTCACACAGCAACGGCGGGACGGCGCCAGAGAGAATCACCACAGCTAACCCTCCCTCAGGCTCAGGAATCAAGATGGCACTTTGTCTTGTGTGATTAAATCTCCTCTGTCGGCTTTGACGCGTCCTCAGCAGCCGAGGAAGTCTTTAAGGTATTAACGAGCCGGGCTCCCGAGAAGCTCGGCGAGTTCTGTTCCTTTGCCTTTAAGGCTGAGAGAAAAAAAGGCGGACAGGATGGATGGATTCATGTAAGCGAAAAAAAAGGGTGACCAACCACAACCTCCAAGAATGAGGTTCACCAGCATTCTGCTTAGGACTGCTGAATAAAGATCAGTGCATCGGAGTACATGAGCGGCTCATTCCAGCGTTTCTGTCCAGCAGCTGTCTCCATTGTACGCTTTAATTAAACTCCGTTTCTGAAAGCTCTTACTTGGTCAGATATGTCCAAAGCTATCTATTTGCACAAGTAATTATTGTGAAATTAGTGTAATCTTATCACCGCAGACCTAATATTACAGAAGGAGAACTTTTCCCGGCGGTTCTTCTCCGTCACAGTGATGTGTTATTACAATTGCAATGGCTGGAAGGGCCTTTTAAGTGCTAAAAGGCTAAAACATTAAAAACCCGAATGGGGGTTAACTTCAACAATGGCGAGCTGATATTCCCGAGGCGGCAGCTACTGCCACCACAGCAGTAGCAGCGACAGACTCTCGACAATGTCATTCACGCTCTGCTTCAAACTCGCAGTACTTCATCCACCATTCTAGACACAGGAAGTGCTTCCATGGTTGCTTGTATGAGTTGCCAGATCACAGAAGAGCTCCGACTGTTCAATCTACCTTGTATGTCAAAGCACTTTTGCCAGTCAAATAAAAATAAACTTATGATCCACCTTGCAAACTCATAAAAAGTAATATCACACCCTTATGATGTGCTGATTATGTAATAACCCTCAAGTTTTGACAGGACTAGGAAAGGGTTAGGGTTAGGGTTAGGGTTAGGGCACCTCCTAAAGGAAATGCGGGAGTAGTTGCTGTTGCAGCTTACATGGTTCCCACTTTCCACCAGGCTCTGGTTGCTGTAAGAGGAACTATGGATACAAATATTGACACATAGAGGAGTACGGGTCAGTATGTCTGTGGATTAGTGTTAAGGGATCTGCTCTGAGTGAGTACATGCAGTCTGGTGGCTGTTGGGTAAAGGAGGCAATAAGGCTTTGACTGCGGGTGAAAATGAATAGGACTCTAATGGGGGAAGGAGGGATGGAAAAAAAAAGACAGGCAGACGAGTGGGGCTCGAACTAATTTCGAATTCCTGCTTGGGGTTCTGCCCTTAGATGGTGTATCAGAAACTGTGTCTCTGGGTTGAGCAGAAGTACAGTAGATGGGCATGCACTATTCCATCCCACTGATTCTTAATGGGGAAAATAATACAGAAATACAGGTATCTGTTGCTACATGGAAACTGTGTAACCGAGCTGTATACAAACACAGCATTCCCGATCAGACCGAAGATGGAATGGTGTCGACATCTCGAAAACAGGAAGAAGAAGAAGAAGAAGAAGAATATACCATCAGATAACATTATACCGTATATACTGTATATCCACAATAGGATCACCATGGCTTCTATCTATGATTATTATTATGGTATAATAATGATTATAATAATGTTTACAAAAAAGAAGAGTAGGGCCACGATCCTTTAGTGGATATCCAGTTTATCATTTAGAATCTAATTCTGTGATACGTTAAGAGTGGGACTCGTCACTGAAGATGACCTGCTGCCATTCTGCGTCACTCCATGACAGTCTGGCACGACACCACTGGAGCCCTTGGCAGCTTTGACATGGTGTTAAGGGCAGTCGTGGCAACAGTCTGTGTGCACATATTTCTGATTCGTGCAGTCATCTACCAATGGTGCTGCACTAACAGGATGACTCATGGAGGACACCACGGCTCGCTGCATCGTAGATGTTGGGTCAGTCAGGTACAGTGATAAGGCCCGTCCTTGCCTACATCACATGCGTGGCTTACGTCTCATGATGTCGAACCTACCCACCTAGTTTCCTTCCTCTCGGGTGCTTCCTCCCGGGTTCACTAATGGTCTGACTATGCCTCCGATGATGAGTGTCTTTCTAGTATATGTATAACCCCAAAATCCAGCAAACCTGATACAACAAGCCCAATTCCGGGCCTGGATTCCTATTCCAGCGATCCATATGAAGATGACTTCAACTTCCTGTTTCCTGCTTCACGTTTAAATGTTCTTGTTCCAGCTTAAATGATACAGCTGTTGTATTCTGGTGCCTCAACCATTATGATAATAACTGCTGCCCCATTTAAGGTGGAACGGGAAAATTCCAACAAGAAGCTGGCAAAGCCTCTTAACTCAGCCTTGTGTGATCTGATAAAGATACATTACACAATAAAACACTTTCCATCTATTTCAGCTGTTAATGCCGTTAAGGATGGCTCTTCCCAGATTAATAGGCCACCAATAACCTACAAAAACAGGCTTTTAAGCATGAAAATAATATATATACTGTATATATATATATATATATATATATATATTATTTTCTTTCACTTCTATAGAGCAGCATTTAAGTAGCACTTGAAAGAACCAAAGACTCGTTGAGCATTGTTTTCACTCCATTAGAGTGGGAGATCAAGGTGTTCTTGGACAATAAGGTGAAATGAATTTTAAGGTAATTCTTGACATCTTTTTTTTCTTCTAGTTCTTGACATCAGCGCTTAGCTCTTTAGGTTTACAGGCGCCTGCATACCGCTGCCTGCACAAAGACGCCCACTAAAATGGGCACTTATCTCGAGCATGGGAATATACTGAAGCTAAGACATGACAAGTCAGGTCAAAAAGCACTTAGCTTAAATGAGCTAAAAATAACACGGCGACGGGACCAGGTAGCGTTAGAGCGATTGAGCTGCAACTCGGATTGAGCTGCCCTGCAGATGAGGCAGTCTCCAGTTCCTCCGGCTCTGTGCTAGCAGAACGTCCAGACGATCCAGCTACCTTTTACCTCCTCCCAGCTAGTGTCACTCTACCTGTCAGAACACAATGCAGGCCCCTCACTCTGCTTTGCAGCCGTTCCCTGACACTTTACACAGGCTGCCATGGTATCCAACCCTCCCCCTCGCCCACCACCACCACCACTACCACCAGCAGCCTGTCTCCACGTCCTGACAGCTCCTCTCGTCTTCCTTGCAACACCCATTCTGTTCCTGGCCGGCTGCTTCCCAAGGTGAGCGAGGCATTGAAGGGCTGGCAGGTTCATTTAAAAAGCATCTCTCTGTGAGACGACTCCATCTCACCTATCCTCTCACAAGCAGTGCCATCCTCTGCTCTCACTTCTGCTCTCCTCGGTGTGCATGCCCCGCAGCTGCAGTGCTGTGATGTGCATGTCTGCTACATGGCACTGCTTTGTTGGAGACACTAAGGCACGATTTTCCCAACATGCACATCAAGGAATGTGTTGTTCCAGTGTGGTATACTGAGTAAAGCATTCCAAAAGTATTACAGGTGTTCAGGTGGTTAAGCCACGCCCATTGATGCACTTCTACAACTTCAATAGATGCACTATTGAGAGCATCCTCATGGCCTGCATCAGTGCCGGGTATGGCAGCTTCTCTGCCTACCAAGAGAGATATGAGGACCGCAGAATCCATCATAACCAACTAACTTCCAGACTTACAGGACATTTTCCAGTCCTGCTGCCTGAGGAAAATCCAGAAGATCCGGTTGGACTGTAGCCACCCAGCACACGGCCTGTTCACATTACTGCCATTAGGCAGGACGTACCGCAGCACCCAGGCCAGAACAAACCGGCTAATGAACAGTTTCTAACCACAACAGACTATGAAGTTCATGAACAAGCTGTGAGCCTTTCACCAAGACCACTGCACTCTGACCCTTAGTTATTGTTATTAATATGTCATATCACTGCTATGGCCAATATCACTGAGTCATGGTCAGGACAAAAGACTCTGGGTCGACGCTTGCAGAGTTAAAAGCCAAGGCAGAATATTTATTATACAAGGGAGTGAACAAACTAAGCAGCAATACAGAATCAGTGAAGGGGTAGGACTGGAAACGTAGTCAGGGACAGGCAATGGTCGAAACCGGAAAGAGGCAGTCAGTGGGGGCAACCACGTTAGGAGGGTAAGGCAAAAGGGAGAGAGAGAGAGGCCAGAGCAGAGGTCGTAATCCAGAGAATGAACAACCAGATGATAGGAGGACAAAGCTAAAAGGGTAGTCGAAAAACAGAAAAGAGTTCAAAAACCAGAAAGAGATATAGTTCCGATAGATCGCTCAGAATTGCTAACAGTGCTTCGCAAATGCGGAAGCGGCATGGAGAGGTATAAATCGGAGGCCTTAATTAAGTACAGCTGTTTGCTAAAACTCCAGTAATGGAGAGCGCAGTGGATTGGACGCGGGTGTGGCGTCATTGAGTGTTGCCCTCCGGAGAAGTTGAGTCCGGAGAGACACGGGAGCAGGAAAGACACGGGAGCAGGGAAGACCCGGAAACGTGAGAGTCACTGCCCTGCTGTAGAGTATTAACCTGAACCTCACCACAAGCATTTCAATGCTCACAGGAGCAACAACAAAGCATAGATGAACTCCGAGCAGGGCTGACTTTAGAGGCATTGAAGGACCTTAGCTTGGACCACTACAGAGGACTCCTACAGAGGTCCGAACTGACTCCGGAAGCACCATCAGCACAAGAACAGAGCAGCAGCAGCTTTATCACATGGGTTTCCAGAGCTGACCAGCTGCACACAAACCTAAGCTTACTATATGTAATGGCACGTGTTGGCTGGTGTGGTGTAATGCACACAAACCCCGGACTCAGAGCAAACGCAATAGGCTATAGTCTACCGGAATGCATACAGACAAAAAGTACAGTCTGGTGTAAGGTCATTGAGACATGGCTAAATGGGTTTGGTGTGTAGGAACTCCAGTGGCCTGCACTAGTGTGTAGCACATGAAAATCCTTATAGAGTTTTGAGGAGCTAGAGGCAATACCCTCTATTGCCTCACTACAGAAGTCCGAACTGACTCTTAAGGCAACATCAGCTTAATGTAAATGGTCAGGCTTTGGAATAGGACGTCCAACAGGCTTGTATCAGTGTGATCACCAGCTTATATATGGTGTCCTCATACTTTAGGCACATAGTGTTTGGAAGCTGCTTGTGAAACCGGTTGCTTTAGTGGTCTCACCTTCTTATACGGCTCTCAGTCCTCCATGCTCACCTTTAATATAGTAATATATGCTGAAATGGTAAAGTTGACGCAAAACACCTTTGTTAAAATATGAAATATGTCAAATCTAACCTTTAGAATAAGCAGGACGCATAACAAAAAGTATGTGGAAAAACTTGACGACAAATAGGGGCTAATTAACAAAAACCAACACAACCGCTACAAATTCTTAGCAGCTACTAGTACAATCTGTACCTGTAGATCATTTTAGATGTGGCTTCTGTTGCTTATTTTAGATGTAAGAGCCGCCATTCATATTCATATCTGATGGCCGTATCAGTCTGTGAAGCAATACAGCTCCGTTTCATGTTTGACCCTATAAAGATACAGTATGGGGTAAAAGTCAGAGACCACCCTTCATTTATGTCATTTCCCAAGTTACTAATTTTCCAGGCAAATAACAGAACCACACTTTGAACAGGAAATGATAGAGAACCGGCAACATATGAAAATAGGCTGTCAGGTTCATGAACTGTGAAAATCAGTACTTTCTCAGGCTTTCTGGGTTGGTATGGTGGTGCCGTAGGCAGTGCTGTTGTCTCACTGGGATGGTCTGGGGATGGTAGATTGCTCCTAGGTGTCTGTATGAATATGTATTTTTGAGTATCTGCCCTATAATGGACTAGTGGCCTGTTTAGGGCGTTTCCTGCCTTCAGCCCAATGGGTGCTAGTCAGTGGTAGACAAAGTACACAAACCATGTAGTTGAGTTAAAGCAGAGATCCCCAAGGTAAAGTACTCCTCCAGTAACAGTAGAAGTTCCTCCCTTTAGTCCTCCACTGGAGTAACAGTACTTAAGTATGTACCTTCAGATGTACTGAAGTATGGAAAGTAACAGGAGTATGGTTTATTACGGCTCTAATGTCCTATTATCATTTCTGGAACAGGACTCTTCATCAGCTCAGTGTAGGTGAAGAGACTCTAGTGTCTCTCAGTCCACCAGTCTTTAATAGAAGCTCATTCATTAGTCTGACACTGACGTCTATTCACATCATCATCAGCACAGAACACTGAAGGTGAACAGGTTCCATTAGCTAGAACCAAACTCCATCCAATAGGTCAAATCAAGCTCAAAACAAAGTGACTGCTGGTCCCTAATTGGTGGGCTCACTTCACACTTCTTTCATTTGGACATGCAATGTTTTAGGCTCACAAAAGCCAAAAGGAAGGACAGATACACCAACACACTACTTACCGTACACTAACATATTACACTTACTGAGTTACTGTACACCAACACGCTACTTACCGTACACTAACACATTACACTTACTGAGTTACTGTACACCAACACACTACTTACAGCACACTAACACATTACACTTACTGAGTTACTGTACACCAACACGCTACTTACAGTACACTAACATATTACACTTACTGAGTTACTGTACAACAACACACTACTTACAGTACACTAACATATTACACTTACTGAGTTACTGTACACCGACACGCTACTTACAGTACACTAATGCATTACACCTACTGAGTTACTGTACACCGACACACTACTTACAGTACACTAACACATTACACTTACTGAGTTACTGTACACCAACACACTACTTACAGCACACTAACACATTACACTTACTGAGTTACTGTACACCGACACACTACTTACAGCACACTAACACATTACACTTACTGAGTTACTGTACACCAACACACTACTTACAGCACACTAACACATTACACTTACTGAGTTACTGTACACCAACACTACTTACAGCACACTAACACACTACACTTACTGAGTTACTGCACACCAACACACTACTTACAGCACACTAACACATTACACTTACTGAGTTACTGTACACCAACACACCACTTACAGTACACTAATGCATTACACTTAATGAGTTACTGTACACCAACACACTACTTACAGCACACTAACACATTACACTAACTGAGTTACTGTACACCAACACACTACTTACACCACACTAACACATTACACTCACTGAGTTGCTGTACACCAACACGCTACTTACAGCACACTAACACATTACACTTACTGAGTTACTGTACACCAACACTACTTACAGCACACTAACACATTACACTTACTGAGTTACTGTACACCAACACTACTTACAGCACACTAACACACTACACTTACTGAGTAACTGCACACCAACACACTACTTACAGCACACTAACACATTACACTTACTGAGTTACTGTACACCAACACACTACTTACAGTACACTAACACATTACACTAACTGAGTTACTGTACACCAACACATCATGGGCCCCTGATACTTAATCGTGGACTGTGTTGGGAATGTTTACAACTTATGTAGGCTCTTCCCAGCTTCTTTCATTGATATCTAGTACCTACTGAAGTATATACTACAGTGGCATGGCTTTATTCATTGCCTCTGAAGGTTTTAACCAACTAATCAAACTGTTGAGTAACTTGAGGTTTGGAGTAAAGGCTCCTGCTGCGCTCTAATGATCAGACTATAGCAAAAACACAAAGTGAGCGTCTGTGTTATGACATCATCATTGCTGCAGCCTTTCCAAAATGGGAACATCAAGAGCAAGAAATGAGGCACAGCTCCAGAATACAGCAACCTACAAGCCCAAATAAAGATAAAAGCCTCCAAACAAGGTCCAACAGAGCAAGCACAATGCTCAAAAGCACAAAAGCAAAAAGCCTGTGAAAGTGACTCTCAAATCAAAAGCCTCGGTATCTGTAAAAGTGCTATGCATCCCAGAAGAGCTGGCACGCTCTGTGGGGACTCAAGCTGGTGGGGGTGATCGAGTGCGTATGGGTGTATTTGTCGTTTGTATGATCGATGCCAACCTGCAGAGCAGTCTTGAGGGGAGCCAACTCAAACACACCTTGTACTCTAAGAAGCAGTCTCGCTGGGCTGAGTGCTGCCTCTCCCCAGCTGCGGCCCGGAAAGCCAGGTGAAAAATGAGTGCCGGGACTGGAAAGTCTGGGCGAAGAGTCCCCCGGCACCAGGAGCCTGAAGAAAAGCGAGAACGGGGCTTGCGGTTGAAGTCATCAGAGACCTGGAGGAACGGCTAAACCTGACTCCTATAGAACTCTCGCACGAGCTCTGGGATTTCGTTTGTGTTGGCACCGGAGCCGGGGAGCGAGCGCTACAGAACACATTCTCATCTCCCATCAATTTATCTTTATCTCACCCCATTTCAGACAGTGGCTTGGGGCCACTTGTACCTACAGGAAGATGCATACGCAATCTATATCATGGTAATGAAGTCTTAGTGCCTAATATTAGTCATTATTAGTTATCTGAAAATAATCCCCCGGTGCACAGGGCACCTCTCTGTGTTAATGTTACCTCTCATCCACACCGAGCCGAGGACTGGATATTATGGCTGCCCTTGATGTGTTATTACTGAATAATGTCCGGGAAGACTGGGATCAATTGGCAAATGGAGCAAATTTGCTCAAAGCCCACTCGAGAATATGCAAGAGGGCCAGGTATTGTGCAGCAGGGGAAATATGGTTTATGTTTATGGTGCATGACATTTATGTTAGCACTATGAATCATGCATGTGCAGCTGTTCCTGATGCATTGTTCCTGAGTGCTTTTAGCATCCACACGAAGGCAGCGTACAGCATGTCGAGAAAAACAGGCGCATGTGTAACCACATCACATCTTGTGAATAGCCATCATAGGGGCTATGATTGCTATAAACACGGTCAGGCATCGACTCCACCCATTATGTCCATTTGCATTAGAAACGGGAGGTGTAAAGAATTAATACTGGTATGGTGTTGTCACATGCTGATGGAGCTCAATTCTCCATTTTTGTACCTTCAGCCCTTTACACTGAGGGTCTGGTAACACTAGTGTCTGGTTATTAGTGGTTATGCAATGTGCAACAATAATGCTATCTGATTAATATTATTCATATTCTTGGTCAAGTGGTGTTTGTCTGCCAACTAGTCCTGCAGTTTCCGAAATATGAACACCATTCCAACTCTGGAATGGTCGGTTTGTTTGGACATGGTGTGGTTGTATATACAGAAAAAAAACCAGATATTGATATCAGCTGTCTGTAAAGCAGTTTGAGCCTTGATATGAATACATGTCTATAAATAAATGAATATCTATAAATGGCCATTGTTATTATTATGATTATTGTTAACCACAATTTTCCCCCATTAAGAATGAAGGGGGTTGAAAGTGCATGCCTGTCTACTGTACTTCTGCTCTACCCAGAAACATTGCTTCACATTTACACATCTCAGGGCAGACGCTGGAAGTTGGTCTGACCTGTACTCCTCTGTTAGTGTTTTTTTCTCCATCCTTCTTTCTTCCCTTTCATTTTTGGCCCTAACCAAACCCTATTATCTCCTTTAACCTACAGCCACCAAAATGATACCGTATATCATACACTCATTCAAGGAAGTGTGGGATTGCAGTGCTGTTGGGACGGAGGTTAAAGGTCACCAGGAACAATAAATGATGATACATTTAGACTGATATGATCAATATTTATTGAGCTACACATACAGAAGTCTGTCTCTAAGTATGGTGCTGGGCCGCCATGTATGCTAAAGCAAGTTTCGGCATGGAGTTGTAGAGGTTCCTAATGGTGTCCTGTGATAATCCAACCCATGCAGTTTGAATATTCTCACACAGTTCCTGCAGATGGTGCAGTAGGGGTGAAGGTGGAGTGACACCAGGACCTTTTGGACATGTGACACCAAAGCGTTCATGTTGGTGCTGACCACGGTGCCTCCACACATGGATTTCTTGGTCGTCTCCACCAAGACTAAAGCAGGACTAATCACTGAAGATGACCCGCTGGCATTCTGAGTCACGCCATGACAATCTGGCATGACACTAGTCTTTGGCGACGTTGACATGGCATCAAGGACAGTCACCGTAACGGTCTGTGTGCATGTAGTCCTGCATGGTGCAGTCGTCACTAACAGGAAGACTCATGGATGACACCACTGCTCAACGCAAATATGGCTGTCGGGTCAGTCAGGTACGGCGATAAGGTGTGGCAGAGCATGAAACTTAAATCATGTGTGTGTCTCACAATGTCAAACCTACCCATCAAGTTTCATTCCTGTCAGTTGATTCCCTCTGGGTGCAGCTATTTCTACAACTAGCCTTTTGATGAATGAGTGTGCCTCACATCAGTTGAACTAGCTCTCCTTTCAACACAGTTACAAGACAAGGTCAAATTCTGTGAGATTCGTTTAGCAAAACCCACATCCGCCAGCCTTTTGGATTCCCCATGGATGGACACATAGTGGAACTCCTGTCTTTGGAGTGGAAAGTGGCTGGTGTTTGTTTGCGGGTTCCATTTCTCTTTTTTGTTCCTCTTTTCACACGCTGCCTTTGTAGAGCCCATTTGGTGTGGTCCCGCAGGACCTCCTGACCTGTCCCACAGAAACACAATCCAGCCTCTTCTGAGTGACCCTGACACCAGTGTGTGGGTGTGGGTTCGTCTCTGAGATCCCACTCTCCTTTTTTCTTTTTGTCATTCAGAAAACTTTCTCGTTCTCGCCGTCCGGTGCTGAGAAATGTGATATTTTGACATATACAGTTCTGCTCGCTGAATTCCGAACCAAAGCCAGAATTCCAAACCCAAACCGTGTCTTTTTTCCCTCCCCTGGATCACCTTCTCACATTCCTCCCACTGGCCTATTTGTAGGTGAAGCTGAATGTGCTACTCCATAATGACTTTAATCACTACTTGAAGCCCTGAAAGGACACTTCGCTGGGCATTGACTTTGGGATTGGTCAGGGCTATGCATGATGGCACAGCCGGTCTTTTTGTACTCTGAAGTGCACGGTAAAACATACCCTTGACTGCTCCCGGGAACTTTAAGGGCATTCATATTTTTTGCCTCCGTGATAGCTTAGGCCGTCACTGGTGGAGATGAAAAGTGTTTATAAAGGCTCCTGCCCACACCACCCCCCTGGTTTTATATTGTCAAGCTCTGAGGGCTTGTTGTTCCATCTAAACATGCAAGCTGTCCTTCCGAAAACAAAACACAGGTAGTATGAAAAATGGGCTGTCAGGGCTCAGCCTTTAGCTGAGCAATCAGTGTCCGCCGAAGACAAGAGGGCCGAGCGCTGGACTTTAATAAAGTGACTCAGCAGCGATGTGGCCACGGAAACATGCTGGCCTCCACACCGCTGATAAACATTCATCTACATGCCAGATTGCCTCTGCCTCTACTTTGCGTCTAATTGCTGAGTCAGCAACATGTCTCTGGTAGACCTTTTTTGAAAAAGGGTTCTTGAACTGGTTCGTGAAGGTATAGGCTTTGCGGAGCCTTGGGGCTATCCAGGGAACCAGTTTCCATTTGCACCAGCTTTTACTGTAGCAAAGGAACATCAAATGATATGACATCAGATCATGCCCCTGCACAGTGGCAGTAAACAGTAGTAACAAGATGGAGGAGCGTGTAGGTTACCTGTGAGTGTTTGTGCTGTTGTTCCAGATGTTTGTTCATAGCCAGAAAGCAGGCACGGATCAACTACTGGAGATTAGAAGATGTAGAAGAGGTTCTCTTATATATATATGTTAGCTCACCTTGTGTGTTTAAGGTGGTAGTAACTTCAGGTTCCTGCAGATGGCGCTGCATCAGAATGATGGGGTTGGATGCATAGATTGAGAAGAGGTGCTACAGTGCAGGGAATGTCTCATTCCATGTGTGGAAAATGGCTCCAGAGCAGATGTTAATGATTGGCTAAAAGGAGGGACTGCACTTGGGCATGGCCAAAGACCATAGTGTGAAGGAAGTAGCTGAATCTGCAGGTGTATGGAAGCGTACGGTCATACGGATCAACCAGGAGTGGCACAAATCCCAGTCTACAGGGAATTCTCCTCAGAATTGTTCCAGGGAAGGCGCCCACCAAATTGGGCCCAACTGCACAGTTCTTTGGTGCTAGAGTGTCTGAGCATTAATGTAGCCTACATACAGAAACTTATCCAGTCCAGGCCAAATCCAGTCACGACTGTTATTGGTGATCATGGAGGTATTACACACTATTAGGTAGATTTCAGTTGTTAGCTTACCATTACTATGAGACAGCGCAGCCCTGGCTGCTTTAGGTGTCCTTCAGTATACCAACCCACATAAGATAAAACCAAATGATGATACTGTTCTTAGGCTGGTGATGTTGTTCATTTGGTTTGTTGGTGATCCAGTGATGCTCATCATTGTCATTGGAAGCTAACATGACAGGCACTATCATCACCTTCAGAATGTGGAGCTGTGTTTGGTTTTCTGGCTGATGGAGGTCAGAGAGAATTTTGCCAGGTTATTTGTGGGTTAGAATCAAAGTTTCAGGCTACGTAGCAGCTCTAACACACCCACACAGTCTTTCTGTCACAGAGAGAGAGAGAGAGAGAGAAAGAGAGAGAAAGAAAGAGAAATAGAAAGTGAGAGAGAGAGAGAAAGAGAGAGAGAGGCCTGTATATCACTTAGGAGCTCTGATGTTAGATCAGACTTCCATTTTCTCTCACTCTGTTCTGAAGAGCAAAAAAGGTTAGATACTCCAGTCCTTCACTTCTGGTGGACCGAGCTTTCTTAATCCCCTCACGCTCACCCCCTCTGAGAATAAGAAGCTTGAGCCTGTATTCAGCTGACTGGTCAGTTTCCCTCTAAGTATCCTAGGGATTTTGTGTGTGTGTGTGTGTGTGTGTGTGTGTGTGTGTGTGTGTGTGTGTGTGTGTGTGTATTCGCCTGTGTTTGTTTTTGTACCCTTGTGGGGAAGAAAAATGGCATGGTTTTTTTAGCAACACTGGAGAAAATCAGGGATAATCTGCAATGTCAGGACCAACGAAACAACTCTGACTTTGTAAAGTGCATTTTCTGAAAGGTCCACCATTTCTTTTTGGTTACAGAGCTAAAAGTCAGGAAAATTTTCCAAACAATTCATACAGGTGCTCATGGAAACTCACCAGACGAAAAAGTCATAGTAACTTCAGGCTCTGAAATCCCTGAGTATTTATAATCTGTATCATTATCATCCCTGTAAAAGCCATACTGCTCGACCTCTGCTTGGGAGCTCCTACTACAGAACTACTCCAAGATATTTTAGCTTGATAGCTAGAACCTGTTGTTCCAGCTGTTATGCATAATTTACCTCACTTGCCTTGGTAAACTCACCAGCAAAAAAATGAGTCACCTTGCATGTTGAAAGTGGTAGTAACTTCAGACTCCAGCAGATGGCACTGCACCAGAATGATGGGGCTATAAATACCTGCGGGGTGTGACAGGATTCATAGATTGAGACGAGGTGGTACAGTGCAGGGATTGTCTCGTTCCATGTGAGGAAAACGCTCCAAAGCAGATGTTAATGATTGGCTAAAAGGA
The DNA here is from genome assembly GCA_024036415.1 of Prochilodus magdalenae. Lineage (NCBI taxonomy): Eukaryota > Metazoa > Chordata > Actinopteri > Characiformes > Prochilodontidae > Prochilodus > Prochilodus magdalenae. Next base: position 230,714 of record JAMWET010001530.1, on the reverse strand, counting down.
GGGACTGAGCATTTGGGCGTGGCCAAAGACCATAGTGTGAAGGAAGTAGCTGAATCTGCAGGTGTATAAAAGCGTACAGTCATACGGGTCTACCAGCAGTGGCTAAAATCCCAGTCTACAGGATAGTCTCCTCAGAATTGTGCCAGGGGAGACATCCACTAAATATGACCCAACTGCACAATTCCTTGATGGAAGAGTGTCTGAACACTGATGTGGCCTACATCCAGAAACATATCCAGTCCTTGCCAAATCCAGGTACAGCAGTTATTGGTGCTTCTGGGGTTATTAAATGGCATCAGGAAAGGTTCCATAACAGGTGACTAATTTTGTTTTCAGTTATGCTATACCTATAGCTAGGGTTGCCACCTTTCAGAAATTAAAATAAAGGACAGGGGGGAGGGGAGTGTTCATATGTGTATGTGACAGTGTGATCACAGTCCTGTTTTGGGACCAGTTTCCTAATTGTGTGGAAGTGAAAGAGTGAATCATGCTCATTCATACAGGCTGCTGTTTCTAGAGGAACTGTGTTGCTTACAGGTTGTGCTCTACTGAGGGAAGCTTTTCATACAACATTTAGAAATGCAACAGGAAGGTAAGCTGGCAGAGAGAGAACCGGGAAGAACCTCCCTCACATCTCAGTGACGTCCACCACACTTAACCACATCACCCTCATATCACTTTGACACATTTGATTCAGAAACATGATGATCTATTCAGGAGACGAATGGCAGTCTGAGATAATTACGCTCTAGAGTTCAGGCTATGAGCCGCAGGTTGCTTTGCATAAAAATGGAGAGTGTAGAAGTCACAGCCATGCGTGATGCATATTTTATACCTGAGTAAACTGGAGAGAATCAAAAGATTCAGTGTTGAGCAGCAGCGTTGTAAATAACACTGCACCTCACACCTACTGGGGGGCGGGTGGTACTGAAGTTACACTGCAACATTTAAGGTTTTTGGTGATTATTACTGCAACATGAATTTGTATATATACATACATACATACACATATATATACACACAGGGGTTGGACAATGAAACTGAAACACCTGTCATTTTAGTGTGGGAGGTCTCATGGCTAAATTGGACCAGCCTGGTGGCCAATCTTCATTAACTGCACATTGCACCAGTAAGAGCAGAGTGTGAAGGTTCAGTTAGCAGGTAAGAGCACAGTTCTGCTCAACATACTTCAATGCACACAACATTATGGGTGACATACCAGAGTTCAAAAGAGGACAAACTGTTGGTGCACGTCTTGCTGGCGCATCTGTGACCAAGACAGCAAGTCTTTGTGATGTATCAAGAGCCACGGTTTCCAGGGTAATGTCAGCATACCACCAAGAAGGACGAACCTCCACCAGCATCACGTAGTGACCTGGCCACTATCCTGCAAGAAGAATGGCTTAAACTCCCTCTGACCACTGTGCAGGACGCAGTATATGTCATTCCCAAGACCAACTGACACTGTATTGGCCGCAAAAGGAGGCCCTACACCATACTAATAAATGATTGTGGTCTAAAACCAGGTGTTTCAGTTTCATTGTCCAACCCCTGTATATATATATATATATATATATATATATATAGTTTGGGTGAATATTACTATTTGTATATTTATCATCATCAAAGAATAGCTGCACCCAGCAGGACGTGTGGGATGGCAGTGCTATTGGGAAGGAAGATAAAGGATACGGGAAATATTTATCAAGCTACATATACAGAAGTAGCATCTCTCAGTATGGTGTTGGGCAGCACCACACGCAACATGCCAAACATCTTGGCATAGAGTTGTAGAGGTTCCTAATGGTGTCCTTCTGGTGATGTGTCGTATGACTCAAACCATTCATCTTGGTCCTGATCACGGTTCCTCCACACACAGATTTGTTGGTCGTCTCCATTAAAGCGGGACTCGTCACTGAAGATGACCTGCTGCCATTCTGAGTCACTCCATGACAGTCTACCATTCCAGTCTTTGGTGTCAGTGACGTGGTGTTAAGGGTAGTCGTCATTACGGCCTGTGTGCATGTAGTCCTGTGTTGTGCAGCTGTCTGCCAACGGTGCTGGCACTGCTCTCTGAATGTCCGCAGTTGTAGCTGTTGGGTCAGTGAGGTACAGCAATAAGGCCTGTACTTGCTTATCTCACATGCCAAGCTTGCAACTTGAATCATTTGCCTGTCTCAGAATGTCAAACCTACCCACCAAGTTTCATTCCTCTTGGTTGACACTGTCTGGGTGCAGCTAATTTTTATTATTAGTAATAATTATTTATATTATCATTGATATTGCTTGAGATCCACCAGAATGTCCAACCATCAGTGCTGTGCTATCACATATCTGACAGCATGACAATCATTAACTACCCATATATTCTGTAGCTCAGTGTGAACTCATGCACATCCACGTTCCCCTCGTTCCTCTATAGCTTATTAAGTGCTCCTGCACGGAGTTAACTTTCCAGCTATGTGAGTGATCGTCGATACCCCTCACCTAAGAACAAACCAATAACAAAGAGAGAAGCCGCGGACAGTAAATAATAATAAACTCCTTAATAAAGGAGTTTCGAGTCGGTATATGAACGTACCTTAGCAACCGTCTCGTGGAGTCTGAAGGCTGGATCCAAGGTCTCCGCTAACAATGACTCGGTGGGGAAAAAAGCCTCGGAGAGGAAGCGGGCTCTCTAGATTTGAAAGAGAAAGAGAAATACAGGAGAAAAACACATGAGCCTCGCCAAATATGACTGATTGCCTTTCAAACCGTGCTACCGCAAAGATAATGTCTTCTATTACCATAATGGGCATTTCAAACGTGCTTCTCGGAACACTAACACCTTTAAGCCCCTCATTTCTACACCACACTCCCTTTACCTTTCAGTGTGTCACCTGAACAGCTCTTACAGCCATACGAGGGATCATTATGATGTATCATTGCCATTTCAGGGGCCACAGAAACCTAGTAATATGGACTTTGTGGCCTGAGCAATACAAACTTGTGAATATCAGTACTTCGGTATCCACGTAGCCTCAGCCAGCATCTCTGTGATCTGGGAAGTTTAACAGGCGTTAACCCCTGTAGAGGATTTCCACTGGGATGCCCCCTCCGGAATGGAGGGAGACGGCATGAGGCATTTTTACATCCGATGACAAATCTGACGGGTTTGATGTGAGTGAGTCACCAAGGCCGTGAGTCATCAGTCTGACTATAAATGAGACCCCTGTTTCTCTCATGTCTTTCATTTCGGCTTCCTCTCTTTGTTCTTTTTTCTGTCCGCTATTTGGGATCTTGTGATTATCACTGCAATGTCTGAAAACAAAGAAGGAATTAAAGATATCCCCAGATACACTATTCCCAAACGGAGCCACAGTGTTCCCACTCTGTGCAACAGGAAAGGATGCGTTTAGGGAAGGAATTAAGGCAATACTGCAATAGTCTGGTGAAGGTTGCATGATAAAACACTAGGGATGAACATAGACATCTTATTTATGCTGACAGATAATTGCATGATGTTTAAATCTGATGCAACACTTTACATTAGGTGTTGACTAGTTAACATGAAGACATGAACAATGTTAATATACACTCATCATCAAAAGAATAGTTGAACCCAGATACAATCAACCATCATGAACGAAACTTGGTGGGTAGGTGAGACATCCTGTTAGCATCAGCATCACGTGCCAGCATCACTGGGAAATGACTGTACCGTGGAGGACCGCTACGACAACTGCCCCTAACACCACGTCATCATCACCAAAGACTGCAATGGTATTGGTCCCGACTGTCATGGAGTGACTCAAGATGGCAACGGGTCATCTTCAGTGATGTGTCCTGCTTCTGTCTTAGTGGGGACAACCAACAAATCAGTTTGTGGAAGCACCGTGGTCAGCATCAAGATGAACGGTTTGTGCAATAGAATGTCTACCTAGACGGTTTTTGGTTTGGTCGTTGAATGAAACGAGCTGCTCTTTCTTTTTTGGTGAGCTCATCTGATGAGCTCTGCTCTGATTGGCGGTGGGACACAGTAATGGTACACATATAGAACTTTCGATTAAGAAGCTGGTGATTAGACAACTTCAGATCTTTTCATCTAAGACCAATTGGTAGGGCGTAAATGGGCATGCGAAGTCGCATCTAGACTCATATTCAGGCCAACCAAAGTCACATACAGTAGCAGTCAAAAGTTTAGACACGGCTACTCATAGAAGGTTCTTCTTATTTTAGGTTAATGCTTTACATTAGAATAAAAGTGAGGACATCAAATTACACTCATCATTAAAGGAATAGCTGCACAGATAAGATAAAAATAGAAATAGATTCCTGAATTTTATTGTACATAGTAGAAACAGAAATAGACTACTGAGTTTTTATTGAACATAGATTGTATAATATTGTAGAAGTAGACTACTGTAGAAATAGACTACGGAGGCCAGTGGATGTTATACAGTCTAACAGCGGCCGGAAGGAAGGATCTGCAGTACCTCTCCTTCACACACCAAGGGTGCAGCAGCCGGGCACTGAAGGAGCTGCCCAATGCTTTCAGAGAGTGGTACATGGGGTGGGACAGGTCCTTCAGCATGTGTTTGAACTTAGTCCTCATTCTCCTGTCCCCCACCACTTCCACATGGTCAAGAGGACACCCCAGGACAGAGCTGGACTTCCTGATGACTCTGTTCAGTCTCTTCCTGTCAGCGTTGGAGATGCTGCTGCCCCAGCAGACCACTCCATAAAAGATGGCTGATGCCACCATAATTACAGGATCAACCAACAGGAATGAAACTTGGTGGGTAGGTTTGACATCATGAGACATGCAAATGATTCAAGTTTGAGGCTCAGCCTTGCATGTGGTGTAGGCAAGGACGGTTCTTATCTTACTGACCCAACAGCCATGATTGTAGACATTCAGCAAGCAGTGATGGCCCTCATGAGCAGTGATGGCCCTCATGATTCGTCCTGTTGGCTGGATAACGCAGGACTACATGCACACCGACCATTACGGCGACCGTCCTTAACACTACATCAGTGTCGCCAATGACTATAATGGAGTCGTGCCTACTGTCATGGAGTGACTCCGAATGGCAGAAGGTCATCTTCAGTGACAAGTCCTGCTTTCATCTGAAGTGTCTCCACTAGTCACCTTGGAGAAAGCCATTATGTTATAAGGAATGCTGCTTGACCCCTCAGACATTGTTTTCTTATAGCTTCAAGGTAAGATGTCAGCCTAGAGCGTGCAAAACACTCTAGAAACTGAAACGGCTATTTACACTGTAGACATAAAGACCCCTGGTTCCCATCACCACCACTCTAAAGAAGCCTGAGTCAATATGTTGGTCTACAATGCAATACGGTTCAGGCCACTCCAACACACACCAGGAGCATAAGGAAAATAATACGCGCTGAAAACACATCCCGGGATCTGGCACATGTTGAAAAGATGAAGTCTCCACGAGACACCCACCTAATGATGGCTTCCCCCTCCCTCCCTGCCTTCCCCCCCTCCTCTTCCTTTGTACTGGCCATGCAGAGTGGCACAACAAAGACAGATCCGCACAGAAGATTAGAAGCATTAGATGCAGCGCCACACTGCCCACTCCACTCTTCATCTCTCTGAAGAACAGACCTTGATGTTTTGAAGCACAATGGCTCGCCAGGGACTATTACTCAAACAGTGGCGAGGAGTCATCTTACATCGCTTGATACATATGATCTCAGACAAACAAAAGCCAGCGGAGGACATTTTCCGTAATAATCCCCTTCCTGTAATAATACTCTTCCGACGGCCTGATTGTTCATCAAAAGTCATTTTCCTGCAAAAGTGCGTGTCCTCTCGTGGAGCTGTTCAGTTACAAGAGTGCTGAAGCCATGCTCTTCACAGGGCAATTTGAATGAAACTCCATTATTCTACCGAGATCTGAGAGCGGGATACAGCTCTCGAGATGGCTTGTGAGTAAATGGCCTAATCTCCTGACCTAGGTGAAGTATGACTGGGACTGTACTGAGGTTACCAAGGGCTCCGTCCTTACCCCAGTCAACTTGTGGCTCGTTACTGACCGGTTAGGTGTCTGTGGAGCCATAAACAGAATAAGAGGAAGATGCTCCGAACCACCCTTCCTCTACCGAGAGCCGAGCTTTATTTGGAGTGGTCCTCTTTACATGGACTGGGTGCTCAGCAGACTGTGATGCAGAGAGACGTGGTTGGTGTAGCTCAGCTGATAACCACAGTAGCCACCACCCCACGTGGTAGACTGGTGTTCGAATCCCAGTATAGGTGACTATGCTGTGCTACACCAACAAGAGTCCTTGGGCAAGACTCCTAACGCTACACTGGCCTACCTATAATGTGGTTAACCTTGTAAGTCGCTCTGGATAAGAGCATCAGCTAAATGCCCTAGAGGAGACAGGATTTTAATATTAATCTATTAGTACAAACAGAAATCAAAGACACCAGAAAAATAATAACAAAACAAACACCACTAAGAACTGGGATCACACAACAACCGACAGGAAGACAAAACACCAAGCAAACACAAAGGGAACAACAGGGAGTATAAATACACAAGGCCTAAACAGGAGCACCTGGAAAGGGGCGGAGCTACAAACTAGGGGCATGACAAGAGGGCGGAGACAGGAGGAGCTATGGACCAAAACAACTACATGGTACAGGACGTAAATGGCACATGGAAGTAACAAGAGAGACAGAAGCAGGACAAGACAAGACAAGATGTGACTCTTAGTGACGTAACAACAACATATCAATACTGTAGCAACCGATACATTCAGTAGATCACCGGAAGACTTTTAATTAACTGTGTATCTACTAAAAATCGTTCTCAATGCTAATCGTCATGTTTTCACTTTATTTAATTGTCTGAGTTCACATCTGTAGATGTTCACCTGAGAACACGTCATCTGAACACGTAACAGGTATAATATAGACCATCTCTACAGCCCCTACGAGCTGCTATAGACCTGATGCTGATTCTGCAACTAGAGTTTAAATTGGACTAGGTTTTGGTTAAGGTTAGGTTTTGGGCCAGGTTTAGAGTCACAACATTCCACACTATACCAATAGGAGTCATTGGGCAAGACTGTTGCATTTGCCTACCTGTGTGATCAAACTGTAGGTCACTCTGGTAAAAGCGTCTGCCAAAATACTATAAATGTAATGTACAGTGATGCACTAAAGCTTAAATTGATGTAATGTTCGACTGAAAGCGTGCATGTTCTCATATCAACTAATCAATCAAAGGATTTGTTTGCAGCTGTTTTACGATCAATATCACCCACTCAATTGATTTATCGCTGCAGTCCCAGAAATCACTGCTATGAGCTCATGCATTCTGACAACCGATCCTCACCGCAGAGCAGTACACCTGCGCAAACACCGAGGAAAACCGCTCCAGTTTAATGTCCAGACAAACAAACGGCATGTTATTGCTGGAGTGGTCAATCCATGGCCGACTCTGCAACAAGCAATTAAAATCCAACGGCTGAACATTAACGTTTAGAGTCATAATAAAACATGTGCTTTGTAATATTGAGCGCCACTCAGCAAAAGGAGATGCTAAAATTGACTTATTTATCAATCTTAAGACGCTATGTAAAGATTAAATGGTGGTCATAAATAGAGTAGCTTTCGCTAAATCTGATGGGAAATACAGTAAAACAGGCTGCTTCCCTTAACCCACATACACCTACTACCATTAAACATAAAGATGGCAACAGGGTTCTTCCCCGAGAACCGCTCTTTAACAATACCATACAGAATCTAATTTTTAGGCTCCTAAATAGTTCTTACTCTGGATGACCTGTTCTATGAAATTTTTATGAAATTCCATGGCGTTGTTCCAAAAAGCATTTGGGCACCTATGTTTCTTTGAGAGAGGGAATATTTCCCGGCTGGAGGTGTTGTACATTAAACACCCAGCAAAGCATAATTTTGATAAGTGCTGTGTGGGTGTGGCTAATGAGCATCTTGATTGACAGCTCTCTATTCCACACTCCTTGCCTGCTCCACCATATATACAGAACTAAATTTATTGACCAGTTTTTATATATTTTTTTAGTTTAAGTGGAAAAAAAAACCCATGGGTAATCGGATGTGTGCCACGGATGGACAAAGAAGCAAACAGATGGATGAAGATGAAGGATGAAGGTTGGTGTAGCTCAGCAAACAACACCACTACCCGCCAAGTAGCCACCACCACACGTGGGAGACTTGGGTTCGAATTCTGGGCTGAGAGACTATGCTGTGCTACACTGATAAGAGTCTGTGGGCAAGACTCCTAACACTACATTGACCTAACTGTAATATGATTAACCTTGTAAGTCGCTCTGGATAAGAGCGTCAGCTAAATACCGTAAATGTAATGAAGCAATGCACACACAATGTTTGTAAATGGCGACAGAGAGCTACAAACAGGAGGTCTAGCTGGCTAGCTTTTGGTTACACTGGTTAGCTTCAGCCTGATAAGCTTCTCTGACGTATGGCGGAGGAACAGCTGTCAGTCTTGTGATTGGCCAGGGGAATGCTCATCCAAGCGTTACCCAAGATTAGATAATAAATAGAGCAGCTTCGCTAAATCTAATGGGCAATACAGCAAACAGGCTGCTTCCCTGTTCTTACCGGTTCTTACCTGCTTCCCGGTTCTTACCTCAAGAACCGCTTTTTAAAGCACCATGCAGAACTTCCTAAATACACTGATCATCAAAAGAATAGTTGCATCCAGAAGACGGTGCTGGATTGCAATGCCATTTGAAAGGAAGATAAAAGTTACACCACGGTATGGAGTTGTCGATGTTCCTAATGGTGCCCTGTGATAATCTAGTCCATGCAGCCTGAATATTCTTCGGTCGTCTAAACGAAGACAAAAGCGGGACTCGTCACTGAAGACGACTCGCTGCCATTCTGAGTCCCTCCATGACAGTCTGGCACGACACCATCGCGGTCTTTGGTGACGTGGACGTGGTGTTAAGGGCAGTCGCGTGCATGTAGTCCTGCATCATGCAGCCGTCTGCCGATGGTGCTGGCTCTAACAGGATGACTCATGGGGGACACCACTGCTCACTGGGTGTCTGCCATCGTGGCTGCTCAGTCACTCCACACAGGAGGGCTAGCTTGCTAGCTTGTGGTTACACTGCTTAGCTTCAGCCTGATAAGCTTCTCTGACGTATGGCGGAGGAACAGCTGTCAGTCTTGTGATTGACCAGGGGAATGCTCATCCAAGCGTTACCCAAGATTAGATAATAAATAGAGCAGCTTCGCTAAATCTAATGGGCAATACAGCAAACAGGCTGCTTCCCTGTTCTTACTGGATCTTACCTGCTTCCCGGTTCTTACCTCAAGAACCGCTTTTTAAAGCACCATGCAGAACTTCCTAAATACACTGATCATCAAAAGAATAGTTGCATCCAGATGAAGGTGCTGGATTGCAATGCCATTTGAAAGGAAGATAAAAGTTACACCTCGGTATGGAGTTGTCGATGTTCCTAATGGTGCCCTGTGATAATCTAGTCCATGCAGCCTGAATATTCTTCGGTCGTCTAAACGAAGACAAAGGCGAGACTCGTCATTGAAGAAGACTCGCTGCCATTCTGAGTCCCTCCATGACAGTCTGGCACGACACCATCGCAGTCTTTGGTGACGTTGACGTGGTGTTAAGGGCAGTCGCGTGCATGTAGTCCTGCATCATGCAGCCGTCTGCCGATGGTGCTGGCTCTAACAGGATGACTCATGGAGGGCACCACTGCTTACTGGGTGTCTGCCATCATAGCTGCTCGGTCACTCCACACAGCTCCGACAATTTATCAGTTCTCTCAGATCCCTAATGTTGGAGGTGTATGCTGTCTTCTATCCACTGCCGCCAACAGTGTGCTATGGTAGGTTTGCCCACCATTCCATCCCACTTCCTGGAGCCCTATGATGCAACCTCTCCAGCTCTTCCAAGTGGTTGAATTGCTTTCAAACTCTTTTCTGAGATATACTTCACTTACAAAGGACGCTACCAACACAACAGCAACAACAGAGTCACAACAGGATGACCTTATATAGTCCGTCAGGCACAACAATAAGGCCCGTAAGACCGCCGAGCGTGAAACTTGGATCATTTGAACGTCTCATAATGTCAAACCTACCCACCAAGTTTCAATCCTGTCGGTTGATTCCTTCTGGGTTTAACCATTGTTTCTGATGATGAGTGTGGTCCGTAGACTGGATGATTGGCCCTATGAAAACTGTTCTACTCTATTTCCTTCGGACGCTTATTTTTTCGAAGGGATTGAATCTTTCCTGGCTGGCTGTGAAGTGCCAGAAGTGCATGTGAAGTAAACAGTGCTGATAGCTCAAGCTAAACTGTGTTTAACTCTATCGTGCTCTCTGTTTGAGACAGCTGCCACGGACCCGCAGCAGGGAAATGGCTTTGACTTCACTCAGCGACGAGCACCCCTCAGCCTTCTGCAATATTTCCTCTGAAATACGAAGAAACAAACGTGCAGAGCACTTAATGCACATATAAAACATCAGTTCCTGCGGACGGTGGGGTGCCAGAGTTCACCAATGGAGGGGTGCAATGCCATGTGTGCGAGGTGGGAGAGGGCCAGGCAGACAGTTGGAGCCGTTGGCAGATAGAGGCAGCATGGCGAAATAATTGTGGTCTCGCTGTTGCGGCGAGCGGGACACACACTGTTTATATAAGCTGGAAAATGAGGCTTTGAATGGAGTAATCAGCGTGAGGCTATATATCAGCCTGCTCCAAAAAGTCTGGCTTTGAAGAACGGGACGGCATGCTCGGAGCTGTTTAGCTCAACATCATCTCCCAGCAACCAGAACTAATGTTCTATTGTTGGCAACAAGCGCTATGAATATTCATCCACACTGAGAGAGAAAGAGAGAGAGCAATAGGCAGAGGTGCTGAGCAGTGCGGAGGTCTGAGGCAGGGGAAGCGAGCAGGCGGGGGATCAGCTGTCACATCATGGAGCTATCACTAATTTCATCAACCACACACCTCAATGGAATAGATGAGCCAGTAAAGTGATGACGGCTGAATAGAAATGTGTGTGTCAGTGGGCGAACGGAAACTCCCTGACTAATGCAGCTGTTCATAAATGGCTTAATTGGTATGGAAGCTGTATATGACTATCTGAACATGTTCTCGTTTAGAAAAATGGTTCTTTGAAGAGATTAAAATATTAATAATGTTGTATATTAAATACCTAGCAAGGCATGCACAAGGTGTAAATATATGACTCCACTGATCCACAAGGATGGTGTGGGTGTGGCTTGTCACGTGCTGTCTTGTCTTGCCTTTTTCTGTTTCTGTCTTGTCATGTCCATGTGCTTCTGTTTGTTTTAGTTTTTTCCTCCTCCTGTCTCCACCCTCCTATCAGGCCCCTCACCTGTTCCCTTGTTTCTGGCTCTGCCCCTTCCCAGGTGTCTCTTGTTAGCCCTTGTTGTTTTATACTCCATGTGGTGCCGTTTGTTCTTGCTTGGTGTTTGTTCCCCTGCAGGTGTTTTGTCTCCCTGTCTGCTGGTTTAGTCTCCTTGTCTGTTCGTTTTGTCTCGCTGTTGGCTGGTTTTGTCTCCCTGTCGGTTGGTTTAGTCTCCCTGTGAGTTGTTTTTGTCTCCTTGTCTGTTGGTTTAGTCTCCCTGTCGGTTGGTTTAGTCTCCCTGTCGGTTGGTTTAGTCTCCTTGTCTGTTGGTTTAGTCTCCCTGTGGGTTGTTTTTGTTTCCTTGTCTGTTGGTTTAGTCTCCCTGTCGGTTGGTTTAGTCTCCCTGTCGGTTGGTTTTGTCTCCCTGTCGGTTGGTTTAGTCTCCCATTCGGTTGGTTTTGTCTCCCTGTCGGTTGGTTTAGTCTCCCCGTCGGTTGGTTTAGTCTCCTTGTCTGTTGGTTTTGTCTCCCTGTCGGTTGGCTTTGTCTCCTTGTCAGTTGTTTTTGTAATCCTGTTCAGTATTTCTCAGTTTGCTAGTTTTTTCTTTGGTTTGTTGTCTTTTTTTACTCTTCATTAAAACACTTGCGCTTGCATCCCGTCTCCTCATCCTGTCCCCTTGTAACATGGCTAACGAACAGCTTGATTGACAGCTCTCTGTACTCACTCCTAGTCTGTGCGAACTCTCATACAGAGCTAGCAACGTTGTTCTGAATGAAAATATCCAGGGCTAAGGGCAGTCGCCATAACGTTCTGCGTGCATGTAGCCCTGGGTGGTGCAGCCGTCTGCCGGCAGTGCTGACACTCATTGAGGCATCACTGCTCGCTGAATAACCATGATCGTGGCTGTTGGGTCAGTCCGGTGCAACATTAAGGCCCGTCCTGGCTTACATCACACCCGATGTGAACCCGAGCGTGAAACTTCAATCATTTACATGTCTCACAATGTCAAACCTACCCACCACGTTTCATTCCTGATTGTTTCCTGTCCTGTGTAGGTTGGTTATTTTTTGGTCACTGGGACATTGTTTAAAGGGTTTACCTGGTACATGTTTACTGTTTGAACGCAAGAACCAGATTAGCTTCACTAGTAAGACAGCAGAGCTTTAGGTTCCCTTGGTCTTTAAAGTTTCTTTGGGGACACAAAGTGGTTCTTCTAATACATCGCTCCCCCTCTGGCATCTTCACTTTGTACCAGTGCACTACTTCCACTGCTAGATCAAATGCATCTCGTTTTAAAAACGATATCAGTTCTTAAATGGAGAAAGATAAACAGAAAGATCTGCCAATGTTGGGCGAAACGGATGAATAAATGATGAGGGTGGACTTGCACAAGCATCTTGCAACGATCAGCAACATTTAAGGTCAAACTACTTCTACACAACTTACACGCACACTTATATAGCACTGTGAAAAAGTCAGAGACCAGCAGTTCATGTTCATGAGTTGGTCAGACTTTTCGGCTAAGCTTTTTAAAAATATGTGTAGTGGTGGGGCCGCAGTGGCTGTGTGGGTTTCCTCCGGGGCCTCCGGTTTCCTTCCACAGTCCAAAGTCATGCCTCCCTGTGGTGTATGTGACTGACTGTGTATGCCTGTAAAGCACTGACAACCTGTCCAAGGTGCCTCCTGCCCTGCAATCATCAGAATAGGCTCCGGACACTCCTCTGACCCAGAAGGATGAAAAAGTTTTGAGAAGATGACTGTTTTTTTCTTCCCATACTGAATAAAAAATGGATTTGTAATTGTACTATGGTCTCTGACTGTTACATGTTATTGTGCATGTAGGTAAATCCCCCTAATTAACCTGGAGATAAACAGGGCTGGGTTCATCCAAAGCACCTCAGCACAATGATGACTCTTCAATGACAGAGCATCACACTGAACATCACAGAGCATCACACTCTCTTTGAACCCGAAACTGGGCCCTGATTTGACCTGAATCAGCTGGGCTTGCGGAGGGAAACCATCAGAAATTGTGCTGGACACTGGACTGAAGTTCAAGACCCCTGCTCTGAGTAATCTAAAGATCAGATCGTCTTTCATTTAATAAGTTTTACTTTGCATCATTAGAACACAACAAGAACTAAGCTCCCTCCTGCCCTACTTACCTACATATGTACCTACCAACCTACCTACCTACACACTTACCTACTTAGCTCTCTACCCTCCCTACATACCTACCTTCTTCCTCACCTACCTGCTAATCTCCCCATATACCAACCTACCTACCTACAAGCTTACCTACTTAGCTCCCTACCCTCCCTCCTTACCTATCTCACTACCTACGTCCTGCCCCACCTACCTACTTATCTACCTATATACCAATCTACCTACCTACACGCTTACCTACTAAGCTCCCTACCTACCTACCTACCTACCCACCTACCTACTTATCTCCCTATATACCAACCTTCCTACCTACATGCTTACCTACTTAGCTCCCTACTCTGCCTACCCACCTCCTTACCTATCTACTGACTTACCTACCTGCCTACCTACATACTCGTCTCCCTATCTTCCTACATACCTGCCTACCCACTTACCTACCTACCTTCCCCCATCCCTACTCATCTCACTATCTACCTACCTACCCACCTTCCTCCCTACCTACATATCCACCTCTCTATCTACCTACCTACCCACCTTTCTCCCTACCTACATACCCATCTCCCTATCTTCCTCCCTACCGGCCTACCCACTTACATACCTACCAACCCACTTACCTACCTACCTTCCTCCCTCCCTAATCATCTCCCTATCTACCTACCTACATACCCATCTCTCTATGTACCTACCTACCCACCTTCTTCTTTACCTACATATCCATCTCCCTATCTACCTACCTTCCTCCCTCCCTACCCACTCATCTCTCTATCTTCCTACCTACCTGCCTACCCACTTACATGCCTACCAATCTTCCTCCCTCCCTACCTACTCATCTCTCTATCTTCCTACCTACCTGCCTACCCACTTACCTACCTATCTTCCTCCCTCCCTACTCATCTCCCTATCTACATACCCATCTCTCTATCTACCTACCTACCCACCTTCCTCCCTACCTACATACCCATCTCCCTATCTACCTACCTTCCTCCCTCCCTACCTACTCATCTACCTATCTACCTACCTACATACCCATCTCTCCATCTACCTACCTACCCACCTTCCTCCCTACCTACATACCCATCTCCCTATCTACCTACCTTCCTCCCTCCCTACCTACTCATCTCCCTATCTACCTACCTACATACCCATCTCTCCATCTACCTACCTACCCACCTTCCTCCCTACCTACATACCCATCTCCCTACCTTCCTCCCTCCCTACCTACTCATCTCCCTATCTATCTACCTACATACCCATCTCTCCATCTACCTACCTACCCACCTTCCTCCCTACCTACATACCCATCTCCCTATCTACCTACCTTCCTCCCTCCCTACCTACTCATCTCCCTATCTACCTACCCATCTCTCCATCTACCTACCTACCCACCTTCCTCCCTACCTACATACTCATCTCCCTATCTTTCTACCTACCTGTCTACCCACCTCTTTACCTATTTAATGACTAACGTACCTCCCTGTGTGTATGTGGTGGAGTTAAATGTTTATATGGTGGAGTGATAAATTGGTCAGAGAGATATTATTGTTTTATATTGCACTTTGACCCCCCAAGACAAAAGGTTTATTTAAGGTTTATTTGTGAGAATATACCCACACACATTTAGTCCATAAGAATCCGGATTTCTTGAAATTTGTTGTTGACAGGTTGACAGGTTGGTGCCAACCAGTCAAGTGTGCTGACTTCTAGATTTAGATATTCCAGAAGCTGAGTCGGGCATGTCAGAGTTGGGATGGAAGTAAATTGTGCCGGATGGTAGGAACAGTGAGCTGGGTGAGCTGGGTAGTGCTGATCTAAATGCTACGGATGGGTCTGTTCTAGCCAGGGCCTGGTGAGTTAAAGTGCGCAATTAGGGAGAGATGCTGAAATTATCCCTGTTAACGATCTCTCCAAATTTCTGTCTAATCTACACTCGGCTGCCTCTGATCAATGGGCAGGAACCCACAGATGAACTGATGTGGGTGGTCATCTGCTATTTCAGACCCACGCAGGAGAGACGCTGATCAATGATGAGCGTGAGAACTGTGTGCTTCAATTTCAGTGCCTTGGGATTTCCCTGCTGTGGAAGGCTTGTTAAGTGAGACTAGTGACCACTGGAACAGGACTCCAGAGGATCCTTACATTAAGAAATCTGTCAGCAGAGAGTTTCTCTTTTCCAGGTTTGTGCTGAATAATGATGGCGCGCCTTTTGTTCACTGTTAGCTGCTTTTAACTCAATTGCATCCAAAATAGCGTTAATAAAACACTGTACTTCTACACGAGTTAGGAATTCATCAGCTCCACTGACCATATAGGAGCACTTTGTAGTTCTACAGGTACAGACTATAGTCCATCTGTTTCTCTGTATACTGTATTACCCTGTTCTTCCACCACAGAGCATGTATTATGTGGGTGGTGGCATTGTAGACACTGACATGGAGGTGGTGTGTTATTGTGTTGTGTTAGTGTGAGTGGATCAGTGTTTAAACACTGGGTCTACTCACTGTCCACTCTATTAGACACTCCTACCTTGCTGGTCCAGCTTGTGGATGTCAGAACAGGTAGCGTAGAAACAAGGAGGTGGTTTTAATGTTATGTCTGATCTGTGTATATCTACAGGGGTTGGACAATGAAACTGAAACACCTGGTTTTAGACCACAATCATTTATTAGTATGGTGTAGGGCCTCCTTTTGCGGCCAATACAGCATCAGTTCGTCTTGGGAATGACATATACTGCGTCCTGCACAGTGGTCAGAGGGATTTTAAGGCATTCTTCTTGCAGGATAGTGGCCAGGTCACTACGTGATGCTGGTGGAGGTTCGTCCTTCTTGGTGGTATGCTGACATTACCCTGGATACCGTGGCTCTTGATACATCACAAAGACTTGCTGTCTTGGTCACAGATGCGCCAGCAAGACGTGCACCAACAATCTGTCCTCTTTTGAACTCTGGTATGTCACCCATAATGTTGTGTGCATTGCAGTATTTTGAGCAGAACTGTGCTCTTACCTGCTAACTGAACCTTCACACTCTGCTCTTACTGGTGCAATGTGCAGTTAATGAAGATTGGCCACCAGGCTGGTCCAATTTAGCCATGAGACCTCCCACACTAAAATGACAGGTGTTTCAGTTTCATTGTCCAACCTCTGTAGTTGATATTTCTTGAATTTCACATTTTGAGATAGAGTTGTAAGATTGATTTCAGATTTTTCTCACTTTAAGTGATTCTGTAAGCCAAAGTTTGTCACTATACTGACAAACAGTTTTATGTGATGATGGACAGATAGACTGTGATGCGCGCTGAGCTAAAAGCAAAGCTAGGTTTATTAAACAGGCTCGTAGCACAACACAGCAGCAACAAGGCACAAGCGGACATAGCCAAGAGGGCAAGGACTGAATCAGAGTAAGGAGAAGTCAGAACCAGGCAAAGCTGTCAGACCAGCAACAGTATCCAAAGGGAAAAGACAAAAGAGTAAACCAGAAAGTCAAAATAGAGTCAAGCCAGGTAAGCAAACGAGAATAACAGAGAGAAAACGCTCAGTACACACAAGGTGGCAATACTTATCAACGGGTCTCTGGGAGAGAGGAGTATTTGTACAAACAGGCTAATCAGCTACAGGTGAAATCAATATTCCGGAGACTTGAATCTGAGAAACGAAACGGGATTGGGAGATGGTGGACATGTGACAGTAACGTTATCGAGTGGTGGGTTATGGGAAACGGAGTCCAGGAGATTGGGGATGAGAGTAGAGCCAGCAGGTGTGACGTTTTATTTCTTCTTCATTTAAGATCAATTATCTGCCAATAATGTTAGACACATTGAGCTTACTATAACCACTTAAAACTTATACAAATATTTTAGAATAAGTAACCTAATCCCTAAAACGAGCTCGCAACTTTCTCATAATGAAAAGATGAAATTTAAGACACAGCAACTGCACAACATTAAACAATGCAAGTTCTACGCATTACCCAGGTGTCTAGGAGAGCCCATTTGGAAAGTAATAGATAATTATTTTGGATAATATGATGGTATGTACAAAGACATTTAAACTAAATTACTCTGAAGAGCCCAACATGTTCTAAATGATCTCATAACTACTTGGAGTGTTCCTGCTTCCAAGCAGAGGTGGAGTGATATGTTTTTTTTTCAGAGTTGATAATGATACTTAGTATTCAAGGTGATATTAATTCCCCACAAATCTGATTTTCTGAAGTATATCATCGCTGTCCAATGAAAAACATGTATCTCCACTTTTGTCCATATTTACTTTTATGCATCATTTGAATCCATCATCTGCTGTTTACACTGAGCGAGAATCTCATGATAAATGGACCAACAGAAACCGCCCAAAACTGTTTGGAAAGATGTCTGGTTCCATTGACTTCCATTCAAATTTAATATGGTTTTTGGGCTCTCCTGTAAAGTTGCCATTTTGGAGATATTTGTTTTTCTTTGGACAGCGACGATATGCAGATATAAGCATATATTCAGTATAAAGCATGTTAATTTTAGATGTCACTTGTTAGTTTCTGCCAACTTTAGAAACTAACTATCAACATTGTTTAAAGGAAGACCATAAATCTGTATGTCCAGATGTGGTGGTTATTATATGGTATTTAGAGGTTCTGGCTCTTAACAATGGAAAAACATCAAGTGGAATTATTTGTGACATTGAAAGCATCCCATCATTCAGTGTTAGCATTTAGTGCTAGAAGCATGCTGTGCGCCTACGCTTTCCAGCTCTGAGTACCGAATGCTGATCTGTTTATTTATTTGCCATGATCTTCATTAGCTCGAGCATTAATGCTCGCTAATCTCCCATAATGCCGTCTACTGTATTGGAGCTCACACAGAATTTCAAAAAGCTCAAGCCGGTTAATTACATGCGATTATGCGTTTTCCTTCCACGGTGATCCTGAAAGTAGGATTCATGGGATGGCAAGATCAAACATCATGGGTACGTTTGTGGCCTGGAAATCTCTGTATCCGTCTGTCCACTAAGTATGCATAATATCACTGAAAATCTTATGCACCTAAAAATGGGAAATTCTCATCACTTCTGCATGGAGACCTATTACATGCGCACACTTAGCCCACAAAATAAACTCCCAATGATCAAACTAGGGCCGTGAATTAAGACCTCCAATGATCTTCCATCATGGCAGAGCTTTCACCTCATCCCCAAACAAAAAATGTGCTGCACTTTTTTCCGCATCAAGATTGATCATATGTTCAGTTTACTGGTTATAACTGCATTGTTTATTAAATATTTGTTAATTAAAGATTTGGAGACCTTTATGTTGGGAAACTGTAATTACATCTCGTAGCATTGTTTGTACCTCAGATTCAGTGGATGAATCTGATGACTGCGGGTGTGCTGATAAAGTATTCGAGGAGAACTTGGTGAAGAACTGGGCTTCCAAAGATCCAAGTGAATCTACTATTGTAGTCGCATCTGCATCAGTATCTGTTGATTTGGCATTTTGCATCTTAACATCATACAGGACCTTCTGCATGTGCAAATGACACTAATACATAAGCTTGTAAGTTAACCGGCCACAAAAATGAGCCACCTGTGACTGAAACTTACCTAATAGCATGTAATGCCTCCCTCAGCACTAATAACAGCTGTGATAGCATTTGGAATTCCCTGTAGACTGGGATTTTAGCCACTGCTGGTAGACCCGTATGACCGTATGCTTCCACACACCTGCAGATTTAGCTACTTCCTTCACACTATGGTCTTTGGCCACGCCCACATGCTCAGTCCCTCCTTTTAGCCAATTATTAACATCTGCTTTGAAGCCATTTTCCACACATGGAACGAGACATTCCCTGCACTGTACCACCTCTTCTCAATCTATGGATCCCGTCACTCACACACTACAGGTATTTATAGACTCATCATCCTCATGCAGGGCCATCTGCAGGAGCCTGAAGTTACTACCGCCTTAAACACACAAAACTTTACAGTGAAAGTTGCTGCAGCACACCGACGCTATACGTCAGCAGGCTTTTGGTTCTCTGATTGAGCAATGCTGCTTGTGCTTTTATATTTTCATGTAAGGGATCAATTCTCGAAATGAATTGTCGGGGTTTAGAAATGCCAGTGCTTCAGTACAGATGTGCTCATCCCTACCAACTGCATTCGTTTCAATAAGCAAACAGAGCTAGCATCTGCTCAATCTGACACATAAAGCTGAGGTAGAGTTTTTCCCCACTCTCTCCACTTCTGCTGCAAGGAAAAGAGCTACCGGCTGGATGCTAATCGCTTTGGCATGTCGGTCTTTGAAATCCACAGGCTTGAGATGACCTGGAGGACTGCTGTCCCAAATGCAACTCATATTTGGTTTTTTATGCCTCCCAGACTCTCCTGGATTAACTCTGCCTTCTGGTTTCACCTCACATAAACGATGTAGCAGTGCATGAATACCTCGTTTTTTTATTTGCCTGACATTCAAGAGCACAAGTGAAACTTTTTAAGGCCTTTCTCTACCATTGGGAGATTTTGGCTAGCATACTGTATTAAAGGAGGCTTGATATCTTCTAGGAACTGGCAATGACTAAATTAGGAACTCTGAACACACTCTCAATGAAGCTCAATCTCTGGGCTGTAAGACACCAAGGAACTACATGGTTAATTCCATTTACTTCAGAAAACTCAGAAAATCATTTCATGTATGGTATACAACGACCCGGTACCCTCATATATACAGTGTAATAATCACCTTGCGTCTTTAAGGTGCTATTATCTTCAGGCTCCTGCAGATGGCGCTGCACAAGGAAGCCCTATAAATACCTGTGGGGTGTGAGTGACGGGATCCATAGATTGAGAAGAGGTGGTACAGTGCAGGGAATGTCTCGTTCCATGTGTGGTAAACGGCTCCAGAGCAGATGTTAATGATTGGCTAAAAGGAGTGACTGAGCATGTGGGCGTGGCCAAAATCCATAGTGTGAAGGAAGTAGCTGAATCTGCAGGTGTATGGACACGTACAGTCGAACGGGTCTACCAGCGGTGGCTAAAATCCCAGTCCCAGGCTACATCCAGAAACTATAGTCCAGGCCAAATCCAATCACAGCTGTTATTGGTGCTGGTGGAGGTACTACATGCTATGAGGTACGGTTCAGTCACAGGTGACTCAGGTGTTTTGTCCAATGAGCTTATACACACAGAACAAACCAGATAACTAGGGTTTAACGTTTAAAGAGGTTTGATGCTTAGATGTTCTCCCATGGTGTTAACATTAATAGCTCCTGACCGTGTGTACCTGATTATGAATATATCATATCGTCAAAGTTATTCATGATTTTATTATTGATGCCTTCTCAGTAGTAGTAGCCTCGTGCCATCATTTTTTCCTGTGCTAACGGATATTGGAGTCCCATTCCTAATTCTTTCACAGGTTCATGATTCATCCGTACTTCTCAAGCTGCTGCACAGCCGAGCAGCATCCACTAACATCACTGATATTACTAATATTGCCAGCATCTGAGGCCTGTTTGGTTTGCAAATGGTGCTTGGGACTCAACAGGCTGTGGTGATAAATGCACAGTGGAGCGGTAGATGGATACAACTTTTAAAACGAGAGCCATCGCTGAAAGCTAGGTTGTAAAAGCTATATTTGAGCAAGAGGGCTTCACGTTGGCCCTGAAAGCTTAGTTGAAATTAGGCAGTGGTTAAGCTGCTCTTGTTTGCATTCAATTTCCAGTATTTTCCTTTTTTAACAGTGCCTTCAAAAGCTAGAGGTTAATCTTTCACTCCAATCCCCCAGTGCATTCATTTCCCTGCTGGAACACAGCCTTCCTCGCTGCACTTGGGCCCAATTTATGGCAGAGAAAAAAAATGAAACAAATATGCTTTCAGATGAGAGGGTTCTCAATCTTATGGAAACAACCGCATCTACTTGACAGTCCTCCGAGACGTGGGAAACCATAAACCAAGGGAGTAAAACAAGAGAGGCGAGTTCATCGCTGCTTACGTGCAGTCAGGCGTGCGGTGGGTAGCTTCGTTTTGTCACACTGTACATCTGAGGCCTCGCTGAGGACTCCACCAAGCGGTACCGCCTAACTATTTATCGGTATTGAAAGGAAAGCCTTTGCGACATCACTAATCTTCCTGGTCTGTGATATTGGATATTGGCCTTTGGTGATGGAATTGAGCAGCTCCCTTTGATTGCACTTCGATTGAACACCGAACTCTCAACTGTACCAGTTTTTGTCAAGTTGAGGATGAATTGCCTGCGACCTTCGTTTGGCTCAGCCCCTCGACATTCATTAGTTGATTCAATGATTAAGAATATAAGCTACAACAACCACGAGTGTCTTCATTCACTCTTAGCTTGAGTGGTGCATTTCAGTTTGGAATATGTCCTAAACCAATAGCAGATGGAGCTACATTGAAGTACAGTGTGCCAGCATAACAGGCTCATGTGGTGCATGGTGTATGATAGCGTGGTGTGCTTTACAGATAAGAGAGAGAGAGTAACAGCTAACAAGCTGCGATAGTGGCTTACAGGTATGTTCATATGTAAGGCATGACCTTGTATGTCCATAACACATACTGTATGTTGCCAGTAACCAGTAAGAAGAAGGTAACATACTGAATGGGTATGCACAAACATAATGTAGACCAACATATACAACATCCTGGATTACTAAAGTACTTTAAATCATGCACAGCTTCCCTTCTGATTGGCCACCCCAGATGCCGTTCCAAAATTGCCTTGCAGGTGGACAATGCCATGTCACTGGCCTCGACCACGCTGCGGGTGGATGTTTGTAACTTTTACGAGTCAATTGTTTTGCTAAATGGAGTTTCAATTGCAAATCAGCAATCAGGCAAACGGTTCTCTAACACTTCACCCCCAATAACCCCCTCACACCACCACCTGTACTTTTTCATTACCAGTACTAGAGCTATAACACTGTGTGCACACTTACCCTGCCACCAGAGGTGCCACAAGGCAAGCTAGGCAACTGCTGGGGGCCCCAGGCCAGGGGGGGTTCTATTTATAATAATAATAATAGTTTACACTTCTATAGCGCTTTTCACAAACCCAAGGATGCTTTAATAACAGAAAAATAAACCAACAAATAAACAAACAAATAAAAAAATGATCATGAAGAATGAAAATGTTTAGAGAAAAGGTAAGTTTTTAAGTGAGTTTTGAAGATGGAAAGAGAGGGTGAAGTGCGTATAGATGAAGGTAGGGAGTTCCAGAGGGTGGGGGCAGCAACACTAAATGACCTGCCACCCATAGAGGAAAGCCTGGACCTAGGAACAGCTAGGAGACCAGAGTCAGAAGACCTTAGCTTACGTGATGGAACGTAACGATGAAGGAGGGCTCACAGATAGATTGGTGCTAGTCCGTGTAGGGCTTTAAAGGTCAGGAGAAGGATCTTATAGTGGATGCGCTCTGTAACTGGTAGCCAGTGTAGCTGAAGAAGGATGGGGGTGATGTGTGCGGACTTCTTATTTGTTAATTGCAAGTGTTTTAATGTTATTCCTATTTATAATTCAAAAATTACGGTTAAAATAGAAATAGATGGTTAAATTTGGCAACTGTTTTGTTGGTTGAAGGCTCCCGGGGAGAGAGATGCAACATCTCCCCCCGACCTCATCCAGGAGACGGCCATTACGGTGTACTGGAGACCATTTATTGGGCAGGGGTGCACCCACACCACGTTAGTCACAATCACGGACAACAGTGCAGCAGAACATACAGGCTACAACCGTGCCTTACTATTAAACCGTTAACGTTCTACTCCCTCTGTCGCTCACGACACCCTGCATGCGCTCAATGCAGGCACTTAAAGCGACGGTTACATGGTGTCAGATTACACCACATTACAAATGTTTATTTTGTTTCGGTTCCAGGTTCCCAGTGTGTTTTCTTGATTCCTTAGGCCTGAAATTTACAGAAAATCTAATATAACCTTTTATTAGCTTACAAATACTATGCCATGCATTACAACAGAGAGGCTGGAACCGCCCCACTGAAGACTGGCTAACTGGCTTGAAGAAACTCTAATCTGCGCCTCGAATGTCTGAAGCTGTCAGGATCGCCACAGTGTCACAGCCCACCTTAGCATACAACACCTGTACATTTCACACCCTAATCAGAAAAGCACCACAACATGGGGTCACTTTGATGTGCGAGAGCCAGATGGCAGGATTTCGCTGTTTTGCGATGCTCCTTGCTCAACTGTCAATTCAGTGCAGTGGAGCAGCTCAAGGAGCCGCCATATGATGCCAAGGCATCGCGGGCCCGCCGAGTTCTGGCTTCCAGCTGCAGCAACTTCGTAACACTAATTTGATTAGCTTTGCGTACACCGGAGGAGCATCTCTGACCTCAAAACCTGAACACATCGCCCGCTCGTGGCCAGCAAACCCAAACTCATCCAGGTTTACTGAGGGAAGAAGAGGGAAGGTGCGCTCAAGGGCTGTCGGTGACGGATCTGAGAACATTTGGGCACCTGTTTAAGTTGGTGATTAGTTCTGACCCGCACTTCTAGGGCTGCAGACTGAGGCGGTGAGTTGCCATCTGGTGAGGGGGGGAGTTGGTAGCAAAAGTTGAAGCATGCCAAGAAGAAGCTCCCTCATCTGACACAACACATTAGGATGGAGCTTGTCAGGCAAGAAACTAGCTGGGGTTACGTGTGCAGCAGCTATGTGGGAAAATTATGGAATATGCACTATAGATAAACCTATACTTCTATTATACTCTAATTCCTCTGATCCATGTGGAGACGAGGGATCGGTTCCACTCTTAGCCCTTTTCCACCAAAAGAACCTTGTTCTTGAATTGGTTCCGTTGAGGCTTCCTAGAATCTTGGTGCTGCTTAGGGAACCAGCCTGTCTTTGCATCAGTTTATATTGAAACATCAAAGGATATGTTATAAATATGTTATATGCTGTTATAGCAGATGTTTGTTTATATCTAGAAAGCAAGCACAGATCAACTACTGATGATAGGACGAAGTGGAAGAAGTTCTTCAGCTGACCATTGGGTGTCACCATTGTTGCCTTCTGTTTACTCATGCAACTGACATAACCATGGATATCCTGATGGTTTTTGCTGAAGAACCTACTATTCCTTGGTTCCAGCTGGGAATGTAGGGAACCTTTTGGGTTCCGAACTTTTTTTATGATGCAAATGTGCAAGAACTGGAACGGGACCCATTCCACATTGGTGGAAAAGGGCTGTGCTTTGCCTTTGGGGAAGTTCTCCCTTAGCTTGCTCATGAAGGGTTCGTTTTCTGTAAAGATGCTTGGATTGATGGCTTTTAGGCTAAGTAGCAACTGGTTAATGACAATTTCATTATTCATCCATTTCATCTTTGTCAGTTCAGTACAATCAAGCTCATATTTGGTTGGTGTATGTCTGTGTCTTTTTGGAGGGGGTGCTGGTGGGGTTACCCAAATGTCTCCCAAATTCCCATCCACTGTCCAATTCCCACCCTATGAGCCGGAAGAGTGAAGATCCACGTGTCACGTGAATTACCACTGCATCTTTTCTAACCGCGACTAATGTGATGTTATTGGGCTGCTTAACACACTTGGAGGAGAGTACTAACCACCTATTCTGTTATACCAGCTAACAGATGCCCAGCTTTGTCTGCACCTTTTTGACTTTCAACCACAGATACTTTTGGCTGTGGTCTTTATATAATGAGCCTAGTATTTTAATAACTTAAGAAATGTTTGCTTTGCAGTGGCATCATCAACATCAGTATAGATGTAATCAATTGCAGCAGTAATAGGAATAATTATGGGCGCATGGGAAAGCCTTACTTAAATTGCTGCTGAATCAGTTAACATAAAATTAGTAAATGCATATTAGAAATTTGGCTGTAGTCAGATTTGCTCAGGTCTCCACACCTAACGGCATGACTGAACTCATCTGTGAGTGGTCACTGGTTTGACTGATCAATATTTAGGCTTAACGGACAAAAAAATGGTCAGCTGTGACGGAGACTTACATAATAGTGTGCAGTAGCTTCATGAGCACCAGTAATGGCTGTGATTGAATTTGGCATGAACTGTCAAGTTTCTGGATGTAGGCCACACCAATGTTCAGACACTTTTCAGTTTGGTGGATGCCTTCCCTGGCATAATTCCGAGGGGAGTTCCCAGTAGACTGGGGTTTTAGCCACTGCTGGTAGACCCATATGACCACACACTTCCATACACCTGCAGATTCAGCTACTTCCTTCACACTAGGGTCTTTGGTCACGCCCAAATGCTCAGTCACTCCTTTTAGCCAATCATTAACATCTGCTCTGGAGCCATTTTCCACACACAGCACTGTAGAACCTCTTCAATCGATGGATCCCGTCACTCACACCCACAGGCATATACAGTATAGTCCTATCATCATCATCATGAGGCAGGTTGGTTGATTCTGTGCACATTCATGATTGCTCAAATATACTTTCGGGTCAACCTCAGACACATGCACACGGATTCACACTTCCACACTCACACATGTAGTCCCACCCTCCCCCAAAACTCACACCCTCTCACCGCAAAAAGAAGCAAAGGCATTAAAAAAGAAAAAAATCGTATAACGCCGAAAGCCTAGAAGTCAGAGTGTCATTTTGAATCCACTAGCTGACAGAGGGAAGGCTCCTGGAGCTGTTTGATGCTGGCGAGAGGAGAGGAGGGGTGGCTGTTCCCCAACATACAGCCTCCCTCTGCTCTAATGCAGCCTGATGGGTCTAATGCCAGGAAAAGGTTACTTTCACAGTTTAAGGCACACCAGTATTGCACGGCGGATGCTTAGCCAGGCATGTGTGCTGGATGAGACAGATGCACAAACCAGCACGCAGCAAGTGTCACCACAACACATGAAGAGAGAGAGAGAGAGAGAGACAGAGAGAGAGAGAGAGAGAGTACGAGGTCTAAACATGCTTAGACCATTCGTTTACCAAGTTCCTCTCTTGCACAGCAAATGAAGGGAAGTAGGGAGGACGCGGTGGGGAAGACAGAGAGAGAAAGAAGATAGCACCGTCTCTCTCCTAAAAAAATCTCCCTCCAAATCACCAAATCAGCGTTCCTCCTCAGCAAAACTCGGCGAGGACACAACCCATTTGTTGTTGATGGTGTTGCCGATAGTATATAAGTACTACAAAAGATCCGACTGTGATCAGAGCATTTGCGCTCGGTTCCGTTTCTTTGTGTTCAAGAGGCAACACAATAAATGCCTGAGAGATAAAGGTATTGTGGGAACAGTGCTTCTTAGATAAGGATCGTCTGTGATGGAGCAGTACTACCCAGTGGGTTGGTATCTGTGTGTACGGATCAGCACTGGCGATTCACACTTCTCTGTGGTGGAGGCTTAGTACAGGCCAACAAAGGAAGAAGCATTGGCCCCCTCCTGATTTCTACTACTTTGCATGTTGGGTGCATTTACTGGTTTGCTATCCTCATGCAAAATGTAATACACTCGTCATCAAAAGAACAGCTGCACCCAGAAGGAGGTGTGGGATTGCAGTGGTGTTGGGAAGGAAGATAGAGGTGACCAGGATCAATAACTGATGATACATTTAGACTGATGTGATCAATATTTATTGAGCTACACATACAGAAATCTGTCTCTCAGTATGGTGTAGGGCCGCCATGTTTGCTAATGCAAAGTACCAGATGTTTGATGGAGCTGTAGTGGTTCCTAATGGTGTCCTGTGGTAATCCATCCCATGTAGCTTAAACATTCTCACACAGTTCCTGCAGATGGTGCAGTAGGGGTGAAGGTGGAGGGACACCATGCCTTCTGGACGTGTGACAACAAACCGTTCATCTTGGTGCTGACCACGGTGACGATACGTTGGTCGTCTCCACCAACACAAAAGCCGAACTCGTCACTGAAGATGACCCGCTGCCATTCTGAGTCACTCCATGGCAGTCTGGCACGACACCACTGCGGTATTTGGTGACATTGACGTTGTGTCCATGCACTCCTGTGTTGTGCAGTCATCTGCCAGTGGTACTGGCACTAACAGGAGGACTCATGGAGGGCATCACTGTTCACTGAATGTCCACGATTGTGGCTGTTGGGTCAGTTAGGTACAGTGACCAGGCCCTTCCTTGCTTAAATCAAGCTTACATGAAACTGAAGCATTCACATGCCTCACAATGTCAAACCTACACACCATATTTAATTCCTGTCGGCTGATTCCTTTTGGGTGGAACTAGTTTTGGCGGTGAGTGTATAAGACAAAGAGACACAAGCGAACACAAAACAGAGTTTTGAAATGTCCATCGTCTTACGTGGGCCCCAATCAGACAATTTACCACTTTTAGTCAATAACTGAAATCATATAAACCAGACTTGATGACTGGCTGAATATGCACACCACGTTCTGGCAACTTAAAGATGCTGAATGGTCTCAGAGATGTCTCGTGATAAAAAGAAATTCCAGAAGAGACAAAAACGTTCTTGATGACTATCAGTCCTAAAAAAGGTTACCAAGCCATATCAGGCGAACCACTGTGAGAGTCATTATCTCCAAATGGAGAGAACCTGGAATGGTGGTGGAAAGGACAAGACAAAAATACTACCCTATGCTGCAAAGTGAAAACCATTGCTAGCAAAGAGGAACAAGACGGCTCATCTCACGTCTCACAAATAACACCTTGATGACTCCAAATTAGGACTGTGCCGGTATGAATTTTTCAGACTGCGGTGAAACAGCAATGCTAGTGAAAGCAGAACTGTTAGCGCTTGTGTTGCTGCTGTATTCTTGCAACAAAGACACAGTGATCAATTCCGGACATCCACAACCAAGTGCACAGATTTTGGCCTTTTTGGCACACATACCCTCATATCATATATATTTATTATTCAATATATCGTCGCTGTCCAAAG
The DNA here is from genome assembly GCA_024036415.1 of Prochilodus magdalenae. Classification (NCBI taxonomy): domain Eukaryota; kingdom Metazoa; phylum Chordata; class Actinopteri; order Characiformes; family Prochilodontidae; genus Prochilodus; species Prochilodus magdalenae. Next base: position 202,322 of record JAMWET010001530.1, on the reverse strand, counting down.
AAAAACATGTATCTCCATTTTTGTTGATTTTTACTTTTATGCCTCATTCAATAACATGAGCTGCCGTTTACAGTGTGTACAAATTTCATAAAGAGTGGACCAACAGAAGTGGCCCAAAACTGCTTGGTAAGACGTCTGGTTCCATTGACTTCCATTCATATTAAACAAGGTTTTTGGCCTCTCCTGGAAAGTTGCCATTTTGGAGATACCTGTTTTTCTTTGGACAGCGACAGTATATTATATATTCTATAAGACTGGATTAATGGTTTACGATAAGATTGCTCAAACCACCTTATGAGGTGGTCAATAATCTATCATTTGACCACATGTATCCCGTAGAATGCGAAGAATCTACTTTCTGGGCAATTTGCGTGGTTTGATATTGCCTCATGAGTGACAAAGGGTTACCTTACAAACACAGGTCTGAAAGTTATCCAGGTCTGTAAGTTAATCCTTTCCTGATTCGTGCAGCAAAGGATTTGACCACATTTGAAAATGTATAGTTGGGGGGAAAATCCTCGTGAAAACAAAGGTTACCTGGTCTGGGGGAGTTATCCAGGTCTGTAAGTTAATCCTTTCCTGATTCGTGCAGCAAAGGATGGAAACTAAAGATGTGAAGAAATGCAGGGCTGAAAATGTAACAATGTGCACACTAGTGTCAGAATCAAAGACTCCGGACCGACATGTCATCGAGTGAAGCCCTTTGGGAGGTTGAGTGCGGGAGAGTGGAGGAGCCAGGTAAACCCTGAAGCGTAACTGCTAGGCCAATGAAACCAAGATACAAGCTTGTTGATTCATATCTTAACAATCAGATCTCTTCTAGTTACACTGGGAACACATATTTATGAAAAAATATATCACCACTGTTAAAATAGAAACTAGCATCTCCAAAATGGCAACTTTACAGGAGAGGGAAAGCAGCCAAGTTATTCTGAATGTAAATCAATGGAACCAGACTTCTGTTTGATGATTCAAATGATAAAAGTAAAAATCATAAAAATGGAGAGACATGGTTTTTGGTAGCTGGCCAAAGCTGCTATGTGTGTTCTCTGAGCATGCTTAGCTACGACGGCTACCCTTAACACCACGTCATTGTCTCCAAAGACTGCAATAGTGCTGTGACAATGGTCCAGAAGGCCTGGTGTCACTCTACCTACACCCCTACCGCACAGACTGCAGGAACTGTGTGAGAATATTTAAGCTGCATGGGATGGATTATCACAGGACACCATTAGGAACCTCTACAACTCCATACCGAGACGTCTGGCATGTTGCGTTAGCAAACATGGCGGCTCAACGGCATACTGGGAGACAGACTTCTGTACATCTGTTGAAGCATTAGTATATCGGTGCTGTCCAAAGAAAAACAAGTATCTCCAAAATGGCAACTTTACAGGAGAGGCCAAAAACCTCATTTAACTTTAATGTAAGTCAATGGAACCAGACGTCTTTCCAAACAGTTTTGGGCCATTTCTGTCGGTACATTCATCATGAGATTCTCACTCAGTGTAAACAGCAGCTGGTGTGTTCAAATGATGCATACAAGTAAAAATGGACAAAAGTGGAGATACATGTTTTTCATTGGACAGCGACGATATGTATAGCAGAAGTTCTGCTAACTAGAGACAAAGAACCCCACTTTGCCCCACTTTATCTTCCCACATCCAATTCTACCCATTAAATATAATTTTCAAGAAACAAACTATAATTTAAAAAATGCTAAAATATTCAGTTTAGTGCTTTACTGGGGGAAGAAAGCTGTGATGTTGCATTGTATTCATTAATACATTCGTTATAATCTTGTTTCGCATCCAAGCAGCTCTCCCCTTGCTGCGGAAAGCGTCTGCCCTCCTTCCTCCGCATATGGTCTCCCTCAGCAGAACGAATGAGTATGACCTCGTTAATGCTGTCTTTCCTTCATCACTCCTGCGTGGCCCTGCACTCCTGCCGGCCCCCCTCGGCCCCCCGTGAACGCCTGTACCTGTCATCTTGTACACTCCATCCATCCTTTCCACATAATTAAACCTTGTTGTCTAGTCAAAGTGCCCCTTTCAATGCACCTCTTTACTTCCGCGCCATTGCCTGATGTTTTGGGAGGGCACGCTGGCTGGTTTCACGAGCATTACGGCAATTCTGCACCGAGTTAAGGCCACCCTAATGCCCGAGACGTGCTTGCTGGAGCTCAGGGTGGAGGAAAACGGGGAAGCAGGGAGAAAAAACTGCAGACTTGTACAATATACAGCACTGTGCAAAGGTCAGAGACCAGCGCTCATGACTTAATACATTTTCTTTGCACTGTCAGGAGTAAAAGGCGTATCGTGGTGACCTGCTACCGGCTGAGTCTGGGCTCTAGAGGCTGGCGAGGCTAGGAGGATCATGGGAAGCGCACGTCCTGTGAAAAAGGGACTTATTGTTGGTAATGTTGTAGGTGTTCATTGTATTATTCAGTGTCAGGGGACGTAGAGGTCATCTCCCCGACATGTACAGTGCTTTGTATGTCCCTTTCCATCGGTGTTTAATAAAAAGGACTTCTCACTGCAGACCCATGGCCTCTCCTGGGTCCTACTCTACTTCGATGCTGCAATAGGTTTACACAGAGAGCATAACTACTAAAAATAAATACCTATTAAATATAATTTCATACAATTCTCTGAATATTTGATGCATCCACATTTAACTATATTACAGTTTACAAGAAAGGACAAAGTTCAGTCTTAGAGGTTGGTTAGGCATTCTCCGCTTCCTATGACTCACGTAATCCTGTTTAGTGATTTTGAGGTCTGGACTGGAGGGTGGTCAGTCCATTGTTCTGAGACCACCAGCAGCTTCTTTGTTTCCTTTTGCTCAGTGAGGGGCTTCTTGAACAGCTACATGTCCTTTCAGACCCATAGCCTTGAGAGCGTCTTCTTATAGTGGGTGAGAAGGATGGGGAAAACACCTATGGCTGGTTTCAGATCTGAAGCTAGAGTGAGGCTTGATGTTCTCCTTGATGTTCTCCTTGATGTTCTCCTTGATGTTCTCCTTGATGTTCTCCTTGATTGAGTGCTGTTCCTTTCATGGCAACAGTTTGGTGGTTTACCAGGCCTTACCAGGCCTGACAAGTTTCATGCAAGTAAAGACGCACCTTATCGCTGTACCTCAATGAAGCTACAGCCACACCTGCAGACAGTCAGTGAGCAGTGATGTCCTTCATGAGTCATCCTGTTAATGTCAGCACCATTGGCAGACGGCTGTACCAAGCAGGACTCTGCATGGACCGCTACCTTGACTGTCCTTAACACCACGTCAACGTCACCAAAGATTGCAATGGTGCTGTGCCAAACTGTCAAGGAGGGAGCAGCAGTGGTCATCTTTTGTCTTGGTGGAGATGACCAATGAAGCCGTGTAAAGAGACACCTGACTCAGTAACTCAACATAAACTTTAAAGATACTAAGATACTGGTTAATCTTCATCCTTCCTGACAAAATCTCAGATATTACAGTTTCTCAGTTCTCTGTCAGGGAGCTAGGATCTTCTGAGCACCCTGTAATTAAAAATGCTGACGTGGTATGTGCAACGCTGAGGGAGACGAAAAACAGGTCCAAGGTTTTATTTTGATACATAATAATAAAAAAAAACAAAGACAGCCCACAAAAACAACAAAACTCAAAATACCTAAACTGAGAGAAAACAAGAGACCAAAATAACCATCAGGGAAACCAAAAAAACAGGGCCCATCAAACCAAACAACCAAGCCAACACAAGGCCAGCAACTACAAGGCCAGCAACTTGTTTGTTCTCTACACAGAGAACAAACAAAAGACACCTGGGGGTAATGACAGGGAGGGGCTACAATCCACAGACAGGTAAAACGAAAGAACTAGTACTTTGTTATTCGTAAATACACAGAGAACAAACAAGAAACGCCATAACTGTGTTACTGTACCTACGTTATTTTATTGGGTACAGAATAAAAGTGAAGACAACAAACTAGAAAGTAACACTTTGGAAATTATCCAGTCCACCTTAAAAACCCCTTCATCTGGACCTTTACAGGAGGATGGAGCAGCTTTCCTAACCTGCAGTGGAGCTGATAGAACAAGGTTTATTACTAAGCGGGTTTGGAGCGATTCTATTGGTCTGTTTCTCATGAATATTCACTACACTGATAGGAGAATATCTAGACTAGAGCTTTTAACCTGTGCGTATATATTAGAGGTGGAGATATGGAGAAATATCATACTGTGGTGCGTCAGGAGTGTATGTGGTGTATCAGGATATGTGTTGTTTCAGACTCTCATCAGTTGCAGCATTTAGTTGTACTATGTCGCGCTTCCGGGCTCTTCTCCTGCCTCTGTCAGCTCCATGGACTACATTTCCCACCATGCACCTGATCATAATGTCATTACCACATTGTATTCACCTGTTGCTAATTACATGTTTGTATGCAGACTCCTTCGTTAGTTCTCTTTTTTTGGAAGGTGTTTTTTTCAAGCTTGTTTGGAATTCTTTGGATTTTGGCTTTCCTGTTGTTTATGTTCACTCTTGCTTCTGACTATCTATTAACACTATTATGCTTCCTTCCATCACTGACTCTGCCCTTCCATCACTGACTCTGCCCTTCCATCACTGACTCTGCCCTTCCATCACTGACTCTGCCCAATGAATCTGGGACAGCTTTTAGATCTGCGAGTGTCTGCTTAGTCCTTTCAGGGTCAAATACTTAAGATAAGTATTTATGTACTTTTACTCAACAGCGGCTTGATACATTTTTGTTTCACTTAGCTTTAATCTTTGCATTTATTTATTTATTTATTAAAAGAGACTAATTAGGAGGAAATTGAAATTCTACTGGATGTGAAACACTGGAGTGGGTAGCAGAACAAACCCGTGATTGGCTTGTTTCGACATCGTGTATCGACTGAGAGGATGGAATCCAAAAAAAGCAGCCACCATTTCTGTAAATTTGGCACTAGTATACTGTATACTTGTATACACAGACCTTAAGAAAGAAGATGATTTTATTTTGGGATGTGCATGCGAGATCGTGTGTGTGGTGTGTGATTTTTATTGGTGGAATATGGAGCACTTAAATGGAAAACAGCATGTTTAATAAACATGTAAACATGCTTGATGGTCTATGCCAGTGTTTGTCAACCCTGGTCCTGGAGGCACCCTGCACACTTTAGTGGATTCCCTGCTTTAACACATCCCTTCACAACTCTGAAAGGGCTTGTTAATGAGCGGATAAGTTAAATCAGGGGGTGTTGGGGGCAGGGAAAGCTCTAAACTGTGCAGGTCAGGGTGCTTCCAGGGAGAGGGTTGGGAAACACTGTGCATATTTTGCGGCTGTGCACCTCAGTAACCATAGATATGCTGTTGACACTGAAAGAAATGCTTGTTGTTTTTGATTGTAGGTACAGGTAACAGCATGCACACCCTGATCCATGATCCTTTACTTTACCCATAAGTGAACAGCTAGTATACATGTATATGACTGGCTGTATTAGTTTGGCCAACCAGGGTCATGTAATGTGGCTGTGTTCTGATTTAACAGTCATGTTAGTGGCCAACAAAGGCACCAATCAAGATGATGGATGAAAAACTTGAACATAATTGAACAAAAATGCAGGAAATGTATTTTAAATAAAAACTAATTTTAGCTGTAATGGCCAGAATGTTGAGGAATGTAACAGAGTACAAGTGTTTCCTTTATACTGATAAGAGTCTAGAGTAGGGCTACACAACGTATTGTTCCAGCAGAGTCATTGCCATGCACACACGCGCACACATACTCACATTGCGGGACATTAAACAGGACAGATTGAATAAAACATGCCATGCTACACCTATTTGTTGCTTGATAATTAAGGAAAGCTTGCACGGTTCCTGGATTCTGACTTGAGGCGTCTAAAGTACACGGAGAGGGGCAGTCACACTGCTCACCTGCTTTTGTGTTTGCTGATTATAGATCAAGAAAACCTAATTTACACTAATAAAACTGTTAAAAAGTCTTTTCTCAGCTTTCTACTATTATAAACAATGTTTTTATATAATGCTGTTCAAGTCATCTAATGGAAATTCCTGACATTTATTTTCATATCGCTATAAATATGGTGGGGAGGGACGTTTTAGTGCAATACTTCATAACATGGAGACAAACAAACTGCCTTATATATATACTTATATAGGACAATGGGTGTGAGCAGTGAGAATTCAGGTGACCGTGATTGGCTCTGATTGGAAGTTTGGATCACATGATTGGTGGATGCATTATGGAAAACAAGTCCATGGGATTTACTGTGTTGAGGATGACATGATGTTCTGATGAATCAGGGAGTGTGACACTAAGCAATTTCGGACCAATTCTATTGGCCTGTCCATCATGAATATGTGCTACAAAAATTAGCAACAAAACACATATATAAAAATATAATACTGTGCTACATCAAGAGTATGTGGCATATCAAGCTCGTAGCAGCCCTAGCAAAAAGTATTGAGTAGTAAGAATAGCAGCTCAGGTAAACATCTGGAACAGCCATACAGCTTACAGTAAAGGTGTATAGTATACACAGCTCAGATATTCAAGTATAGAGGTCCCAGTTAAAGTACAAGTGCACGGGGGAGCTATTCCATCATGCACCGCGGCCTCAGATGCCCTCAGCCTGCTTCAGCCAGAGAAAATGGAGGCTGGTAACACTAGAGAGCCAAACACAGCTAACTCTGATTATAAACGTGGGTGTAGTGATTGTAGTGGGGTGTGTTTTCATCAGAATGAGCCTCAGAAAGTTAAATATACAGCTCTGAAGATTAATAAAAGAAGAACTCGCTTTAGAGGATCAGTTTAAGAGTGAAATAGCCAAGGGGAGCTAACAGCTAGGCTAACCGTATTTCATGTGAACTGAGCAGCGTTAGCAGCAGCTAGCTCCAAACGGTGGATACAGTAATAACAGCTCTGAGGTAAATGTGGGTGTGGTGATTGTAGTGGGGTGTGTTTTCATCAGAATGAGCCTCAGAAAGTTAAATATACAGGTCTGAAGATTAATAAAAGATGAACTCGCTTTAGAGGATCAGTTTTAGAGTGAAATAGCCGAGGGGGGCTAACAGCTAGGCTAACCGTATTTCAGGTGAACTGAGCAGCGTTAGCAGCAGCTGGCTCTAAACAACGGATACAGTAATAACAGCAACTGGTCATGTGACTGTATTTGTATACTACACTGTAGGTTGGAACTTGTTACTGTCACGGGAGCGTATACAGTATGCAGTACACACTACTGTAGAATAGTAGTAGTGTGCCATTTTGAAACCTCCCGAAGCTCAAAGTGGAGGAGTAAGGGTTTGGTTGGATGGTGGAAGTGGCGGGTGGAGGGTAGAGGATAAGGAGGAGGGGGCAGATGTTGTATGTGCAATAGACCAAACCTCTGTCACGAGCACAGCTATTAGGAAGAGGAACATATGGTGCTTCTCAAACATTCAAGCAACTATGAATCACCTCACTGATCATGTCTTGTACAAACATGTCACGATTTTGGCATCTTGCGACACAGTAACAGTTACTTGGAAGAACAACAACAACAACAAAAAACCGGATGCTCAATTTTAAACTCTTGAAACTTTTTTGCAGTAAACCTGGTTAATGTCGAGCGGGATAGGGAATAAAATGTGTCCCCGGAGAGCCATAAATGGGAAACACACTCGCTTTCCCTGATGTAGTTATTCAGTTAAGTGTGCATGTGGTCATGATAGAAATCGAGTGGTCTGAGCTCTTCTCCAAGCCTACTGAAGCGCTACACAGTACCGCACAGGTTCCAAGAAAATGGCACAGCTGCTCAGTCCATTGGTGCTGTTATAAGGAGAGATTTACTATATGGCCAAAAGTATGTGGACACCCCACCATTGCTAACAAGTATATACAATCAAGCCTGTGGCAAAGCATTCTAAATAGACAAACATTGACACTAGACTCTGTTCTGCAGACACAAGGCTGGTTCACTGGTTAAAATCTTTAACAGGGAAGAAGAAGGAGTTGTGATTCTTCAGGTTGCACTGAGGAGCTCAGTGACCCAAAAGGTAGGGGGTCATAGGAAACATGCCCAAACTGCAACCACTAGTCTTGGTTGTGTTACTCAACCCTGAGTTCCAAACTACCACTACAAACAACAGCAACACATAGGAAGCATTAGGAGCTTCACGAAATGGGTTTCCACATCCGAGCTACTAACCACAAGCCTAAGGTCAGTTTGTGTAAGCGTCCTCTGAAATGGCGACAATTATGCCATTGCTGTATTCTGGAGTTATGGAAATGTATTCTCTATGGGGGAATATGCTTCACTATCTGGCAGAATGATGGAGGAATCTGGGTCTGAGGGATGCCAGGAAAACCTACCTACTGAAAAGCACAGCTCCAACAGTTTGGTGAAGGAGGGCTAATGATCTTGGAATGCTCAGGGTTTGGGCTCCCTAGTACCAGTGAAGGATAACGTTATAGCTACAGAGCATAAAGACTCCCACATTACCCATAATGCTTATCCTCCTGGGTTGCAGGAGGTGCCGGGGCCTATCCTAGCGCTCACTGAGGGAGAGGCAGGAGTATACAAAGGCATGTTTGACAATGCATCCAACTCTCTGTGGCAGAAGCTTAAAAGAGACCTCAAGGAAGACCTTCCCTGTTTCAACATGGCTGTGCTCCTGTGCACAGGTCTATACTGTATATACATAGTTGGATGAGTTTGGTGTGGAGGAACTTCGGTGGCCTGCATAGAGCCCTGACCTCAACTCCGGGCTGTCTCATCCAACATTAGTACCTTATGACTGAATGAGGACAAGGGTACACTATGAAATCTTTTGGGAAGCCTTTCTGAGAAGAGTGGAGGCTCATATAGCTTCGAGGAGGGTGGATGAATGCATATTGCTGTAGCCATAGTTTTAGAATGGGATGACCATTAGGATCATATACAGGGGTTGGACAATGAAAATGAAACACCTGTCATTTTAGTGTGGGAGGTCTCATGGCTAAATTGGACCAGCCTGGGGGCCAATCTTCATTAACTGCACATTGCACCAGTAAGAGCAGAGTGTGAAGGTTCAGTTAGCAGGTAAGAGCACAGTTCTGCTCAAAATACTGCAATGCACACAACATTATGGGTGACATACCAGAGTTCAAAAGAGGACAAAGTGTTGGTGCACGTCTTGCTGGCGCATCTGTGAACCTCCACCAGCATCACGTAGTGACCTGGCCACTATCCTGCAAGAAGAATGGCTTAAAATCCCTCTGACCACTGTGCAGGACTTGTATATGTCATTCCCAAGATTAACTGACGCTGTATTGGCCGCAAAAAGAGGCCCTACACCATACTAATAAATTATTGTAGTCTAAAACCAGGTGTTTCAGTTTCATTGTCCAACCCCTGCATGTGTGATGGTGAACTGTCCCCATACTTTTGGCACCTACACCTGCACCTATTTAGTGCACCTGCACAGTGTATGTACAAGGTCTGGAAACTGGAAATGACTAAAGTGAGTAAAATTACAGTGGAAATAATAAATCACTTATTTTTAATAATGTCTTGTTGCCGGGTTTGCTCAAACAATCTTTCTTACTCACTTTATTTCACACTTCCAGGCTTTCAGCATAACAATGTCAACTCCTGACGGCCGGAACACGAACTAGTTTTAAATATATTAACATTTTGGCCTCTCTCAGAATTGGAAACCATAATGAGAATAGTGACCCCAACTAAAAATTCCATGGTTTGCTTTCGAACCTGATTATTATCTAATTTTATTATTATAATACAATTTTATGCAATTTTTTCTGACAGTTTCTTTGCAAAATAGATGGGAAGATTTATTTAAAGCCTTCTAAGCTGAGTGTATAACTGGATGTCAAGTATCTTCTAAAGTATCTTCTAATGTGTGTGCGTGTACCTCTGCTGGATTGGCTGAGGATGCAAACTCCACCACAGGAACAGCGAGCTGATTGGTGAAGACGTCCATGACCACAGGGGACTGCAGGGAGCTGACATTTAGGCCAGGGCAGCCTCCAGCTTGAATGCAATTCTTTACCTGTTTCTGGAAAGTGAAATGCACATAATTAGCCCACATGTAACTCAGGACACACATGCAGATGTCTTGTTTGTTTAGAGACTCTGAAATTAAGGCCAGGTTGACTCGATACCCTGCTCTTTCAATTAGAAAATGCAGAACACAGTATAAGAGTATAGGGATATACTTAAGTTGGACCATGTGTTTGGGTAGAAAACTGGCTGATTCACTCTGAAATCTTGTGGGAAGCCTTTTTGCAGCCATAGTTTAAGATCAGGATGCCCATCAAAAACATAAAGGTATGATGTTGAACTGTCCCCATACTTTTGGCCATATAGTGTACTTACATAGTGTCTTTGCAAGGTCTTTGTTGACGTAACTGTTTACATAGTTGCAACATGTGCTACTGGAGGCTCCCACTAGAGGGCAGACCAGAGAACACGGACCTTAAGGAACTTACAGATGTACGTACTGTTGTGTCCACAACGACTTCGCCTGCTGATCTGACGAGCACCTTGGTCAATGTAAAATGGCAAGAACCCATAATAAAGATGGGGGTTGTTGTGGGGTTCATCTCACTGTTGCATGCCTGTTCTGTCCACTGCTGCCAGCAGTGTGCTAGGGTAACATCCATACAACCAGTGTGGAGACCCTTATGTTGATAAGACCACCTTGCTTACCCGGGTCCTACAATGCGACCCCTCTCCAACTCTTCCAACTGCTCGAATTCCTTTCAAACTTTTCTCCAAGGAATAATTCACTTGCTAAGGATGTTTTTTTTGATGATGAGTGTACCAAAAACCCAATGACCCAATAAGATAAAATATTAAATACCCTGTAGTGGTACTGTGGGAGAATGACAAATCCTTTCGTTTATTTGGGTTTCACATATTCTGCTATTGTGGTCTGTAAAATAACAGCCCTGCCCACCAGGATACATGCTCCATTGAAAGCCATCTGACCTCAAAAAACAGACAAAGACAACTGACACAGGAACAACAACACAAAACCCCTCACCTATACGGTGAATATCCACTGCTGGAGAACCGAACCAAACAGTGGACAAACACAATAGAGCCGGCGTCAGCAACACTTCATAGTCTGGGGACTAAGAGCGACAAAGGCATGCTTCTGTTGAGGTTCACCTCATAAGACATCGAGATCAGAATAAGACTAGTGATAACACACACACAGATACACACACACAGACACACACACACGCAAACACACACACTCAAACACACACACACACACACACACACACACACACACACACACACACACACACACACACACACACACTCAAACACACACACAGACACACACACACACTCAAACACACACACACACACAAACACACACTCATACACACACACAAACAGACATGCAAACACACACACACACACACACACACACACACACACACAGACATGCAAACACACACACACACACACACGCAAACACACACACACACACCAACACACACACAGACACTCAAACACACACACACATGCAAACACACGCAAACACACACACATACACACACACCCACTCACATGCAAACACACACAAACACACATGTACACACACACAGGCAAACACACACACACACACACACACACACACGCAAACACACACACACACAAACACACACACACACACACAAACACACACACACACACACACACTCAAACACGCACACACACACAGACATGCAAACACACACACACACACACACACACACACACACTCAAACACACACACACACACACTCCAACACACACACAAACACACACACACACTCAAACACACACACACACTCCAACACACACACAAACACACACAGACACTCAAACACACGCAAACACACATGTACACACACACAGGCAAACACACGCAAACACACATACACACAGACACACACACACACATGCAAACACACACACACAAACACACACACACACACACACAAACACAGCCACGCACACACACATACCCACAAAAATGCAAACACACACGTACACACAAAAGGCGTATACACATACGCTAACACACGCGTACACACACAAGCACACACACAAGCACCCACGCAAACACACATGCATACTTATATACATGTATTATGGCAAGCCATATATATCAATGTTAATCTTATATATATCAAAGTACATTAAATATATGATTGTTAATTTCATACATGTTCAAGCCATATATTTAGATTCTACATATTTACATATACTTATTTTTATTATTCTTGTTATTATTTCCCCCTCCCATTACACCAAATCTTTTGATAGCCTTAACCAATTCCGCACCAACATGGCTCCTTTCCTGCATATCATCAGTTGTAGGCCCATCAAACACGTTTTGTCCTTGAGCCATCAATTTGTCTAAACAAGTTATAGTCCAGTCTGCTCCAAATGGCCATTTATCAGTTCTAAACGATGGGAGACACATGTTCATCCTTATGGTCCTACTCGTGCGCTGTGCATGGATTGCCACCACCCTGCACGTCTTCATTCTTTCTGAAAGAGTGGAGCGCTTTATCTATGGAAGCGGCAAATGCTATTAAATTAAAAATTAGCCACGGAATCATGCGGTAGAAGACGGGAGAAAAGGGCAGAATTGGTAACTTCGGCACGCCGATGCCTTTTCCCTGCGAGGACGATCAATATTTCATTTCTTCGTCAGCTATGATAACAAGAGAACAGAAATCATTGTTTATGTATCGGAGCCGGAGTCAGTCTGCGGTAGAATGCAGAGAGAAAGAGCTCTGGCAGACGATCAGCCGCACTGCGCACGTTTCACACTAGCTGCTCTTATAACCGTCCCAACAATGGAGCCTGCAAAAAAACCCAATCTGCAAACAAGTGGCCCTTAGCCTGCTCCATATAACCCCGATCCACTGCGCTTAATAGAAATCACCATGAAGGCAGAGCAAGTAAGCGCTGTGCAACTACTGTCCGCTGACCAACTGCCCGCTGACTACACAACAGTGTCATGTGTTTGCAGGAGAAGCGCTAACAGCCACCCAGCAGCTATGGCTCAGATTAAGCTAAAAAAGGAAAAAGAAAAGAAACACATTGGCCCAATCCTAAAAGAACTGGAAAATCACTGAATCAAACTGTTATCTCATTCACAATGTGCCGGCCACTGAAATGACATTGCATTGTGGAGATAATTCATTCTCAGAGAAGGTGACCTTTGGAAATTACATTTGCAGGGAAGTGGAATTGAAACAGCGCATACATTAAAAAAAAAAAAAAAAGACAAAGCCTAAAAAAAAGGTACGAATAAGCCGGCCGTTAAAGACACGGGGGTGCCAACGTGCATAATATGGAAAACTGAAGAGAACAGTAGCCGTGTTCTAGGGCCTGGAACGTTGAGAACCTGATACCATGCAGCTATTCCAGCAGGGCCAGAAGAGGAAAGAGGACGGCTGGGGACTAAATTCTCTTTTCAATCATAGGTTTATTTATTCTGCACTATTACACTTCCTGTATATACTGTACATCTGAACTCCAGGACACTCTCAGACACTTTACTGTATATACTGTACATCTGAACTCCAGGACACTCTCAGACACTTTACTGTATATACTGTACATCTGAACTCCAGGACACTCTCAGACACTTTACTGTATATACTGTACATCTGAACTCCAGGACACTCTCAGACTCTTTACTGTATATACTGTACATCTGAACTCCAGGACACTCTCAGACACTTTACTGTATATACTGTACATCTGAACTCCAGGACACTCTCAGACACTTTACTGTATATACTGAACATCTGCACTCCTGGACACTCTCAGACACTTTACTGTATATACTGTACATCTGAACTCCTGGACACTTTACTGTATATACTGTACATCTGCACTCCTGGACACTCTCAGACACTTTACTGTATATACTGTACATCTGAACTCCTGGACACTCTCAGACACTTACTGTATATACTGTACATCTGAACTCCTGGACACTCTCAGACACTTTACTGTATATACTGTACATCTGAACCCCAGGACACTCTCAGACACTTTACTGTATATACTGTACATCTGAACTCCAGGACACTCTCAGACACTTACTGTATATACTGTACATCTGAACTCCAGGACACTCTCAGACACTTACTGTATATACTGTACATCTGAACTCCTGGACACTCTCAGACACTTTACTGTATATACTGTACATCTGAACTCCTGGACACTCTCAGACACTTTACTGTATATACTGTACATCTGAACTCCAGGACACTCTCAGACACTTTACTGTATATACTGTACATCTGAACTCCTGGACACTCTCAGACACTTTACTGTATATACTGTACATCTGAACTCCTGGACACTCTCAGACACTTTACTGTATATACTGTACATCTGAACTCCTGGACACTCTCAGACACTTACTGTATATACTGTACATCTTAACTCCTGAATACTGTATATACTGTACATCTGAACTACTGGACACTCTCAGACACTTACTGTATATACTGTACATCTGAACTCCTGAATACTGTATATACTGTACATCTGAACTCCTGGACACTCTCAGACACTTTACTGTATATACTGTACATCTGAACTCCTGGACACTCTCAGACACTTACTGTATATACTGTACATCTGAACTCCTGGACACTCTCAGACACTTTACTGTATATACTGTACATCTGCACTCCTGGACACTCTCAGACACTTACTGTATATACTGTACATCTGAACTCCTGGACACTCTCAGACACTTTACTGTATATACTGTACATCTGAACTCCTGGACACTCTCAGACACTTTACTGTATATACTGTACATCTGCACTCCTGGACACTCTCAGACACTTACTGTATATACTGTACATCTTAACTCCTGAATACTGTATATACTGTACATCTGAACTACTGGACACTCTCAGACACTTACTGTATATACTGTACATCTGAACTCCTGGACACTCAGACACTTACTGCATATACTGTACATCTCCACTCCTGGACACTCTCAGACACTTACTGTATATACTGTACATCTGAACTCCTGGACACTCTCAGACACTTTACTGTATATACTGTACATCTGAACTCCTGGACACCTTTAGACACTTTACTGTATATACTGTACATCTGCACTCCTGGACACTCTCAGACACTTACTGTATATACTGTACATCTGAACTCCAGGACACTCTCAGACACTTTACTGTATATACTGTACATCTGAACTCCTGGACACTCTCAGACACTTTACTGTATATACTGTACATCTGCACTCCTGGACACTCTCAGACACTTACTGTATATACTGTACATCTGAACTCCTGGACACTCTCAGACACTTACTGTATATACTGTACATCTGAACTCCTGGACACTCTAAGACAATTTACTGTATATACCGTACATCTGAACTCTTGGACACTCTGGACACTTATTGTATATACTGTACATCTTAACTCCTGGACTTTCTCAGACACTTTACTGTATATACTGTACATCTGCACTTCTGGACACTCCACTTTACTTAAATACCAATATATGCACATGTTTATTATGTTAATTCAGTCATTATCTGCTGATAACTGCGGGATCAATAAAATATCTATCTATCTATCTATCTATCTATCTATCTATCTATCTATCTATCTATCTATTACCCTGTTTAATGCACCTGTCTTATTTAAGAAGTGCAAGCTGATAACTAGTGCTCTACACCTGATCACACTGAAGGTCTACGTATAGTACATAGGCTCTCTCAGTTGTCCTCGTCTTAGTCTTAGCAAGGTAATCCAGCAGGAGAAGACACACATTAGAAGAAAGACATGGGGTATAGCCCATACTCGCTCATTATGATACCCAAGAGTGGCTTTATGGTTGTGTGTTGTGTGTTTTTTTGTTTTTAAACCCAGGCGTTTGCATGTGGGTGATTCCCTGCACTGATGGGTTAAATGCGGAGGTCAGATTATTCTGACACAGTTGGTTGATGGATCTAAATTCTGAATTCTTTCTGTGTGGGGTTAGCATGCTCTGTGTTTCGTCCCATAAACGTGCAATCATGGGGAACTTGAGATGCTGCCCCCTAGGTGTGAGTGAAAGTATTTGTTTGTGTGTGTGCTCTGCGATGGATTGGCAGCCTGTCCAGGGTGTTTCCTGCCTTCAGCCCAGCGAGCACTGGGATAGGCTCTAGCAATCTCCTTGCAACCCAGAAGGATCAAGTAGTTTAGAAGACGACCGGGTGAGTTGGTGCTCCTACACAAAATTGAGTTCACAAACTTCGGCAACCAACAAACTTCAACTACAACTGACCATCAAGTTCCGTTTGTTTGCAGTCTGACTATGACTATTCAAAATTACATCAGACCGTTACTATTGGTAATGGGAATTTTTTTAGCTCCTTAAGACAGGTCCCTATTTAGCACACAACCATTAAGCCACTCTTATGTATCAAGATGAGCTAGTAGGGGTCATAGCCCCACCCCACGACCCAAGCGTCTCAGGGGATAAATGAATGACGATGACTCCAGCCATTTCACATATTTTCATGTCATGAATATCCCTAGCTATTGATAAGCAGTATCGGTATTGATATACAGGGGTTGGACAATGAAACTGAAACACCTGTCATTTTAGTGTGGGAGGTCTCATGGCTAAATTGGACCAGCCTGGTGGCCAATCTTCATTAACTGCACATTTCACCAGTAAGAGCAGAGTGTGAAGGTTCAGTTAGCAGGTAAGAGCACAGTTCTGCTCAAAATACTGCAATGCACACAGCATTATGGGTGACATACCAGAGTTCAAAAGAGGACAAATTGTTGGTGCACGTCTTGCTGGCGCATCTGTGACCAAGACAGCAAGTCTTTGTGATGCATCAAGAGCCACGGTATCCAGGGTAATGTCAGCATACCACCAAGAAGGACGAACCTCCACCAGCATCACGTAGTGACCTGGCCACTATCCTGCAAGAAGAATGGCTTAAACTCCCTCTGACCACTGTGCAGGACGCAGTATATGTCATTCCCAAGGCGAACTGACGCTGTATTGGTTGCAAAAGGAGGGCCTACACCATACTAATAAATGACTGTGGTCTAAAATCAGGTGTTTCAGTTTCATTGTCCAACACCTGTAAGTATCTCATATCTCATTGTGACCCATCTCTACAGTCCATAAACTGTTCATATTTAACTGTATGTGTTGGCAGAGACTGGGCCATATCACGATACAAACATCGTGCTTAAGGAAACAAGTTTAGAGTGAGCCCAGACAGGCTGCTAATTTGTCAGCGAAGTGGGTGTCAAAGCGCGAGAGGACGCCGGCTGAGAACTAATTGATTGCCAGCCGAGGTGGCACAGCATATACTGGAAGATTATGCCGAGGCGCTGATCTAGGTTTTTCACTTCCGCCCTGGCTTCCGCTGCGGGGAAAACTGCCTCCGCGAGGGCAGACGAGCTCGCACATGACTTGATCAGTAATATCCGAGACGCCCACAGTTATGTTTAACTATTATAATTGATAACTGCGAAGAGCTGAGAGTGGAGATGTATAATTTAGACACCAGGTCTCTCACATGAAGCTGAGGACGGTGCGTGTCAGCTCTATCCGGTGCGTATTAAAATAAATGGAAGCAATTCAGCTCCCATGACAGGCACTGCATGAGTGATGCATCTCAATATAGGGAGGCATGGGAGAGGCTTGGGCCACATGAAGCAAGGGCTGGGTGGGGCATCACATCTGTGAATGGGGAAGGATCTGATTAAGTATTAGCTTGATTAGCTGAGGTGGCTCATATTTCGCAGTTCCATGATCATAGAGCAGAGTTGGGGGACATGAGTCATATGACTTGACTTGAGTCAGAGTCAAGTTGCAAAACTTTTGCTTGACTAACACTGATAAAAGACTTAACTTTGACTTGGTATTCATGACTTGAGACTTGATTTAGACTTTTGACAGCTGACACATATTTTTGAGGGATTTCTTTGAAACATAATTGGGTGGTTTCAGTTGCAATGCGCCCAAACCTGGCAACCTATCAGACCCCGGGAGGCCAGCAGAGATCAACGTACACAGTAGCTCATATCATAAAGGCGACTTCGCCAGAAACAGTGAGGTCAGGCTTAGAGGATTGGGTTGTGGATGAAAGTAGTAATGAGAGAACAGTAATATGGAGGGTCTGAAGATCAAACATCAGTGACACGACAGACCCCACACAGAGAGGTACGGGGCTGTGTCATTTGGCTAGTTGAAGATTAGCGTTAACGCTAGGTTATGAAAAGAGCAGGGAGGACCATAAAGCAACCACACTCTATAGGCTCCACATTTAACTCCTGCTCCACAACTGCACTGTTTGCTGGGTTACATCCATCTGACACACAGATCAAATATCACTAGTAGAGTGCAGAGAACCATCTGACAAACATACTACAACGTTTGGTTTGGTAGGATATAGATTGACTAAAATTGTAGTCCTTAAATTACTTTAATAAACTATCACTGTGAGACAACTCAATAACATAGAGATCTAAAATCAACTGTAGTGTACAGACACCCATCTGATGTACTAACATACTACAACCATGTAGATTTTTCTAAATTGAATTTTAGTTCGTTTTTAATAGGAATTTAATTACTACTGTAAGACATCTACACGACATACAGATCTAATATTGCTTGTAGTGTACAGACACCTTCTTCCTGAAGGCCAGAGAGCTCTTTGGATTGGACTCTTTGGATGTAAACACCACTCATTTCAACTTTCAGGAGGTTTAAAGTTAGTGTAAAGTCGGTTGGTGTAGCTCAGCGGATAACATCCCTACACCCCACCCCTTCCCCAGGGAGTCACCAACACATGTGGGAGACAGGGGTTTGAATCCCAGTCTGGGTGACAATGCTGTGCCACACCAATAAGAGACCCTGGGTAAGACTCCTAAGACTACACTGGCCTACCTGGCCTAATACGATTAACCTTGTAAGTACCTCTGGTAAAGAGTGACAGCTAAATGACATAAACGTAAACAAGACCAGCTCCTCCAAAATCCTTAACCATGTTCTAACCAATGGCGGGGCACCTGGTTTTAGTTTTAGGCGTTTTAGGCATTTTAGGTAATAATAAATGTGGGGATGTCTTTTTTTCTCACAAGAAAACCACACTTCCGTTTATTACATTACACATTCGAATTATTTCCAAAGACAGTTGTATGTTTTTAGTTATATTGCTTCAGTCTCTCAGTGGTGTTCATATAAAGACATGATATTTAAATATAATTATATATATATATACGCACCTTTATTTATATATATATATATCCAGCAGAGGTACACGCACACACATTAGAAGATACTTTAGAAGATACTTGACATCCAGTTATACACTCAGCTTAGAAGGCTTTCAATAAATCTTCCCATCTATTTTGCAAAGAAACTGTCAGAATAAAATTGTATAATAATAATAAAATTAGATAATAATCAGGTTCGAAAGCAAACCATGGAATTTTTAGTTGGGGTCACTATTCTCATTATGGTTTCCAAAATGTTAATATATTTAAAGCTAGTTCGTGTTCCGGCCGTCAGGAGTTGACATTGTTATGCCGAAAGCCTGGAAGTGTGAAATGAAGTGAGTAAGAAAGATTGTTTGAGCAAACCAAAAAAACGTTATTAAAAATAAGTGACTTATAAGTGAATTATTTCCACTGTAATTTTACTCCCTTTAGTAATTTCCAGTTTCCAGACCTTGTACAAAGCTGTGCAGGTGCACTAAATAGGTGCAGGTGTAGGTGCCAAAAGTATGTGGACAGTTCACCATCACACATACAGGGGTTGGACAATGAAACTGAAACACCTGGTTTTAGACCACAATCATTTATTAGTATGGTGTAGGGCCTCCTTTTGCGGCCAATACAGCGTCAGTTCGTCTTGGGAATGACATATACAAGTCCTGCACAGTGGTCAGAGGGAGTTTAAGCCATTCTCCTTGCAGGAAAGTGGCCAGGTCACTACGTGATGCTGGTGGAGGTTCGTCCTTCTTGGTGGTATGCTGACATTACCCTGGATACCGTGGCTCTTGATACATCACAAAGACTTGCTGTCTTGGTCACAGATGCGCCAGCAAGACGTGCACCAACAATGTGTCCTCTTTTGAAAATAGGTTCAGCTCTTTAGGGCCACTGTCTAAATGTGGAGCCTGAAGTTTAGAGCACCTTATGACCTGACTTGAGACTTGCTTGACTTATAGAAGGACATGACTTGGCTTGCTTGAATCCTCCTGCATTAACTTAGGACCTGCTTGAGGCTTTAAGACTAAGACTTGAGACTTGCTCTTGACCTGCGCATGTGTGATGTACTCCAACTTCTGATATAGAGCATGCAGAGCTCATTACATATTTCAGAGCTGGCCATCAATACCCTGGGAGTTGGTGCTGGGTATCACAGAAGCAGGATATCTTTCATCAACGTTTTCACTCATTCAAAATTGAGCTCATGCAGCAGGCAAGCACCATTTACACCATTTACAACAGACCCCGGTGACAATGCGACTTGACACCGTAACAAAGACCCGAGATTGTATGCAAAGGATGCCTTGCTGCTCAGACTACCAAATGCCGTCACTAATGGCTCTTAATTAGTGCATCACAGTCATACACACAAAACATGCATTATCTAGATGAAATCCTTGATGGGGGGAAGATGGAGGGGGGTTTCATCTGGAGAGCGGCAGATGATTTTATCAAGCAGCCGATCTGGCAAGGCCCTTTTGAAAGGGATGAGCGACAGGGCCTCCATGGAGCAGGGGGTGAGGGAGATACAGTTGAGCAGACAGTTTTGCCAAAGCCGTAGGCACATACACTCATCATCAAATAGATAGTTGCACAAATAGATGCACCCAGAAGCAATCAACCGACAGGATTGAAACCTGGTTGGTAGGTTGGACATCGTGAGACATGCAAATGGTCCAAGTTTTATGTTGGACTGTGCACGTAAGCAAGGACGGGCCTTATCGCTGTACCTGACTGACCCAACAGCCTCGATTGTGGACAATTAGCAAGGAGTGATGCCCTCTATGAGTCATCCTGTTAGGGCCAGCGCCATTGGTAGAGGTGGCTGCACATCGCAGGACTACATGCCTGCAGACCGTTACGACGACTGTCCTCAACACCACGTCAGTGTCAAAGAATGCAATGGTGTTGTGCCAGACTGCCATGGAGTGACTCAGAATTGCAGCAGGTCATCAAAGCGAGTCCCACTTTGGTCTTCGTGGAGGTGTCTAGCGAATCTGTGTGTGGAGGCACCATGGTCAGCCATAGACATTGAAAGAAAGTAGTGGATATTGTTGAAGTCTCTGGGGAGTTAAGTCACTCAGTAGCTAGCAGGTAGCAGGATGCTAACTGGACTATAAAGCTAGTCTCAAATGCAAGCAGTTGGGCTTCCATACAAAGTCATTGGTCAGTAATAATATGGGCTTGAAAACTAGTTAGCTTCCTGGTCCTTGTACACAAAAGGCCACACGTGAGAGCAAAAGCAGGTTCGAGTACATTCACAAACCTGGAGTGATGTTAGTGACTTCTTGCCTGCTAGTGTGTAGTCACCCTAACAATTGATTCACAACACAACACTGTTCCTCACCTGCCATATTTCCATAGTATTCAGCTGCTGTAAGGTGGTCACAGGCTTCACCTATAGTGAGTAGTTTAAATTGGCTTTTAATGTGACCCGTTAGCCACCATAACAAACGCAGGAGCACCAAGGAAAGTATCAGGGATCACCATTGAGTGAACACTGTCACATCTGGGTCTGGGAAGCAGGCTCATAGTTAAGATGCCAATGTTAACCAACCCTTATGAAACGATAATATATGGCAATGTATTGGAAAATATAGTGCAATATATTAAATAATATAATGTCATATATGGGAAACAAGTGCATATATTTTGCATATATTTATATAGTGATAAATATATTACAATAAATTGTATAATACATAAGGAATTGTCGCTTTTCATATATTGTATGTATGGTAGTATAATATATATTTACTTATATATTGTAATATATTTCATTTTATATGTAATAGACATCATATGTATTTCTCCATATGTGTTTGCATATATGATAATATATATAGTTTTATATATGTGAGAATATTTTTATACACACATGTGGCAATATACAGTATGTATAAAACTATATATATTATCATATATGCAAACACATATGGAGAAATACAAAAGCGGCAATTCCTTATGTATTATACAATATATTGTAATATATTTATCACTATATAAATATATGCAAAATATATGCACTTGTTTCCCATATATGACATTATATTATTTAATATATTGCACTATATTTTCCAATACATTGCCAAATATTATCGTTTCATAAGGGTAATCTTCAATGTTGGCTCTGGTTTGCTGTTAATTGGACCCTGGAGGACTGGAAAAGTGCGTCCTGGTTTGTACTGAATGAAGTTGTTGGACAATGTCGTTTATGCCGCCAAACACATGAGCCTATTGCAACACCTTCAAATGTGTCTAAACCAATCAAATTTTAGGATGAAACAATCACTTTTTCTATCTTTTACTCATCTTTAATTTCATAAACTGAAATTATGAAGATATATGTTCATGTACTAAAAAAGGAAAGTCTGGTCAAGGGGCTCCTGGTAGATCCACCTTCTTTTGGAGTTTGGCTTTTTCGGAAGCTCTTGATTGGCTGAATTGTACGCGTCAGTGATTGGGTGAAGGGGAAGTGAACGGAGCTGAAAGGTAGATCACCAGAGCGAGGTTGGTTGGTGACCACAGCTCTAAGGTCTCGTGCAAATTCCAAAACCTTGGAAGCTGAGCATCATGTCCAGTGAGAAGTGTCCTCTACCGTTGAAGTCACGGGCTGCCTCCATCAGATTACTGAATGAAACAGCAGAGACGTGAGGCTGTCTATGAACATCAAGCGGCTCCGTGTTGACAACAGAATAAACCCCTGTTAAGGCCTCAGCTCAGAGACGACTTGGCTGTACAAATGTGCGAACCGTTTCCAATCTACTATCTGTATCGCCGGGCTGGATCTTGATAAACACGTTGTGATTGCTTGTATACTGTCCTGTGTTCCCTTTTAATCAGAGCTGACTTATTCTGAGAGGATTACATCTTACACTGTGATTCCTAAATTGATTTTGCATCTGAATACAATCATCCTGTCGGGTTTTATATAGGTCAGCTCTGAGAGACCTAATATGAGCGAGCGAGAGAGAGAGAGAGAGAGAGAGAGAGAGAGAGAGAGAGACAGAGAGTGAGAGAGAGAGAGAGAGAGAGAGAGAGAGAGAGAGAGAGAGAGAGAGAGAGAGAGAGAGAGAGAGAGAGAGAGAGAGAGAGAGAGAGGGAGAGATCGAGGAGCATAAGAGAGAGAGAGCGAGAGAGAGCACGAGAGGAGCGAGAGCGAAAGCGAGCAGAGAGAGACAGAGAGTGACCCCCCCCCTCCCGAGAGAGAGAGAGAGAGAGAGACAGAGAGACAGAGAGACAGCGAGAAGCGAACTCGAGCGAGAATGAGAGAGAGAGAGAGGAAAGGAGAGAAGAGAGACAGAGAGAAAAGACAGAGACAGAGAGCGAGAGAGAGACAGAGAGCCCCCAGAGAGCGAGAGAGAGGAGAGAGAGAGAGGGGAGAGCGAGGAGAGAGCAAGAGGAGCCGAGGAGAGCGAGAGAGAGAGCATGAGAGATGAGCTAGAGACGAGAGAGAGAGAGAGAGAGCGAGAGAGAGACAGAGAGTGAGAGAGAGAGAGACAGAGAGCGAGAGTGAGAGAGAGAGAGAAAGAGAGAGACAGAGAGAGAGACAGAGAAAGAGAGCGAGAGAGCGAGAGAGAGAGAGAGAGAGAGAGAGAGAGAGAGAGAGAAAGAAAGAGAAAGAGAGAGAGAGAGAGAGAGAGAGAGAGAGAGATGGAGAAGGAGAAGGAGAAGGAGAAGGAGAAGGAGAAGGAGAAGGAGAAGGAGGAGCTCAAAATCAGCAGTTTTACTTTAGAAATAAGCCTGTATCAGATCACGATATCTACAATACCTGTACACCAGAACACGTTTATGAACTGATCAAATTGGTAGTAGATATTATTAAAAATGATTATTATTTTTAATTAATATATTTTTAAATTAGGTCTTTATTTAATGTATTTATATCTGTTATTAATACTGTTTTATGTTTAACTGTTTCATTCAGTTTCATAAAATGATTATTAGATATTTACTCATGTATGTATGTATGTGTGTATGTGTGTATGTGTGTATGTGTGTATGTCTGCTAGCTAGAAAATAGAGGAACTGACCCCAAAACCACCAGACCATTAACCGGTTACCTTCTCTGAGCTGTCCATGCTGCTAGTGTCATAATCACGATATCAAGCTTAAAGCCTCATTGCCAAGCAGCAAAGTGGACTAGTCTGTGCAACCCGGCCATTTGTATATGTTTTATATTAATTTTCTAGCAATTAAGATACATGATGATGTAGTAACTCTAACAGCAGGTGTACTTCACGCACTTCCAGCACTTAAACTGCTGTATAATTGCTTTAGCCTCCCAACGTTGATCCCCCACCACAGTCAGCAGACCAAATTTGCACACCCTGCTAAAGTGCAATAGAAAGCCTCCATAAAGTGGGACATCCAACTTATATTGGGTTACGCTTTATGATATGAGGTTAGGATTTAAAAAAAAAAAAAAAAACATGGCATGTCAATCAAAGCCTAGCAGCGAAATCACACAAGGCCAAATTGGAAAAGCTTCCAAAGTTATTTGGGAGTGCGCTGGTAGGTGGTAAGCCTAACGTACAACAACACAGCCTTCGGAATCAAACGGCAGCTTTCTATATGATGAAACTTGAGAGGTTCTTCTGCCTCAAAATAGAGGATTTTTGAAGAGCGAGGGAAACAAAAAAGGATAACACTGTTTCTCTCTTTTCAGTCGTGGCGCCGAGCAACCCTCAGTCAGATTCGGTTTAAAATACACCAGGAGATGCGCACGTTGCTACAACACTACCCAATTAAAGCATGAAAAGTCTCTCAATTTATTTTGGATACGGTGCTCCGTAATCCCCAAAGAAGTATCTGTTTTATTATAATTGGTTCCAAAGCACCCATTCGAAACATCACTGCAGTGGCATCTCTATTTTAAAGACAGCTGCAAAGTAAGATAAGTGGAAAATATTACCGGCGGAGCACGAGCGTGATTTATAGAGTGATCAAACTTAAAATATTTAGGCCGTCAAGGCTACCTGATGTCTATCAAAGTTCTTCCAAAGATAAATGGCACGATTGGAACAATCGGAAAAGTCGATAAAGACCTGAGTGTCCAATTACGGGCTGGCAGGAATACAGAGGAGTGAACACAAACAAAAGCTTCCATCAGACAAAGACACAAAATCGCTGCGACCGCCATGTGTTGAACTACAGACTGTCTATAGAACATATAGCTCTAGCATTCTCCAGATTCAGATTAACTCTGTGGTTTAAGTGACGGACGGGGACTTCTATAAAGACTCTATGTCTGGCTAGCAGCCCCATGAGTTCATCACGCCAACCTGCTGCATTGTACTGCCATCAGGTGAGAAGCCGTTTGAACAGGAGACAGTTATTCTAAATAAAAAGATCATAGAACCTTCTTTATTTGCTTTGCTTCACTTCTTTCTCTTATTTTTCTCTTTTACAGATTAACTTGTTATTCCAGGGAAGAAAGGAGTCAGACAGAAACACACCCTGCATCTTTGATCGGTTGTTATTCCTTTCAGTTGCAAAGCTAATGAGGGCAGCAATTTGACAAAGCTCCAGTTCAAAGCTCATAAGCAGGCATAAAATGAGTCACCTGTAACTGAAACATACCTAACAGCGTGCAATACCTCCATGAGCACCAATAACAGCTGCGACTGGATTGGCATGGACCAGACAGGTTTGTGGATGTGGGCCACATGAATGCTCAGACTCTCCCACATCAAAGCATTGCGTAGTTGGGTCGGATTTGGTGGATGTCTTCCCTGGTCTTTTACTGGTTGTTCCATGTATGTCACTGGTGGTTCCCACAGATTTTCAAGAGGATTCAAATCTGGGGATTTAACAGGCCAGTTCAGATGTGGGAATGCTCCTGAATGTTCATCATGCCAATCAAGTCAAGTAGTCCAGTAGTTTTTGTCATTTCAACCGTAGTGTACAGTACACAGTGAAACGAAACAACGTTCCTCCAGGACCAAGGTACGACAAAGAACAATGAATACAATAAATACACAAGACAAATTACAATATACGAAACAGTAAACAATAGAGTCAGGGAGGGGACAGTGCAGATAGCCCACTGGTAGTAAAGACTGGGAGGGGACAGTGCAGATAGCCCACTGGTAGTAAAGACAGGGAGGGGACAGTACAGATAGCCCACCGGTAGTAAAGACAGGGAGGGGACAGTGCAGATGGCCCACTGGTAGTAAAGACTGGGAGGGGACAGTGCAGATAGCCCACCGGTAGTAAAGACAGGGAGGGGACAGTGCAGATGGCCCACTGGTAGTAAAGACAGGGAGGGGACAGTGCAGATAGCCCACTGGTAGTAAAGACAGGGAGGGGACAGTGCAGATAGCCCCCTGGTAGTAAAGACAGGGAGGGGACAGCGCAGATAGCCCACTGGTAGTAAAGACAGGGAGGGGACAGTGCAGATAGATCACTGGCAGTAAAGACAGGGAGGGGACAGTGCAGATGGCCCACTGGTAGTAAAGACAGGGAGGGGACAGTGCAGATAGCCCACTGGTAGTAAAGACAGGGAGGGGACAGTACAGATAGCCCACTTGTAGTAAAGACAGGGAGGGGACAGTACAGATAGCCCACTGGTAGTAAAGACAGGGAGGGGACAGTACAGATAGCCCACTGGTAGTAAAGACAGGGAGGGGACAGTACAGATAGAGCCCACTGGTAGTGTAAAGACAGGGAGGGAGACAGTACAGATAGTGCCCACTGGTATGTAAAGACAGGGAGGGGACAGTACAGATAGCCCACTGTAGTAAAGACAGGGAGGGGACAGGTACAGATAGCCAACTGGTAGTAAAGGACAGGGAGGGGACAGTACAGATAGCCCACTGGTAGCATAGACAGGAGGGGGACAGTGCAGATGGCCCCCCACTGGTAGTAAAGACAGGGAGGGGGGACAGTACAGATAGCCCACTGGTAGTAAAGACAGGGAGGGGACAGGGCAGATATAGCCCACTGGTAGTAAAGACAGGGAGGGGACAGTGCAGATAGCCCACTGGTAGTAAAGAAACAGTAATAGATCACTGGAGTCACAGGGGACAGTATATGATATCCCACTGGTAGTAAACATTGAACAGGGAGGGGACAGTGCAGATGGCCCACTGGTAGTAAAAGACAGGGAGGGGACAGTTCAGATTGCCCACTGGTAGTAAAGACAGGGAGGGGACAGTGCAGATAGCCCACTGGTAGTAAAAGACAGGGAGGGGACAGTAACCAGATAGCCCACTGGTAGTAAAGAGGGAGGGACAGTGCAGAAACCAGATTCACTGGGACAGTGGGCACAGATGCACATGGCCCACTGGTAGTAAACAACCGACAGGGATGGGGACAGTGCAGATAGCCACTGGTAGTAAAGACAGGGAGGGGAGACAGTGCAGATAGCCCCACTGGTAGTAAAGACAGGGAGGGGACAGTGCAGATAGCCCACTGGTAGTAAAGACAGGGAGGGGACAGTGCAGATACATCACTGAGTAAAGCCCAGGGAGGGGAGTAAAGACCATGACTGGGTAGGGGGGACAGTGCCGCTAGCCCCCTGGTAGTAAAGACAGGGAGGGGACAGTACAGATAGCCCACTGGTAGTAAAGACAGGGAGGGGACAGTACAGATAGCCCACTGGTAGTAAAGACAGGGGGAGGGGACAGTGCAGATAGCCCACTGGTAGTAAAGACAGGGAGGGGACAGTACAGATAGTCCACTGGTAGTAAAGACAGGGAGGGGACAGTACAGATAGCCCACTGGTAGTAAAGACAGGGAGGGGACAGTACAGATAGCCCACTGGTAGTAAAGACAGGGAGGGGACAGGCCAGATAGCCCACTGGTAGTAAAGACAGGGAGGGGCCAGTACGGATAGCCCACTGGTAGCATAGACAGGGAGGGGACAGTGCAGATGGCCCACTGGTAGTAAAGACAGGGAGGGGACAGTACAGATAGCCCACTGGTAGTAAAGACAGGGAGGGGACAGGGCAGATAGCCCACTGGTAGTAAAGACCGGAGGGGACAGTGCAGATAGCCCACTGGTAGTAAAGACAGGGAGGGGACAGTGCAGATAGCCCACTGGTAGTAAAGACAGGGAGGGGACAGTGCAGATAGCCCACTGGTAGTAAAGACAGGGAGGGGACAGTGCAGATAGCCCACTGGTAGTAAAGACAGGGAGGGGACAGTGCAGATAGCCCACTGGTAGTAAAGACAGGGAGGGGACAGTGCAAATAGCCCACTGGTAGTAAAGACAGGAAGGGGACAGTGCAAATAGCCCACTGGTAGTAAAGACTGGGAGGGGACAGTGCAGACAGCCCACTGGTAGTAAAGACTGGGAGGGGACAGTGCAGATAGCCCACTGGTAGTAAAGACAGGGAGGGGATAGTGCAGATAGCCCACCGGTAGTAAAGACAGGGAGGGGACAGTGCAGATAGCCCAATGGTAGTAAAGACAGGGAGGGGACAGTGCAGATAGCCCAATGGTAATAAAGACTACTACACTTAGGAAAAACTAGCCATGTGACATAAACTGTCATGACATCAAACATTATTGCATCTGCTATGACAATGATTTTATGATTTCAGTGTTTGCTGGTTGAAGCAGATCACCTTAAACTGAGAGTTTTATAGTGAGGAACGACTTTTTTGTCCAGATAGCAAGCGTGCAGCTAGTATGGGTAACGTTACCTACTAGCAAGCTCTGAGTAACTAGCATAGCTAACTAAGTAGTATGAGGGCGGAACTTATTTACACAGAGGCTTGTTTTATTTTGTCTATTTCCACATGTTGCGTCTGTGTGATCATCACAGCGTCTCACAGTACACTAGCCAATCAGAGCAGAGCCCCTCCAATCATTCATGAGCTCACCAAAATGGGAAACCAGCAGGACCAACTCATAGGGTGTAAATGGGAACATAAAACCACATCTGGCTATTTTTGACCCTGAACCAAAGTCATGTAATTCTATGTGGAATAATTTGGAATGCTGAATAAATATGCCTTTAGGGCAGAAGGACAGAACCAGGAAAAATGTGCAAGGGATTGTTGAATAGCGAGTAGGGTGAGCAGCACAGTGAGAAAAATTGAGTTGCCTTCAACATTATGCAAATCATGCACAGACAAAAGCAACTAGTGCCTACATCGTTCTGGGTTCTCCAGTTACAATGAAAGACAAAAATGCAATACAAAGACAAATGGAAAAGAAATACCGCATGGCAGAAAGTCTCTGATACTGTTGGTGTTCATGGTGAGTCATAAGACAGCGCTGAATCACAGTTGTGGCAGACACATCTTTATGGATAGCCTAGGTAGTCTGTCAGCATATCGCTGCTACCGGAACAAGCCTCGTCCCTCCAAAATGATTTACATTTACAGGAGAGGAAAATAAATACCTTACTTTTAATGTAGGTGCGTGTTAGCAGACATAATGAGCAATTTTAGGCCTCTTCTTTTGGTCTATTCATTTTTAAATTTACCCACAATGCAAAGAACAGGCATATTCACATGATGTTAAAAAACCGAGATGAAACATCAAAAATAGAGATATGAGGTTTTGTTCACACAGAAGCAATATACTGAACTATACTGAGCTTAGTATGGCAGGGAACTTTATTTAATAGAAGAGAAGGTCATTTAATATTCACACTTTTTGGGGGCAGACACACCCCTCAAGTGGCAAAGTACCAGCTACTGGAATTTACACACTGAATGAAGTGGACATGGTTGGTTGGTTGGTTGGTTGGTTGGATGGTTGGATGGATGGATGGATGGATGGATGGATAGATAGATAGATGGCTGGATGTATAGATAGATAGATAGATAGATTGATAGATAGATAGATTGATGGATGGATGGATGGATAGATAGATAGATAGATAGATAGATAGATAGATAGATAGATAGATAGATAGATAGATAGATAGATAGATAGATAGATAGATAGATAGATAGATAGATAGATAGATAGCTGGATGTATAGATAGATAGATAGATAGATAGATAGATAGATAGATAGATAGATAGATAGATAGATAGATAGATAGATGGATGGCTGGATGTATAGATGGATGGATGGATGGATGGATGGATGGATGGATGGATGGATGGATAGATAGATAGATAGATAGATAGATAGATAGATAGATAGATAGATAGATAGATAGATAGATAGATAGATGGATGTGACAGATTAATTTAACTCTATACTGCAATATATCTTACAGCATATTAATAGAGCTTGGTAATAAACATGAAAGTTCTAAATCAGGTTCTAGTCTGCTAATGTTCAGTTGAAGCTCAAGTTCAAATACAGCGCAAGTGATGTACTATTGAATATGGAAACTGCATAATTACCACAATGCATGAGGAACACATGACAGCAGTGGGTGTCCTAAGACTGCTTTAGAGCACTGTATGCATCAATTGCTTCCAAGCACACAATAATGAGAATCCATTCATCCTTTGATGGACAGGATAGTGTTCTGGAAAAAACGTGCCATGCAACAGCTGAATCCCTGAGCCTGGAGACTGCACAGGGATTCACTACAGCACTTAAACTGCACTACAGCACTACAGCACTTAAGCTTAAACACGCCATTCTCTGTCCAGCTTTGCTGCCGTTCTCTGCATACTGTGGAAGTAGATGGACCGCAACAGCAAGTATAGTACAGGATCTGCCCTTAAATGTCCTTCCTCTCATTCTCTCCCAGTGACGTCCGGGCTCGCTCAGAACGAAGATGTCATTTGAAAGTGGAACCCAAATTACAGGACGAACGGAAGCATGTGCTAAGCTTAAGTCTTAAACTTCATCTGCTTTCTTTTATCTCCATTAAAAGACATCAAGGCGGTGCCTCTTCCACCTGCCTCGCTTTATGGAAGGTGTTTGATGTGTCCTATTTCTTTCTCACCGAACTTTGTCTCAAGACTTTTCTGCTCCTCCGAATGAATTCAATCAGCCCATCGCTCCGATTTTCAGGACAAGAGGAAATAATTATGTCTGTGAGCTAAAACCAAGCTTTGGCTTTGAAGCTGAGCTTTTGAAAGAGAGAGTTACATCATGCCAGAGTGGGTCAGGACCCTCTTTATTACACTAAAATGTCACAGGTGGACTGGCATTTAGGTTAATAAAGAGGATTAT
Source organism: Prochilodus magdalenae (assembly GCA_024036415.1). Lineage (NCBI taxonomy): Eukaryota > Metazoa > Chordata > Actinopteri > Characiformes > Prochilodontidae > Prochilodus > Prochilodus magdalenae. The sequence continues at coordinate 170,922 of JAMWET010001530.1, read as the reverse complement.
TGCTTGCATGGAAATAATAGGGCATCCTGTCATTAGAACACGGCCTTTGACCTCTTCTGAACTAGGCAACGCTTATGCTGCGCCGGCTTATTAGGGAAGGAATACATTTCAGTATTTGAATAAGTTAACCTTTTCACCAACTTCTGAGACATCAGGCGTGATTATACAGGATAACACGCTGGCCGTGTGAAAAGAAACCCAGGAGAAGGTTGCTTAGCCCGACACCTATAAAGCTCCATGAAAGAGAGGGGAGGTCTATTTAACAACCGAGTCACCCATTTCATCTCAGTCTTTTAAGGCCAACATAAAATAGGGGCCAATTCATGCTTTCTTTTCCTTCAAAAATATGATTTATGAATGCTGTTTTTGATTTATTTAATAACGAATTGATTCGACCTAACAAAGGCAAAAATCCTGAGATCCTGGGAATTGTCACACAGTAACTACCTCGTTGAAGAACAAGGCTACTGATCCAATTTCCCTCAACAAGCTCATGTGCTTACATTAATAATAACCACCACCGGCATTATACGCATTCCTAGAATCCAGTTATGTCTTGCCTTTGACGACTGCATGCAATCGAGTATTGTTATTCGACATTTTCACACAGACCATTTCAACAACCGGAGCATCCCATTTCTAAAAGGCTATTGATATATTTACGGCATTTAGCTGACGCTCTTATCCAGAGCGACTTACAAGGTTAATGATTACAGGTAGGCCAACATAGTGTTAGGAGTCTTGCCCAAGGGCTCTAATTGGTGTAGCTCAGCATAGTCACCCAGACTGGGATTCGAACCCCAGTCTCCCACACGTAGAGGTGGCACCCTGAGTGGTGGTGTTACCCACTGAGCTACCTCAACCACCAAACTGAACCAAACCAAACCAAACTGAAGGCTTGAGGCAATGGCAGACAGCAACAGGTACTAATCAGTGATTGGAGGGCTGGAAAAAGAAGGCGGAACTTGGTGGACAGCACAAAGATTTGATTTGGCCGTAATAACATGTCAGCAATCAAAGCTCATCTTCACAGACATTCTATCTTCATTTGATTGACTAGGCCTGTCCCGTGATTACTCTGGGTATGCCCAGGTCCGCCCAGGTCTACCGTTGACTACCCCTGATTTGGACTAATGCAGAGGGGAAAGGATGTTGAGTTTTACCTTGTGGATGTCAGAGGTCAGTTGCAGTAGAGTGGGTGCTTACTGATCTAAATTCCCTCAATGAGCTCATGTGTTCACTCAGAAATAATAACCATATGCAATAATAATAATAATAATAATAATAATAATAATGCAAAAGCATATTGCCACCACTGGCATTAATCACATTCATAGAGTCCATTTATGTCTCATCTTTGACGACTACATTCTATAAAGTGATTTCAAATCGGTGTTGACATTTTCACACAGCCTATGTCAACAACTGGAGCCTAACATTTCGAAAAGACATGCTGATACCAAACCGAAAGCTTGAGGCAATGGCAACATCTACTAATCAGTGATTGGAGGGCTGAAAAAAGAAGGCAGAACTTGGTGGACAGCACCAAAAGATGACTTGGCCATAATAACATTCCAGCATGTTTACACTGGGTATGCCCAGGCCTGCCCCAGTCTCCCATTGGCTACCCCTGGTTCGGACAAATGCAGAAGGTACAGAGAGTTGAGTTTTACCTTGTGGATGTCAGAGGCCAGTTGCTGTAGTGAGGGTGACGCCGTGGACTGTGGACCTCTAGCTCTAACTGGAGTGTGGAGGCTGACGTAGGCCACTGCCCGGCTCTCCAGAACTACCCTGTTCTCCTGGAAGCACACCAAACCACATCAGCAAAAGAATGAGAGATGCTGTTTGAAACAGATAATGGACATTGTTGCAGCTGGGTCGTCATCACCATCATGGTCGTCGTCATGATCATCAACATCATCATCATCATCACCCTAGCTGTAAATTATCATAAAACCTGGACATTGCTCAACATTGATCGCTGATACTAAAAGTACTTTCCGAATGAAGAAGAAACACTACCTGCCAGAACAATCACATTAAACATGACGCACTGCCGCTGTCTTCCATCTGTCTGCTCTAATTTTGCACGCTTTGCTGGCTATGTTCGAGAGCAATGCCACCCCCACCCCCGTCATCTAGTGTTATGTGGCCTGAAGTCTCAACGCCAGCCTGTACCGTTTACTTTCTCTCCTGCTTTGGTTTTTAAGACAACAAAAACAAATGGGTAAACATACTTGACCTCCTATTAAGCCCAACATCCATGCAGCCCACTAATTTGGTAAATGAGTAGCTACTATTCATGTGCATGCATTACTGCGGTAGTTTGTAAGGTATGAGGGCAATATCCTTTCTAGGACGCCGGGGTGAGAGCACTCAAGCACCAAATGGAGGGACGTTTAACCCTATCTTACCCAACGTCATGCTAGCAAGACCTTACCTTTACATTAGCTTTGTTACTGTAACTCTAATATCCGATCCCAGAGTAGCTGGTACACATACAAGTTTACACTTACTGAGTTACTGTACACCAACACACTACTTACAGTACACTAACACATTACACTTACTGAGTTACTGTACACCAACACACTACTTACAGTACACTAACACACTACACATACTGAGTTACTGTACACCAACACCCTGCTTACAGTACACTAACACATTACACTTACTGAGTTACTGTACACCAACACCCTGCTTACAGTACACTAACGCATTACACTTACTGAGTTACTGTACACCAACACCCTGCTTACAGTACACTAACACATTACACTTACTGAGTTACTGTACACCAACACACTACTTACAGTACACTAACACACTACACATACTGAGTTACTGTACACCAACACCCTGCTTACAGTACACTAACACATTACACTTACTGAGTTACTGTACACCAACACCCTGCTTACAGTACACTAACGCATTACACTTACTGAGTTACTGTACACCAACACCCTGCTTACAGTACACTAACGCATTACACTTACTGAGTTACTGTACACCGACACACTACTTACAGTACACTACCACATTACACTTACTGAGTTACTGTACACCAACACCCTGCTTACAGTACACTAACGCATTACACTTACTGAGTTACTGTACATCAACACGCCACTTACAGTACACTAACGCATTACACTTACTGAGTTACTGTACACCAGCACACTACTTACAGTACACTAACACATTACACTTACTGAGTTACTGTACACACACTACTTACAGTACACTAACACATTACACTTACTGAGTTACTGTATACACACTAGTTACAGTAGACTAACACATTACACTTACTGAGTTACTGTACACCAACACACTACTTACAGTACACTAACACACTACACATACTGAGTTACTGTACACCAACACACTACTTACAGTTCACTCACACATTACACTTACTGAGTTACTGTACACCAACACACTACTTACAGTACACTAATACATTACACTTACTGAGTTACTGTACACCAACACGCTACTTACAGTACAGTAACGCATTACACTTACAGTTACTGTACACCAACACACTACTTGCACTACTACTGGCACTTCGATTTCATTTCTAATGAACAGGCCATCGAGTGTTGAGTATTTGTTATTTATTCAGCATCAGAACAAAAATCGTAAACCATATATTTAAAATAACACAGAGGCCTCAACAGCTACATACAGTACATCACTGTGTTTAGTGTGTCCACTCACACAGCTTCTATTCCCTCAGCAGACTCGCTTTCAGTATTCCAGAAAACGCTCAGGAATATTTTTCCAAATATTCCAGATCAGTTTCAGATGTTGGCTGCATTTTCTGTTTCTTATGATCCAAGTAATTCCAAACACCCAGTACTGCTGAATGAGATCCCGACTCTGGGAAAGAGGTCTGCACCAAGCGGGTTCACCTGCAGGTCTCACACGATCTGCTGAATAATTTGTGGGCAGGATTCATTTTGAGGAACGGCAGTCACTGCATCCAAGAGGAGCTGTGGGCATGGACGGGTGGTTATTACGGCTGGCTTGGTGGGGCTGGCTTAAACAAATATTGGCTGCTTGTAGAAGCAAACGGGCAACCAAACAATGAGCTGCAAGTGTGCCGCAGAGAAATACACATGAAGCCATAACAGTCAGTAAGTAACTTATTTCTACAAGAACTGATTTGGTTGTTTAGCCAGTATCGTGGTATGATCAGCATTTGCTTTGGCTCAGACCTCTCCCATCCAGATAGCAGAAGCGCTTTGATGCTGAGAAACAGATAAATCACAAGCACATGGGTCTAATACCTACCAGTACTTGCAGAGGGCATTGGCGGTATTCCAAGTAGTCAGTGTATTAACTAGTTGACCACTCAAAGTCAGGCCTCACCAGTTTGGATGTCTGTTCGCACATGACCGAAAGAGAAGTCCCAAAGCCCATAGTGGTGCCATGTCTCTAGTCGCTAACACATTATACGTACTGAGTTACTGTACACCAACACACTACTTACAGTACACTAACGCATTACACTCACTGAGTTACTGTACACCAACACACTACTTACAGTACACTAACGCATTACACTCACTGAGTTACTGTACACCAACACGCTACTTACAGCACACTAACGCATTACACTTACTGAGTTACTGTACACCAACACACTACTTACAGTACACTAACACATTACACTTACTAAGTTACTGTACACCAACACACTACTTACAGTACACTAACACATTACACTTACTGAGTTACTGTACACCAACACGCTACTCACAGTACACTAACGCATTACACTTACTGAGTTACTGTACACCAACACACTACTTACAGCACACTAACACATTACACTTACTGAGTTACTGTACACCAACAACCTACTTTCAGTACACTAACGCATCACACTTACTGAGTTACTGTACACCAACACACTACTTTCAGTACACTACCGCATTATACTAAGTGAGTTACTGTTTAACACTTATTGTCCACTGCTGGATAGTGATTTATTATAATAGCATTTGAGGTATGTCTGCAGTGTGTCTATTCCAATGCATCAAACATTATAAAAAATAAATATCATGACACATACAGCACTGTGTACAAGTCCGGCAGTTCGATTTCATTTCTAATGAACAGGCCATCCAGTGTTGAGTATTTATTATTTATTCAGCATCAGCTTTTAGCAAAGCCCATAGTGGCGTCATGTCTCTAGTCGGGTTTCGGTACAAATGGTCTCTTTCTGGTGCTGCAGCTATGTGACTGCACATACTTGAGCATCTTAAAAAGACAGAACACCTTTTTAGTAATTTTGCAGCTTTAGCAATTAGCTACTTATATAAAACTGACTTTAGAACTATCTGGCAACTGTGCTTGCACGTAGAGGAATTCCAGCTTTGCATTTAACCCACCTACATACATACACTAGTGCTGTAATAGCCAGGCCTGCCAGAGTCACTGCTGCACTCTAACATGGTATGTGTTCAGGTCTTCCGTCATAGTTAACAGTCTGTCTGTTCTCTTTGTCTGAGTTGAACTGCTGCCCATCCTGTGTGGTCTGATGCTGTTGCTACATGTGCTCTGACTGGGGGCCACTGCTTGTCTTTAACCACCACGGAGCTCCTGGCTGCCCTGCACTGTGGAAGCTTGGCCTGCGTCCTGCTGACCCATGCGATGACCCGTCTATTTAACTATAGGCTAATCAGATATTTATTCCTGTAGCTTACAAACACTGAACACTCCTTTCTTTTGCTTGTCTTGTTATCTGGTGTTGACCCGAAGAGGATGGGTTCCCATTTACGAGTCTTGGTTCCTCTCGAAGTTTCTTCCTTTTTTAACTGAGGAGGTTTTGCCTTGCCTCTGTCGCCCTTGGCTTGCTCATTGGGCGCTCGGACACCAGATTCTTTGTACAGCTGTTGTGAAAAGCGCTGTATAAATAAATGTTGACTTGACTACTGAACACATACTAGTTGATAGTGAGCACACTTGTCTGGAGGACAACCGTATCCACAGCGCCCAGCCAACAGTTGGGCCTAGGTGCCTTCAGTTGTATCCTGTGCATGTGGTGGGTATGGGTGCTACATTAACAAGGCCCGTGATGCATACCCTAGGCTGGTCAGTTCAATGTTCTTCCCTTTAGTCTATTTCCTTTTTTTCAGTGAGGGGCTGCTTGATAGCTATACATGCAAATGTCTTTCACAGTGGGAGGACAGACAGAATTTATCCAATCACAACAGACGTAGAATTAGAATTAATATCTAATCACCGGTATCCCTGGAGAAATTAATTCTAATTCAAGTAACTGGACATTAAAAATGAAGGGTGGTCCTGAACGAAGCTGTCCTCAAGCATCACAGTCTTACATTTGTGCCATATTCCCCCACCACCAGGTCAAACATTACCTCCCCCCATTCATAGGAGCCGATGTTGCCGAGGGCCGCTCCCCCCCACGAGCAGAAGACGGTGGTGCGGTCGGGCTGCCAGCCCGCGCGGGTCTGAGCTGTCATGGAGGCGATGATTTGAGTCACGACCGCAGCGCCGCCACTCCAGTCTGCCGCGGCGCCCTCGTACCAGCTGCTGTGACGACTGCCAACCAGCACGTATCGATCTGCATGGTGGAGGCCAGAAACCAGGAGCACACGGTCAGATCCGAGTACACACAGAAGCCTACGCTACACCTACATTATGCACACAAAGAGCTGAGCCAAGCAGAAGCGAGATCTTCTCCACAACCTGGCTGGAGGCTACGAGCTTCTCCGAGGCCATTTGCTGGCAAACTTTAGAGTGGATCCTCTTTGAGAGACAGTGGAGAGGACGGAACCGACTAATAAACTTGACAGGTGTTTGAACAACGTGTAGGGGGTGAGAAATATTTGAACCCACACATGCTGAGGCGTCGGCGAGGAGCCTTCAGGGAAGTTGTTAGAATCCTGGCAAATCAATATATAAGAGCAAGAACGACGAGCTAAATTAAAAGCAAACATTTGCTGCAAAGTCACCCGACAAGGAGACTAACTTCAGGGCCATATTTCATAATGGGGCAGCCACTTATGACATCGTTAAAAAGGCCCGGTAAATCTTGTAAGCAATTCCATACGGGCTTTTAACTTACGGAGGGAGGGGGAAGATTAAAGACCCAACCCTCACTCCACCCCCCAGTCCCCCCGTTGCAACAGGGAAAATGATTAAATCATTCAGAGAGGCCAAATGCTGGTCAGTAATTAAATGGCTATTTTCAGCAGCCAAGTGGACATTTTCAGCAGCATTTGGACATTGTTTTAAACGCAGTTTATGATGGCATGGACAAAAAGACTTGTCTCAGCACCTGGATGCCTTTTCTTGCTCGCTCTCTGTCTCTATCTCTCTCTGCATGAGCCTCAGAGAAGTTGTACAGGGCACTATGATATGTACCTTTGACTTATTTAGCTGTCCAATGCATGCAGTCAATATGACAAAACAGAGTACAGTGTCATATAGACATGTTTGCCAGCTGATGGGGATGGCAGGGGGCTCGTCTTGCATGTTAGCATCTCATATTTGTGGTTCAACATTTCAGCCCCCATTCAAAGTAAAGCCTGCCATTCATCGCAGGACACGTTTAATTTCATACCTGGATTAATCTTGCCCTTCAGGTACCCGATGACGTTATGCACTTTGGCGTAGGATGTTTGAGATCCAACGGTCAGCCTCACAGTCTTTTGTCCTAAGAAGATAAAAAGAGGATGAGTTAAAGAGGGAACACAGTGGTGCAGTGGGTAGGGCTGTTGCCTCACAGCAAGAAGGGCTTGGGTTGGATTTGTGGTTCTGGGTTCCTTCCATAGTCCAAACATATACAGCCAGGTGAACTGGAGATGCTAAACTGCCCCTGGGTGCCAGTGCATGTCTGTGTGTCTGCCCTGTACTGGACTGTTGGTCTGTCCAGGGTGTTTCCTGCCTTTCACCCAATGAGCACTGGGATAAGTGCCAAAATTGCTCCATCTATCAAACTGTAGTTCCAGCCACATGGTAGAACCAAGGATCCCAAATGGTGGTTCTTCTTTAGCAGTAGAGACAGGCCTGGTCCTGAGCTGCTTTCCATTCCACAGGGTTCTTAAGCAGTACCCTTGAGAACCAGATGTTCATTTAGAACATACCCAAAATCCCAGAGTTGTAATCAAAGGTGCATCTTCCAGAGTTATGCAATGGCTAGGTAGGTAAACTTTGATGGGTGAATGAGACAGTACTACTCTGGACAACCTTTGACCTTATTCAGTTATAAGGTCAAAGGTCAAATTCATATTTAGCCTGACAATGAGTTAGGGGAGTTCAGTCGGCAGTTGCACCAATAGCTGCACCCAGAAGAAATCAACCAACAGGAATGAAATCTGGTGGGTAGGTTTGACATTTTGAGACATGTAAATCGTTTTTACACTCGGCTGCGCATGTGTAGTCAAGACTGGCCTTGACTGACCCAACAGCCATGACTATGGACATTTAGTGAGCAGTGGTGCCTCCATGACACATCCTGTTAGTGCCAGCACCTTTGGTAGACGGCTGGACGATGCAGGACTACATGCACACAGTTACAATGACAGCTCTTAACACCACGTCAACGTTACCAAAGACTGCAATGGTGTCTCTCCAGACTGTCGGTCTGTAACTGTGGAAGTGTTCCTATATGGTAAGTGGAGATAATAAAATGCACATCCTACAGAGTTGTAATCAAAGGCGCATCTTCCAGAGATACGCAATGGCTGATGGGTAAACTTGATGGGTGAAAAAGACAATACAGTACTGGCACACTTTGGCACATGGTTTCGAAAATCTGGAGAACCTTCGGCCTCATTCAGTTATCATTGCTCCGCCCATCAAACTGTATTTCAGGCCACCTGCTAGATCCGAATCACTTGTACCAGATGGTTTGGTGGCCATAACGTCTAATTACCAATATATATATATATATAGATACACCATATATATAGATAGATATATGAAGCGTTCTTCATTGAAAAATAAGCCAGTGTCAGTGCAGGACTGGAGAAATGGGCTCACTGGCTCAGGATAACAATGACGAACAGTGTATGTGTGGAGAGACAGCGAAAGACGGGGGGTGGTATTGGGGTATGTTATTATTACATTCCAATACCATTTGATCTGTCAGAGCTGAAGCACACGGGTAAACCCACAGGAGGCTCTTTTATACCTGGTGGAGGTCATTTATTGTGAAAACTCACCCCATTGATCGCCAGCCCTATTCCCAGTATCACTCGAAATATAGCACTTGTGTTCTGAGCACATACAATCCGCGGCATCTCTCGCTCAGCATCTCTTAAAGTTGATGCGAAAGCAAATAAAACGCCCTCTGCCTGTCCCTCATGCGCGCCGGCGTGGGCTAAGCCAGCAAACACATCAGGGAAATGAAGAGGAGCTATACCATGCTGAGATTATTGTTGCTCGTCTCTCAGGACCTTGCCAATTATACACAGAAGAGCACAGAGGTGAACATTAGTCTAGCTCATATCGCAACAGATGAAAGCAGACCTGTCACTGTAAATCGATTCCACTTGATTACCTGGTTAAAAACAATGAATGAATTCAAATATAGCGACATAATGAATCAGGAGTGTTCACCCAGCAGCGGCGCCAATAGCTGTACCCAGAAGGAATCAACCGACAGGAGTGGAACTTGTTGGGTAGGTTTGACATGGCGAGACATGCGAATGATTCAAATGTCATGTTCGGCCACGCATGTGATGTAAGCCAGGATGGGCCTTATCATTGTACCTGACTGACCCAACAAGCACGATTGCCGACATTCAGTGAGCAGTGCTGTCCTCCATGAGTCATCCTGTTAGCGCTAGCACCATTGCCAAACAGCTGCAAGACATAGGACTACATGCAAGCAGAGCGTTACGACAACTGCCCTTATCACCACGTCAACGTCACCAAAGACTGCAATGGTGTGGATTTAAAGATGTTGCTCCCAGCGCAGCATTCGGGAATGCTGAAAGAATATTCCGGGAAGCAAAAGAAAACTGAACACTGGAACATTTCATCGCATATACTCAGAACGTTCTTCGAGGACATCATTTCTAACTGGGGTAGGACTGATTTTAGTGCACTACAAATGCAGGACAATAAACACAATACAGATATGTTAGCATCCCTGCTAGTATCCTCCGTAGTCACAGTCCTGGGAGAAAGTAAACACTTCTGTGAGTGAATGGAAGGGGTGGATCGAGGTGGGGGGGGTGCTGGCAGGTGGGACGTGGGCTCTCTCTAGTTTTAGGGTGAAGGCGGAATTGAAAATTCCTTTTCATGAGAGCCCCTGGATCGCAGGCAGATGTGCTGGCCTTGGGGTGCGGCGTGCAGACGCTGACTTTTTTATTAGCTGCGTGCTAGGTGAATATCAGAGAGAAATAAAGATGAAGTTGGCAGAGAGGGTGCGCACAGTGCGGCACACACCGACACTGCTGACGACACCGGCAGAGCGGCATAGGCCTGCTTCCCAGACAGAGGGCATCTCTACCCTCTAGGAGTCATTTCATTAGCATCAACAGTGGTCTGCACAGAGCCCTTTCGGACCCCATTCATCACTTCCGTCAACTCTGCAAGACATACGCGGTCCCGCAATGCTACTCATCAGGAAATCCCTGATCCCTGATCAGTCCCTTTGGAGCTCTGTGATGTTACGATTAGACCACTCCGGTTTCTGTTAACCTCCTGAGTGACCCTGCTTCCTCATATGAGGACATTACATTTCTGCTTCTCTGCACCATGATACTTAAATTTTTAAAACGTTGACCCTTTGGCCTCATATGAGCACATTGTTTTTTACCAAAACAACTTCCTGTACAAAGACAAAGTTTAGTTTTTATACACACCAGGCAAAAGTCTGGGTCTCAGGAGGTTAAATCAGCATCTCCACATGTACAGCAGGTTCTCAGTGAGGAACCGAAGGGTTGGGTTCTATGCTTTACTGTGCATGTATAGAGACCCCCCCCAGTGAGGCGTCTTGGTTCATAAGTAACAAGGTCCAAGCAAGCAAACACACATGACAACCACAGCTACAGACTGGTCCAACACAGAGGGCACCACCCACTCTCTACTGACCGTGATGAGCGCCCACCTCATCTCCCCCCCATTAGTCCCTTACCCACCGTAAGCATGACCTCAGGTCTGTGCCTGCAGAGAGAAACTGGCGAGCGGGTGCTGGGTGAGACTCACAGCGAGCATGGTTTCTAAAAAACACAGGCTTCTGGAGGTCATTAGTGATTTCTAAATAAACAGAGTTCTAATACAATACATCGGATCTGGAGTTTGGGAGACATGGTTTTCCAGTAGTGTAGAGAATGCAAACAGAACCAACACCAACCCCAGAACCTGTACAACTAGGGCAGCGACCGGTACATTCACTTTCAGGTGGTCTCCTAAATTTTTCCAGAGCTGTATAGATGCATATTTACATATATATGGTTCAAAAAGAGCATTTATTATAAAGCACACATTTTTTTCATGTTTGGCCAGTAAGGTGATAGGCAATAGCACCAACTACATTTAAATAATACACGTATTTAAGAAACAGCACTTAGTTTCACTTCTAAAGACGATCAAATAAAGTTTTCAGCCGTGCAGCTGTCAGATCAGCGTCAACGCCCAATACAGTTTGTCAGGAGTTCGTCCTGAACATGGATCTCAGAGCCGCTGTGTTCGCAAAAGCCTTGTTGAGGTTTCGAGTGCTGTCAGCGATTGCTGTGCAGGAGCAGATAAACAAAGTGTTATCTGCCGCAAAATCCTGGAAAACAATTCCCTGTAAAGCGGAATTCCACCTGAAAATAAATCAACTGCTTCTGTTCGTTGCGGCCCGACTCTCTGTCAGGATATGCCAAGACGTCTTGAACTTCAACCCACGCTTCTCTCCTGGAAGCTGCTGCAAGATCCTTTTGAAGACCAGCTAGGTGTTTGGGTTTCGCCTTGTAGTCAAACCTACAGAGTAATCATCTCAAGCGTGTTGCGCTCTCAATCAACCTTTTAGTCGGGCAAATAAGAGGGAAATGCCGTGTGTTTTGGAGGTGGAATTCTCATCCGCCACACTGAGAAATCTACTGGCGAAGTGGACATTGTGCGGGAATTAGGCTTCCTAGCGGATATCGCGGAATGGGTGTGGGGGGATGGAATATAATTAAATTGGGGATTTGTGAAAGTATCAGTGCGGTGGATTACACGGGCTCATCCAGCCTAAATCCGTGCAGTGATTTTTCTGGATCCATAGCGACATAAACCACTGAGACACAGTCTGACCAACCCGCAGTCAGCCAAGCCTGGGGTCCGGCCAAAACTTCAGCTGCTTACTTCCAATGCCTGGATTATCTTGTTACTCAGAAAGAATTAAACTAACACGCCATGGCATGTGATGTCATCATAAAATGTCCATTTAACCCTTGCAGGAGTTATTAACGTCATGTTGCTCTACCGTTTATCACACGATGAAAAAAAAGTACATTTACGCTCATTGTTAAAATGTGGGAGTGCAGGTGTGTTGGGAAGGAAGATAAAGGTGACCAGGATCAATAACTGATGATAAATTTAGACTGATATGATCAATATTTATTGAGCTACACATACAGAAGTCTGTCTCTAGGTATGGCGGTGTTGGGCCGCCGTGTTTGCTAACCCAACACGCCAGACGTCTCGGTATGGAGCTGTAGAGGTTCCTAATGGTGTCCTGTGATAATCCATCCCATGCAGCTTGAACATCCTCACACAGTTCCTGCAGATGGTGCGGTAGGGGTGGAGGTGGAGGGACACCAGGCCTTCTGGACGTGTGACAGCAAACCGTTCATCTCGGTGCTGACCACGGTGCCTCCACACACGGATTCGTTGGGCGTCTCCACCAAGACTAAAGCGGGACTCGTCACCGAAGATGACCCGCTGCCATTCTGAGTCACTCCATGACAGTCTGGTACGACACCACTGCAGTCTTTGGTGACGGTGACGTGGTGTTAAGGACAGTCGTGGTAACGGTCTGTGTGCATGTAGTGCTGCGTGGTGCAGCCGTCTGCCAATGGTGCTGCACTAACAGGATGACTCATGGAGGACACCACTGTAATGGATGTCTGTAATGGTGGCTGTTGGGTCAGGCAGGTACAGAGATGAGGCCCGTCCTTGCTTACATCAGATGTGCGGCCGACAGTGACGCTTGAATCATTAGTATGTCTCGCAAGTTAAATCCTACCCACCAAGTTTCATCCTGTTGGTTGATTTAAGGGTAGACACTCGTCTGTATGCCCCCCCCCCCCGCCAATCCTTTGTTCCTCCCATAGACCCCCATTCACTTTCACCCCCATTCAAACCCTATTGTTTCCTTTATCCTACACCCACCAAACTGCATGTCCATAGTCACACTGACCCGCACTCCTCATTTATGCATCCCTTGTTCCTACCATAGACTCCCATTCATTTTTAGCTAACAACAAGCCCAAGCTGCCAATCACTTTGCATTGTCTCCAGTAAAGGCACTTTCCTAGTTTGTGTTGTTGTGTTGAGGAGGCCGGGTTCAAATGATTTTCCGCTTGCCATTTTTAGTTATATACCTTTAAAATATGCCTAAAATTACAATGCAGTCTGATTCTAATATTTTATCTATTTCTTCTATTTATTGTAACACAAGACTTTTAGTATTATCCCCACTTTGACAGTCACGTATTCCAGACGCTTGTTAGCGGAGTTTTGTAAATGGGCTTTCTGTTTATTTCAGTGTATGTGTATATGGGAAAACCTATCGACAGTGTTGTGGTAATTTATGGCTGGAAACAGCTGATTTCTGCGAGTTGAGGAATGAGAAATCGGATCTGTCAGTGGCTGTTATTAATTGGCCTCTTTCTTCTCGTGTAAGGCGTTGTGGCAATTAATCACATCATGTTGTTTCCAGTGGCTCTTTGATTTACTGCTCTGACTGTGATATGGAAGCTACTGTAGATGTATGTGTATGACTCAGTAGAGCCGCTACAAAAGGGCCGTAAGCTGATACAGTCATCACGACGGCACTGAACCCTGCAAGGACACGGCGCAGAGGCAGGTGACAGTCAAAACAGCCCCTTCCGAGGAGATCATACCTAATTTGGATGGTAGAGTGCTTAATGCTTATGGATATGGATGAGCTTTAATGTTACCCAGCTCTTTAGTTGGCTGTTGACAAAGTACGTTGCATAGCAAGCAGGAAAGCAGCCGAAACTCTGAAACTGTGCATTTGATTGCTCATTACGTCTGATAGAGGCCCCGGCTTTTACCATACAGTCTTACGTAATAGCCGTTTCCTCTTACTCGTAATCAATGCAGAGGATTATTTTCTGAGGGCTGACAGCGATGTTGACTTTTACCCCATGATGTAAACACTTTGTGTCATTTTCTCTGAATGACAGTGAATTCTGAATGATCCACTCATTAACTCATTTATTCATCTTCTAAGCCGCTTATCCTTCTGGACTGCAGAGGTTTCTAGGGCCTGTGTGAGAGTTCTTTTATTGGCTGACCTTCACTAATACATATACATGCTAAACGGCTGTTTTCTAAAGGTTTAGCTCAGTAGACTTGATCTGTCTTAAAGGCCACTTCTGTCAACACTTACGCCTTTTTCTTATATACCAGTAACAGTTTCAGCTTGCCCTGTGTTGGGTTAAAGACGCTCTGCTGAAATAGTTATTCTCCTGGTTAGTTATATGCCTTTAAAATGAGGTTTCTTAATAGTGTTTATCAAGGTTTTATGATGAGGTTTCTTGAGGTTGGTTGATACATTTTTCAAAATTTTCTTGATGATGTTTCTTAAAGAGGTTTCTTTAGGTTTCTTAATAATGTGTACTGATAAGGTTTTTTTGAGGTTGGTTGATGAGTTTTCCCAAGGTTTCTTGATGAGGTTTCTTGATGAGGTTTCTTAATAAGGTTTCCTGATGAGGTTTCTGCATGAGGTTTCTTGATGAGGTTTCTTGATAAGATTTCTTAATGAGGTTGCTTGATGATGTTTCTTGATGAGGTTTCTTGATGAGGTTTCTTGATAAGGTTTCCTGATGAGGTTTCCTGATGAGGTTTCCTGATAAGGTTTCCGGATGAGGTTTCTGGATGAGGTTTCCTGATGAGGTTTCTTGAGGTTTCCTGATGAGGTTGCTTGATGAGGTTGCTTGATGAGGTTTCCTGATGAGGTTTCTTGATGAGGTTTCCTGATGAGGTTTCCTGATAAGGTTTCCTGATGAGGTTTCTTGAGGTTTCCTGGTAAGGTTTCCGGATGAGGTTTCTGGATGAGGTTTCTTGATGAGGTTTCCTGATGAAGTTTCTGGATGAGGTTGCTTGATGAGGTTTCTTGATGAGGTTTCTTGATGAGGTTTCTTGATGAGGTTTCTTGATGAGGTTTCCTGATGAGGTTTCTTGATGAGGTTGCTTGATGAGGTTTCCTGATGAGATTTCTTGAGGTTTCCTGATGAGATTTCTTGAGGTTTCCTGGTAAGGTTTCTTGATGAGATTTCTTGATGAGGTTTCTTGATGAGGTTTCTTGATGAGGTCTCTTGATGAAGTTGCTTGATGAGGTTTCCTGATGATATTTCTTGAGGTTTCCTGATGATATTTCTTGAGATTTCCTGATGAGATTTCCTGATAAGGTTTCTTGATGAGGTTTCTTGATGAGGTTTCTTGATGAGGTTTCCTGATGAGGTTTCTGGATGAGGTTGCTTGATGAGGTTTCTGGATGAGGTTTCTTGATGAGATTTCTTGATGAGGTTTCCTGATGAAGTTTCTGGATGAGGTAGCTTGATGAGGTTTCTGGATGAGGTTTCTTGATAAGATTTCGTGATGAGGTTTCCTGATGAGGTTTCTTGATGAGGTTTCTTGATGAGGTTTCCTGATGAGGTTTCTTGATGAGGTTGCTTGATGAGGTTTCCTGATGAGATTTCTTGAGGTTTCCTGATGAGATTTCTTGAGTTTTCCTGGTAAGGTTTCTTGATGAGATTTCCTGATGAGGTTTCTTGATGAGGTTTCTTGATGAGGTCTCTTGATGAAGTTGCTTGATGAGGTTTCCTGATGATATTTCTTGAGGTTTCCTGATGATATTTCTTGAGGTTTCCTGATAAGGTTTCTTGATGAGGTTTCTTGATGAGGTTTCTTGATGAGGTTACCTAATGAGGTTTCTGGATGAGGTTGCTTGATGAGGTTTCTGGATGAGGTTTCTTGATGAGATTTCTTGATGAGGTTTCCTGATGAAGTTTCTGGATGAGGTTGCTTGATGAGGTTTCTGGATGAGGTTTCTTGATAAGATTTCGTGATGAGGTTTCCTGATGAGGTTTCTTGATAAGATTTCTTGATGAGGTTTCCTGATGAGGTTTCTTGATGAAGTTTCCTGATGAGGTTGCTGGATGAGGTTTCTTGATGAGGTTGCTTGATGAGGTTTCTTGATGAAGTTTCCTGATGAGGTTTTTTAATGAGGTTTCCTGATGAGGTTGCTTGATGAGGTTGCTTGATGAGGTTTCTGGATGAGGTTTCTTGATGAGGTTTCCTGATGAGGTTGCCTGATGAGGTTGCTTGATGAGGTTTCTGAATGAGGTTTCTGGATGAGGTTTCTTGATGAAGCTTCTTGATGAGGTTTCCTGATAAGGTTGCTTGATGAGGTTTCCTGATGAGGTTTCTTGATAAGGTTTCTTGATGAGGTTTCCTGATGATGTTGGTTGATGAGTTTTCTCAAAGTTTCCTCATGAGGTTTCTTGATTAGGTTTCTTGATAAGATTTCTTGATAAGATTTATTGATGAGGTTGCTTGATGATGTTTCCTGATAAGGTGTCTGGATGAGGTTTCTTTAGGTTTCATGATAAATGTTTTGCCATTTATTGTTCAAGCACTAAGTTTCTGAAATGTGCCAAACTCTCACCCAGAGTAAATAAAATGGATGAACTGTCTCCCTGATGCTCTGGGATACATTGGTCACAATCTCTTCTTGGTCAGTAGTAAGACACCACTGCATTCGATTACGGCATACATTAAAAATTATAGAGTACATTTTGTCTGTACAACGCATTTTGCTTTGCATTATGGGTGATCAATGATAACCTTTATTGGGGATGAAATGTGCCACTGAGATTTTCAACCACACAACAAAACTACTGACAGACTATGTAGTGCAATAATTCTGTCCCAGGGATCAATTCCAAATGACTTAATCACATGCAGAGTAAGGTGCAACATAAATACACCTGTTTATATCATGTGGTATGATGCAAACTATTTAATATAAGGGCTAATTACATCCTAAAAGTCAGCCAGAATACAGGCAGAGTATTGTTTATTCATAATGCTAAACGAGTATAAACAAACATTATTCTACCATATTTATTTTATGTATGAACTGATTCTAAACTAACCTTTTACTTTCCTTGTTTACTGCCTCAGGAAAATTAATTAACATTTCTGTGTGTGTGTGTGTGTGTGTTGAGAAAACCAATGCAATATCTCAGATAAGCTCACAGATGATACAGAAGCACAATAGCAAACATATGGTAAAATTCAAAATAAATAATTTCTCGCTACAGTTGAAACTTCTAATACAGCAGAAGAACAGGAGACACTTTATCATGATTTAATGATGCATCTTCATTCGCTGCACTTCCGCTATCGCTTGACATCAAGACAATCAGAAAAAAGCCTCAAATCTGTTCATACGGGACTGAAAATTAAGAATTTAAATGTAACTTGAATTAGTGCATGTCCTGAAGGAAATGCAGAGTGATTGCACGGCTTAAGGTTGCTGCTAGCCATTTCTAAAAACGAATGGCAGCCTACGGGAGGAGCAAGGGAAGAATAAACAACACATGAAGGAGTGTGGGTCAGTATGGCTGTGGATTAACCTTTGAGGGCCTTTCAAAGTTAGGAGATCTACCCTGAGTGATAACATGCAGTTTGGTGGCTGGAGGTTAAAGGAAGCAGTAGGGTTTTAATGGGGGTGAAAATGAATGGGATCCTAGGGGCGGAACAAGGGATGAATAAACGACACATAGAGGAGTGTGGGTTAGTATGGCTGTGGATTGACCTTTGGGGGTCTTTTGGAGTTAGGAGATCTACCCTGCCTGACAACATGCAGTTTGGTGGCTGGAGGTTAAAGGAAGCAGTTGAGTTTTAATGGGGGTGAAAATGAATGGGACTCTATGGAAAGAACAAGGGATGAATAAACGACACATAGAGGAGTGTGGGTTAGTATGGCTGTGGATTAACCTTTGGGGGTCGTGTGTGAGTACATACGGTTTGGTGGTTATATGATAAAGGAAACAATAGACATAATGTAAGTTGGCGTTGTTCCCAGAGAACTCCAAGTTAGGTTAGCAAGTGGTAGCATTTCTCTAGCTAGCTAGTTTGGCGTCCTCTGGATGTTAGTAGAACATGGAACGGAGGATTTGTTGGCTGTGGATGTGGCTTCAATCCAGGACCTGAAAATTTCGAAAATGACATCTGCTCTCGTTACGGGATCACGTCTAGAGACCAGGACCCATCTCAGGGTGGGCGTTTTGCTGACTTCGCCGATGTGAACCGCGAGGCAAACCCTCATCATTTAATAGCTTTGCTGCAGTTATTTGTGTTTGTTTTGGTGGCGAGACCGCAGGGAGGCTCTCGTGACTGTAAGCATACAGGCGGCTCACAAACAAACACACGGCCGCACGCACGCGCGTGACCTGTCAACATTTGTTTAGCAAGTAATTGGTGTAGTGGCAACTCGTCTACCCCGCCAGTCAGGCTCTTTTAACCTCAGTTAATTCCGCCGAGGCAGAAATGAAAGTGGCGACGCAATTAGTGCCACAATTTGAGTTGTTTTAGTGGAGAACGCTGATGTTAACCACAGTTGAGCTTCCACCTTTCGTGTGAGTCACCTCACAGCGGTGTACACACAATAACAACCTCATCTAACAGAGTGGGCCACGCTCTCCCCAAACCCTCCACCTCCCCCCCCTCTCCAAATTTCATATAAATCAAGGAAAGACCATTTTAGGGCTGCTAGCGATTCACTAACAGAGCACAACTCAAAGTCACGAACCTATTTGTGTGGGAATATATGTGAAACTTGACTCTACAAGAACAAACCGTGCCCTCAGTGAGGTTTTAGGAAGGCAATAACAACACTCTCCATTATGCTCACATCTGCAGGAGCGCTAATCCCTCGTGGAAAGGAACGAAAAAAAGAGGAACGCTATTCGGCAAATTACCCTAGTCATCTCCGCGATTTGTAAGCGAGTTCCGGCACTGACGTCCTCGAGAGAACTTCCATTTATCACTGCCAGGCTGCTGTCTTGCTTGATTGTGTGATGCTGAGATGTAAATCTGAATTATTTTAGCGCCTATTAATTATTTCCGTGCAAAGAACACGACGCTCGCATCGACTGAAGCAAGCCTTTGCCGAGTTAAACTTCCAGCACATGCAACTTCCCTGACAGCCAGCGGATGGGAGATGTCAAACTCCTCAGCCCAGTCAAGAGGGTTCGGCTTCCGTTCCAGTTCTAGTTTTAGCAGGCGTGCTATCGAGGTCTTCCCAGGCTGGATTATTAATGTCTACACCCGCCCACTTGAACCACATCTATATCGAGCTATGGGCTTATAATGTGGCATGCCATGATTTAAACTACCACTCAAAAGTTTGGGGTCACTGATCCCATTCATATAGAACCAATTTCTTTTATGATTCACAGTCTGGAGGAAACACTCATCTTCCAAAGAAGAACAGCTGGGCCCAGAAGGAGGTGTGGGAGTGCAGGTGTGTTGGGAAGGAAGATAAAGGTGACCAGGATCAATAACTGATGATAAATTTAGACTGATATGATCAATATTTATTGAGCTACACATACAGAAGTCTGTCTCTCAGTATGGCGTTGGGCGGCCATGTTGGAGTCTTAGAGGTTCCTAATGGTGTCCTGTGATAATCCATCCCATGCAGCTTGAACATCCTCACACAGTTCCTGCAGATGGTGCGGTAGGGGTGGAGGTGGAGTGACACCAGGCCTTCTGGACGTGTGACAACAAATCGTTTCACGGGCATTACGATGCGACCCCTTTCAAACTCTTCCAACTGCTCAAATTGCTTTCCAAATCTTCTCTGAAGCTTCTTCTTCACTATCACGATGGATACTGCTGACACAACAGTCAGAATGGAAAGCATGCAAGACAGGACGACCTTATACAGTAGTACCAAGATGGTGGAGCATGTAGATCCAGGAGCACCATTGTTGCCTTCTCTTTCCTCAACAACTGAGGTGCCCACATATGTTGTCATGGTTCGTGCTGAAGAACCTACTATTCTTTGGGTTCCAGGCTTATTTCTTTTTGGTGGAAATGTGCCAAACGGTTTACTATCAGGACCACAAACTGGAACAGAACTCATTCTATTTTGGTGGAAAAGAGCTTCCTGAGAACTTTAGAAAGCTCCTTACCATGATTGCTACTTGTTGCATCACATGTTCCCAACCAATGACCATTCCCGTTATCCTCTATATGTACAGGAGTTGGACAATGAAACTGAAACACCTGGTTTTAGACCACAATCATTTATTAGTATGGTGTAGGGCCTCCTTCTGCGGCCAATACAGCGTCAGTTGGTCTTGGGAATGACATATACTGCGTCCTGCACAGTGGTCAGAGGGAGTTTAAGCCATTCTTCTTGCAGGATAGTGGCCAGGTCACTACGTGATGCTGGTGGAGGTTCGTCCTTCTTGGTGGTATGCTGACATTACCCTGGATACCGTGGCTCTTGATACATCACAAAGACTTGCTGTCTTGGTCACAGATGCGCCAGCAAGATGTGCTCCAACAGTTTGTCCTCTTTTGAACTCTGGTATGTCCCATAATGTTGTGTGCATTGCAGTATTTTGAGCAGAACTGTGCTCTTACCTGCTAACTGAACCTTCACACTCTGCTCTTACTGGTGCAATGTGCAGTTAATGAAGATTGGCCACCAGGCTGGTCCAATTTAGCCATGAGACCTCCCACACTAAAATGACAGGTGTTTCAGTTTCATTGTCCAACCCCTGTAGGTACATTTGTATGGGGCAGTCGTGGGCTGGAAGTTAGGGAACCGGCCTTGTAACAAATGAGGTGTCCTGGAGCAAGGCACCCCCAAATGCTCCCCGGATGCCATGGGAAGCGCTGCCCACCACTCTGGGCAAGTGTGCGGACTGCCCACTAGTGAACGTTTACTAGTATGTGTGTATGTGGGTGTTTCCCTTCACGGATGGGTTAAATTCCGAAGAAAAATGGCCAAGACATGGCCATAAACTATCTACTGAGGGAACAACTGGCCTCACTTAGTTATAGTGCAGTTATTTTTGTTTGCTTATGCAACTGAACACATTCATTTCTCTTCATTTCCATACATGCATTTTATCTTCATATTTGTGCAAAATATAAAAAGTCATATGCACTGGAAAAACCATATTAAACAGCAACAATAAAAATCTCTGAGCATTCCTTCTCGCTGTAGCTCCGTTGCATCTGCACCGCTTGGTAATTGCTAGCGTATTTTCTCTGCAGTTTATTTGTTGCACAAGTAGCCAATAATGGTGCAAACCGCAATACCTGTCGCAACCTGTTGGCTGTTTGCTCGCCATGCCTGCGGTGCCTCTAAACAAATCCCCTCGCCTGCGGCTCACCCCGGACCTGCTTGATGCAGACCTCCAGCACACTAACTGGCGATCACAAGCTTTAACTGTGCAAGCAATTATAAAATTAAAGCCGAGTGGAGTGATTTTTTCCTGAGGTGGTTGACCTCTGGAGCAATCGCCAATCTGAAGTGCCTTCTAGCCTCAACTAAATCAAAAGTGGATTTAAATCTTCTCGTTAAAGGGATTCTTCTCTATTTCCTGTCCTCTGTTGTTAATTGTAATGAATTCTTATGGAAATTAAACAGCACTGCGATATCCGATCTGATGGTACTGCATTTCTGTTATCCCTGAGAGCCGTAAACCCCAGCACGGTGAAGGAACGCATAGTGTATTAGAGATTCATCAAAGGAGAACATTCAACCTCCGGGGTTATATTCCGATTCTTGTGTGAGCACACAGTTTCCGGAATGTGCTGTGTATGTGTTTGACTGGGAATAAGAAAAAATGGCATTAAAAATGTATAGGAGTTTAAAAGTAACGTCGGAGCCTCGAATGAGCTCTCCCTGAACTTACATCCACTCTCCGTCAAAGCAAGGCTAGTGCTAGCAGGCATGTCGCCTTGCTTTTAATATTCCCAACATTCCGATGCTGGTGTAGACTTTTTTAAAAGGGCACAGACAACAATGTAGGCAGTTTTAAAAAATGCATGTATAATGTACGTTTTTATGTGTGTGTGTGTGTGTGTGTGTGTGTGTGTGTGTTATTATTTTATATGTATGTATTTTACATATATTATATTATATGTATAATGGGAATTTTCCCTAAACGGATTTCCCATTTCCACTGGGAAATCTTTCGATTGAATCTACACAGCTTGCAGGAGCGGGTAAACCAATCAGAGAATCCACTGCTGGATTGTCCAGTCATCACACAGCAAACACAAATGATGTACATCTGCTAATCAAAAACATAAACCTAAAAATCTATTTCACAAGATGCGTATAGATTTCAGATCACAGGCCACAGGAGTTACGAGCTCCCGTTATCCGCTTGTTAAGTCTTTCCTTCTTGGAAGTAAGCAGGCAGGGGTACAAGGACTGTGTTCACAAAGAACAAGATATGCCTGTAAGGCTCTTCACAATAGGTATAACATAGTTACTCTGAGATATCAACAGCAGAACATTAATAATGATAATAGTAATGGTCAGTGGTACACTCCCATAAGAGGAGAGGATGTACATATTGCTACAGAAAATAAAAAAACAAACAAATAAAATTTAAAATAAATAATTAAATAAGTTTGATAAATGGACACGGCATACAGGATGTACAGTGGCACACAAACATCGTTATGCTCTCATTACTTTATGTATAGTATACAGTTATTATAGTAGGTACTATTAGATACCTATAGTGGAACCCTAATAATCATAAGTGGTACACTCACATAAGAGAAGGGTATATACATATCACTGCAAAACTAACTAAGTAATTAAATAACTACATAAATAACTAACTACTTTAATAATTACTAACTAAATTAATGAATAAATAAATTAATAGATAGATAGAGCAGGAACGGAGAGTTCAAAACTTTATATATAGTCTATAAATATAGTCTACTTGGATGGTGTGAGGCCGCCCACGCTGGTTAATTCTGATGCAGTAGCCATTTCTGGGTCCAAACGCTCCTTCAGATTCCATAACAATGACCCTTTTCCCATCCCATCCTTCTTAAGGTAGCCAACACTGAGAGTTAAAAAGGGCTTAGACTCCAGCCAGCAAGGTAAAGACTCCAGCCCGCAAGGTAAAGACTCAAGCCCGCTGGATAAAGACTCCAGCCTGCAGGGTAAAGACTCCAGCCCGCAAGGTAAAGACTCCAGCCCGCAGGATAAAGACTCCAGCCAGCAGTGTAAAGACTCCAGCCCGCAAGGTAAAGATTTCAGCCGCAAGGTAAAGACTCCAGCCCGCAGGGTAAAGATTTCAGCCGCAAGGTAAAGACTCCAGCCCGCAGGGTAAAGATTTCAGCCGCAAGGTAAAGACTCCAGCCCGCAGGGTAAAGACTCCAGCCCGCAAGGTAAAGACCCCAGCATGCAGGGTAAAGACTCCAGCCCGCAAGGTAAAGACCCCAGCATGCAAGGTAAAGACTCCAGCCCACAGGGTAAAGCGACAGGGTCCAAGTGACAGAGGCTCTCGTCTTTTCAGCATGCCACAGTTCTATCTTCCTTGTTGTTTGAACTGATCAGTCTGAAAAGCTACTGTAACTGTCATTCCTCCACTTCCCTTGCTTTACGAAAAAGAAGTGGACATGACTACAGTTCTTAGATGAATGAAGAAAAACTCATTTTGGCCTAGCTAATGTTAGCACCCACTTGCAAAAGCCAAACTGGTCCTTTGTGGATACCCCTGACGCAGGCTCTGGGTTTCATAGGTTGCTTCTTGCTATGGGCGTTGTGTTTTGGTTGTTAGGCTTTTCAGTCAGACTGACTAAGATAGCTAGCTCGCTATAGTGAAGATGCGTAGCTTTGCCTTAGCTGCGTAGCACAGTGAATATGCAAACAACCAAAGATGTGGGTTCCTAGCAGAAAAAGACCCTATAAAGCCGAAACCCTACTTGAGTGTGATCCACAAGGGGCTAGTTTGGCTTTTGCCAGTGGATTTCCATGCTAGCTAGTTTAGCTTTCTTACCATAGAGCAAACTAGCCTCCCCTTATCAATTGCAGCCATTTCCTCTTCTCCTTCTCATCACAAGGAATGTGCTAGAATGTCACTTTAGTACTTTTTTGGACTCAGCCAATGTGGTACAGGCTTGAACCTGGACGTGTTAATAAGCCGACTGAAAGAGCTGAAAGAGTTCAGACCCTAATAAACCCTTAATGGTGCCTCACTGAAAGGAAGCAATGGTGAAAAGCTTCACAGGTTCCAGAACTGCTGGTTGATTTTGGGATCTGAAAGAGCACCTTGAACCCAAAATGACCCCATATGAGGCCTAACAACTGGACCTGTGCCATTCTGTGCTAGGGGTTTGCAGGGTATGGTTAAATTGATCTTCTTCATGAAAATAGCATGAACAAAGACTGACCACTGATGAGGGGCTATAACAAACTCAGCACCAACAGATGAGTGACAGTCTATAAACCAGTAAGGTGGAGTGACAAGGGAGGGGGTTCCAATAAAGAGCCATAGCTAGATAAGTATAAATAAGCATATTGTGTGATATGGGTTAGCCTCAATTTTCAGGCTATTGGAACTGTAATGAATTATATACATCCTGACAGGCAGGAGTGTTGGGAGACCATGAAGACTGGACGTGCACTGCATGTAAAATGGCCAAACATTAATGACTAAGATCATTATGAAGTACCAGTCAGCAGTTTCATCACTGAAATATGAAAACCCTGTTCCTGGGTAATAGGAAGTCAGAAAAACTTCACAGAGAAAAATCCAATAATGTTATTCGAGACATCGGAAGTTTGCAGCTTATCAGTCTGTCCTGAATTGTATACACAATGTATACCTACTACACTAATGACTACACTCCTATACTCCACCTACTACACTAATGACTACACCTCTATACTCCACCTACTACACTAATGACTACACTCCTATACTCCACCTACTACACTAATGACTACACTCCTATACTCCACCTACTACACTAATGACTACACTCCTATACTCCACCTACTACACTAATGACTACACCTCTATACTCCACCTACTACACTAATGACTACATTTCTATACTCGATCTACTACACTAATGACTACACTTCTATACTTCAATTACTTCACTAATAAGTACACTTCTACACTTCACCTACTACACTAATGACTACACTCCTATACTTCACCTACTACACTAATAACTACACTTCTATACTTCACCTACTACACTAATGACTACACTTCTATACTTCACCTACTACACTAATGGGTTAACTTCTATACCTCACCTACTACACCAATGACTACACTTCTATACTCCACCTACTACACTAATGACTTCACTTCTATACTCCACCTACTACACTAATGACTGCACTTCTATACTCCACCTACTACACTAATGACTACACTTCTGTACTCCACCTACTACACTAATTACTACACTTCTATACTTCACCTACTACACTAATGAGTACACTTCTATACTTCACCTACTACACGAATGACTACACTTCTATACTTCACCTACTACACTAATGACTACACTTCTATACTTCACCTACTACACTAATGAGTACACTTCTATACTTCACCTACTACACTAATGGGTTAACTTCTATACCTCACCTACTACACTTCTATACTTCAATTACTTCACTAATGAGTACACTTCTACACTTCACCTACTACGCTAATGACTACACTTCTATACTTCACCTACTACACTAATGACTACACTTCTATACTTCACCTACTACACTACTGAGAACACTTCTATACTTCACCTACTACACTAATGAGTACACTTCTATATGTCACCTACTACACTCATGAGCACACTTCAGTTTTCTCTATTGTACATTAGAGTGCTAGTATGCAGTTTATGATGCTACAATGCTAACACAGCAGGTACTTTCAGCTGTTTAGATTTCAGCATTACTTACACACACTGTCACTGTGCTGTTAAAGGACTAGTTTCCTACCAAAATGCTGGCAGCGTCATTACGTGACGGAATACTATGAATCTGAAAAGCACCACAGCACTCTATTTCATCAAGATCATCACAGTAGGGTCTGATGTTCAGCTGGTGCGGATGAAAGCAGGCGAAGGCCTCTCGGCTGGAAACGACAAACCCCTGGGCCCTGGAGAAGCGCAAGCAGACAGGAAAGGTTTTCCTCTGCATGTTTCTGAGCATGGTCAGGAGGAAGGCGCGAGTGGGAGGCAGTAAAGCAAATGGCAGTTGCATTTCAAAGCCCCTCTGTAACAAAGTGCAGAAATCCAATAGCTCCCTCATTAGACCAGCTGCCATTGATGTATGTTCTGGCCACAGCCAGGCATGCGTTGTGACTGTTTGTATGAATCGATGAGTCAGACTCGGGCTCTATACGTGTTGGGAGTTCAAGTGCAGTTGACTGGTTTCACAGCCAGTGTCTTTCTTCCCCAGGCAGAGGGTTTCAGCATTCGTTCTTTTAGACGTGTCCGCGTTTACGAATTTCAGCATTTCAGCTGGGGTTAATGTACCCTGTGTCTTTGGCAGCCCGAGAAACTGTCCAGCTAAGGAACATGACCGATTATAAACGGACGGCAGAAAAAATCACCTCACCATCTGCAAAGATGCCTGAGAGCGCTTGTTTACTCTCAAGTCAATATCAAATATAACAACTCCGTCTTCACTGTAATGGAAGAGAGGTGTTTGGAGCCTGTAGGAGTGAGTCTTCACCGAATTGTGTTGTAGTTCTTCCGAGAGTTTTAAGTCTCGGTTTGTGTTCTTCTGCACAAGTCTGGGTCTCCATTTTCCACTGGCCCCACTGAGTTTGGGGACAACAAACCAGGGTAACCTCCCAACAAAGATGCCATTCAATCCTTGTTATCACATTGCAGTTACTGACTTGGACAAACAATGAGCCAGCATGTGTTTTAAGGTGGTAGTACCTTCAGGCTCCTGCAGATGGTGCTGCGTGAGGATGGAGGGGCTATAAATACCTGTGGAGTGTGAGTGACGGGATCCATAGATTGGGAAGAGGTGGTACAGTGTAGGGAATGTCTCGTTCCATGTGTGGAAAATGGCTCCAGAGCAGATGTTAATGATTGGCTAATAGGAGTGACTGCATGTGGGCGTGGCCAAAGACCATAGTGTGAAGGAAGTAGCTGAATCTGCAGGTGTATGGAAGCGTGTGGTCATACGGGTCTACCAGCAGTGGCTAAAATCCCAGTCTACTGGGAATTCTCTTCGGAATTAGGCCAGGGAAGGCCTCCACCAAATCTGGACCAATTGACCAATTCTTTGATGTAAGAGTGTCTGAACAGTGATGTGGCTACATCCAGAAACTGGTCCAGTCCATGATAAATCCAGTCACAGCTGTTATTGGTGCTGCTGGAGGTGTTACATGATTTTTGGTCTGGAGAGCTCATGAGTCAATGTCAATTACATGGGAATCATTTACAATTTCTATATATAGATCAACGAGCCAAAACGTTATTTGGCGCACGTCAGATTTTGTGATATATAAGTAAGCAAACTGTTGGATCTTGTAGTCAATGTGATCCAAATCCAGAGTCCCAGGTGGCCAAATTGCTATGGACAGTTGACTTGGGTCACAGAATCCCCCAAATGGCCAGGCTTTCGTGGAGCTTCCGGTTAGCAGTGGGGAGTACCTGCTCACTATATAGGACAAACCTCAAACCGTCAACAGGCTCAGTAATGCGTTCATCGACGAAGCCTTATCCGGTCCAACTCAACAGAAGGACTAATGTGACACAAGTTCCAGGAATTGTTAATGATCATTACGGAAGGACAGACATTACACCCTGCTGTGTTCAGCGGCGTGTGGCTACAAACTGGTCAGGGTGCCCATTCTGACCCCTGTGTAATGTCAACAGAGCCTACAATGGGCACTCAAGCATTGGCACTGAACTTTGGAGCAATGGAAGAAGATCTTCAGGATCTGAAGAGTCCCAAGGATCGCATGGACGGCTGTATGTGTATGTGCTGTGTAGCTGGGAAAGCAATGGCACCATGGGAAAGACACATGCCGGTGGGAGGAACGTGATCCTTTGGGTGGTAGCTGCTAGGACACTTTGGGTCCAGGTATACATAAGGACATCATTGTGACCCTACTGATGTACCACGTACCTACACATTTTTGCAAACCAGGTTCACCTGGGGGGTATTCCCTGATGACACCTGTCCCTGGATCTCAGGCCAGTTGTACGTCACATATCTGGGATGTCCTGGAAGTCTGATCCACAGCCTCAACTTAGAGTCTGCTCCTAACGGTTTGGTTCCAGGTCCTGCTGGGCTCTTTATACGGTTTTGTAGGGTTTGTTCTTTGCCGGGTTGGAGCCGTTTTGGCGGCCCTTGCTATAATATTCCATTGACCTAAACATCACAAACGATTTGTTGGAGCATCTAATCCTGCGGAGGTATGCCTGGTGGATAAAGCTCCTAGTGCTGAAGAAGTCAGAGGTTCACCCTCACTTGACAGGCCAGGTTTCCATTCAAGAACAGCTCTGTAAGACACTCATAAAGCTTTTATTCCGTCCAGAGCTCTTGATGTAGAGCTCTGGATGGAGTTCTCCGTGGTACAGTTCAGCCTGAGTGAAGTAATCATTCATATGTACTGGATCCCTGTTTTGAGTAACTACCCCAACACTGCGAGAAGATAAACTAGTGGAAGGCCCGGATGCTTCTTAAGTCACATTATCCCACTCATCTCCTCTCGTTGAATGAGGGACTGAAAAGACGAGGCTGCTCCCCGTTTTTCAGGCTATCAATCTTCCTAAATGTTTTAGGTTGCCAAGAGCTGCCTTCTTCACTATGAAGCCCCCGGGGACCAAGACCACCCGCTGTGTTGCTTGGCGTCCCTTTTGCAGCCTGATCTGCGTGATGAACACCCACCGAATGGCTTTTTGATGTATTTCCTCATTGATTCTATCAGTATTCTCATTCTCTTAATCCTCAAAGTCACATTTGTCTGCAATGAAATTGACAAAAAAAAAAAGCATGGCGCAATTACATTAATAACTCTCTCTCGTTTCGTCGCTCTGAGAAATCCTACTTAATGTGCGGATTCCAAACTTTCAATCCTCGGCTCATTTGTGTTTGTAAGTAGAACTGGAGACATTTTATTATGACTTGAATTTGAAGCTGTGCAGACGCTCCTCTTTTATGGAACTAGTTTCACCCTTTGTTTCACACTCGTCATCAAAAGAGTCGCTGCACCCAGAAGGAGGTGTGGGATTGCAGTGCTGTTGGGAAGGAAGATAAAAGATAGCAGGAAGAATAAATGATGATACATTTAAACTGATATGGACAATATTTAATAAACTACAGATGAAGACGTCTCGGTATGGAGCTGTAGAGGTTCCTAATGGAGTCCTGGGATAATCCATCCCATGCAGCTTGAACATCCTCACACAGTTCCTGCAGATGGTGCGGTAGGTGGAGGAGGAGCAGCACAAGGCCTTCTGCACATGTGACAATGAACTGTTCATCTTGGTGCTGACCACGGTGTCTCCACACACGGATTCGTTGGACGTCTCCACCAAGACTAAAGCGGGACTCGTCACTGAAGATGACCCGCTGCCATTCTGAGTCACTCCATGACAGTCTGGTACGACACCACTGCAGTCTTTGGTGACGGTGACGTGGTGTTAAGGACAGTCGTGGTAACGGTCTGTGTGATGTCACATGTGCGGCCGAATTGAATCATTTGCATCCCTCACAATGTCAAACCTACCCACCAAGTTTCATTCCTGTCTGTTGTCTCCTTTCCATTGTCCCTCTCTGACATGTACATTACATACAGGTGGGCCAGTGCAGTGTTAGGAGTCCCAAGGACTCTTGTTGGTGTAGCTCAGCATTAGCTACCTAGACTGGGATTCAAACCCCTGTCTCCCATATGAGATGGTAGCTCTCTGGTGGGCAGTGGTGTTAACCACCAAGCCACACCAACCACCAATAAGTGTAACTGATCATGCAGAATGGAAATTGAATTCGGTATCTGTAATAACTATGATAACAAACATTTCATTTCATTTTTAATAGAAAAGCAAAAACACCCCTAGACCCCAAGTGAACAACGCCTCCAGCCTCCGCTGAAGATGTGAGGCACAAGGGAAGCATCAACCCTCCACGAAAGCTCTCCAGAGGACAAGGAAGCTCCTTGCCTCCCTTCCACGGGAACCCTGCTGCGCTCGGAGTGTTTCCCACTTTGGAGGTGCGTCCCACATGTAACATTCACTCGCCTCGTCCGTGTCCCCTGGGTGAAGCTAGGGAACGTCTACGATTTCGCAAGAGGTGCAACACTTAGGGGGAATGAAGGGCATTTGGGAGAAGGGCGCTGTTAGTTTGTCTAAAAATACACAGCTGCCATACAAAGACCATAAACCAGTGGCATAAAGAGAGCAGCTGATAACATTTGAAATATAAACCTCTCCCTGGCGCTTTGCTGCAGCAGCGGGGAGGCAATTCAAGTCGTGCTTCTACACAACGATTTGGGAAAAGACTGAATGCTTCAGCATCAATTTGAGCTGGATCGCTAGCACCTCCCGGACATTTGATGCATATCTCAGGCATATTTGATACGAGTAAAGAGCGTCTACAACCACTTTTGGGGCAGGATTAAACAGCATCAGGAAGCCGAGCACAACAAGCCGAGCCAAACAGATAAGGGCCCGGAATGGATTTAGAAATGTACATGTCTTTGGGGAAACAAGCAACAGCGACACAGTATTGAACCGCCATGTACCTAATGTGTTGTGTTCCCAGCAGGAGAGTATAACCACACAGCTTGCAGATTTGAAGGATTACATGCTAGGGACCAGAACTGAGCTAATTAGCAGACGACTGTCCACTGGTTCATTGTGTTGGGCCAGGAAGCTGCTGAGAGGCTAAGAGACAATAACCACAAACCATATCATGGCTGTTTACTCTGCTATAGCGCGGGAGCTCATTAAGCTACATTAGATAGATATGGAGATTGTGCCATATTTAATTGTATCTGATATTCAAACAGCAATCGCTCCTTTAGTTAGTCAAGCAAATGTACCTGATAACTGTGATCGATCAGTGACTCTATACACCCACAGACCTGATTACTGCCAGCCTTGTAGAATCTAAACATCACACACACTTCCAGCAATGTGCGGTAGGCTAAAAGGTCTCAACAAGTCTGTGACCTCCCCACCACAGGAGGTCGCACTCACCCCAGTTCTGATCTGCTCACCTGTTTCCTGTTTAGCCACTCCACTCTGTATTTAAGGACCTGCATTTCGAAGCGTTCTCTGTACCCGTTATTGTCTGGCTCTTTGATCTCGATTTTGTGTTCTCGACCTTGATTTTGGATATCCCTCGTCTGCCTTCTTTGCCTGGTCTTCTGTTCGCCATTAAAACCTGTTTTTGGATTCAGACCCCGGTCTCAAAGTGACAAAGTTGCACACCATGTGCCGATCAAAAGAAATTCCAGATGAGAACACCAAGATGAGAAAGACAGTTATTGAGTTATGTCAGTCTGGAAAGGATTACAAAGCCTTCCATGAGGATCTGGGACTCCAGCAGACCACAGCGAGAGCTGTTATCCTCAAATGAAGAAGACCTGTAAGAGTTGGGAATGTTTTTACCCAAGTGGCTGGCCTACCAAAGTTCCTCCAGGAGCACAGGTATGTCTCATATGGGAAGTCACAAAACAACCTAGACAAAGAGTCCTTTCAACAAAAATCAAGAGTCAAGGAATATTTAATTCAATGCCTTGGCTCAAATCAGGGATGAGTCAAGGGAATGTTTAAGATGGTAGGAACTTCAGGCTCCTGCAGAGGGTGCTGCACAAGGATGATGGAGCTATAAACATCGGTGGGGTGTGAGTGACGGGATCTATAGATTGGGAAGAGGTGCTACAGTGCAGGGAAAATCTTGGCCCCAATGATTGGGAGCAGATGTTAATGATTGGCTAAAAGGAGGGACTTTGGCATGTGGGCGTGGCTAAAGTCCAGAGTGTGAAGGAAGTAGCTGAATCTGCAGGTGTATGGAAGCGTACGGTCATACGGGTCTACCAGCAGTGGCTAAAATCCCAGTCTACAGGGAATTCTCCTCGGAATTGTGCCAAGGAAGGCATCCACCAAATCTGGCCCAACTGACCAATTCTTTAAAGGAAGAGTGTCTGAACATTGATGTGGCTACATCCTGAAACTCATCCAGTGCATGCCCAATCCAGTCCCAGCTGTTATTTGTTGTTATATGGTATGTTTTAGTTACAGGTGACTCAAATTTGGAAGATGGGATCCTATCATACCTGGTATAAAGCTACAACAGCATGAGAATATTATATTAACAGTGAAGCATAGTGGCGGTAGCGTCAAGGGGCAGGGAGGCTTTACTGCCTCAGGGCTTCAGTGTTACTTTCCTTTATTGATGCAACCATGAACCTCTGGCGTCTATATCAGAAAATCCTGCCAGGGAATGTCTGGGTATCAGTCTGTGATCTAACGCTTAAGCCTGATTAGGTTGAGGGGAAAACCATAAACCAAAGGACAAGAGCATATGAAACCATCCATATTAAGGTTCTGACATGGTGATATGGACAGTCGTCGTAACGGACTGCGTGCATGTAGTCCAGGGTGGTGCAGCCGTCAACCAGTGGTTCTGGTGCTGACAGGATGACACATGAAGAACATCACTGCTTACTGGATGTCCGCAGTCGGCAGTTGAGTCAATCAGGTACAACGATAAGGCCTGTCCTTGCTTCACTAATATTATGTCCTGGGAGCTTATCATCAAAAGAAATCTCTGTGCATTAAGTAAAAGGCCGAAAACCATAATGAGTGCTCATGACCTGTCCTATCCCATGATTCCATGGGAGCTACAGAGCCATTCAAAGGTGTGGGGGGAAAAAAGCTAGCTGTTTACAAGTGAATAAATTAATCAGCATGCATTTTCTGCGACCTGCTCAACGCTGCCTCCATGTGGAAGTGTTCTTCACAAAAACCAACCACAACGAAGGCTGCTTTTCTGAACAGATAGTAAAGATTTTGCAGACTTTAAAGAACTTTGGATTAAATAGGGTATGGCACTGTGACGTCAGCGGAGCTCCGGGTCAAAGGACACAGGTAAGATGGTGGATGTAGTACATCCAAGGATGTGTGCATGCTGCACAGTCGTACGTGCTAGAGCCATACGTACTACATCAAATTCAGTACATATTGCTTAAGCATGCCATTTCGGATGCAGCCGAAGCTTCTCCGATGGATATCATAATCAACACCATCCATTGCTGCATCCACAAAGGCAAGTTAGGACTGTACTGTGTGTTGTGCTTATGCTTCATATCACTGGGGTACAGAAAATACATGTATCTCCATTTTTGTCAATTTTTACTTTTATGCCTCATTTGAACACAGCAGCTGCTATTTACACTATGTGAGAATTTCATGATCAGTGGACCAACAGAAACGGCTAAAAACTGCATGGAGAAAACTCTGGTTCCATTGACTTACATTAAAACAAAATCTGGTTTTCGCCCTCTCCTGTAAAGTTGCCATTTTGGAGATACTTGTTACCCTACGGACAGCAAAGACCTTGCAACTTGAAGGCGATATGATGGAGGATAACAGTTTTTGGATGATGGACTGTGGAAGAACTGACACAGTCAGCACTGACCCTGATGTCTTGGTTAAAAGAATACAGTTAGCAGAACACAGGTTCGGCAGAACACAGCATAAACGACCAGTGTAGTGTTCAGATTCCTGACTTCAGAGGCCGAGAGTTCTACAGTGACATCTGTAACATATGAAATATTAAAGAGACCGTCATTCAAAAGTTCTCTAGGAGTCGAGAACCACCGTGTTGCCAGATTAACCCGCCCGAAAACTTGAAACTGACTTGTGTATGACCCACTTCTTGAGACTATCTGTCGATAGAACGGTTCAACGAGTCCGCGCCATTCTATTCAGAAGCCCACAGCGATGCGAGGAGGTGTGCTCGCAATAATCTCAGCCTCTGTTTTCATAGCCGACTCCTCACAGTGCTGAATAGCGAGTGCAATTCTGATAGAAATAATCCTCTTCTGTTATGTGCCTCTACACCGGAGACCCGTGTGTACCTCTCGATCCAGAGCCGGCTGCTTTGCAATGGAAGTGTTTGATTTTGCTCAGACGTGTTTTGAGCGGCGACCTTGCCTTTGAATCCTGCACGCTGACAGAGAAGCAGGAGTGGAGCAGTAGCCAAGGCAACATGGTGCAAAGAGAAAGAGACAGAGAGAGACCCAGTGGCTCGCAGGCAAAGCGCAACACAGCGCTGTCTAAATGCCAGCTCATTATCCACTGCTGGAAGACCCACGTGGGAGGCTGCTGTGTGAACTTCAGGCAGCGAAAGGAAGGAGCGAGAGAAGGACACAGCAAGCAAGAAAGAAAGAGAGAGAGAGAGAGAGAGAGAGTAAGAGAGTGAGGCTAGTTTGAGTTATACGTACACTTCCACCCGCTCCTACGGCCAGCCTGCAGCCAGATACAACACAGCTAGTGTGAAAACCACCAAGCAAAACAATGACAGTCTACCGCACATTACAAGGGAGCTTTGTTGTAGGCTGCAGGCCCTGGGATGTGGACAGCCTGTTAATGCAGTGACCACTTTCTTTTACAGTCAGCTATGTTGTTATTATTAACCAGGTACTCAAACGTGCTAGCTAATTGGTGTGGGTAGCATGATGAGCTTTAAATTGCACTGAAATGCTCAGCAGGTTCTAGATATGAACTGAGAAAGGAGTTCTGGAATGTATGCCTGCGACACGTCCCAGAAAAGTTGGGACAGGAGCAATTTAGGACTAGGGGCACCATCTCGAAACAGGTGATGCAACTATGCTTGGATATGCAAAGAGTATCTGGCAATCATGGATTTGGGTATTCGACCTTTGACACTCCCCTGTGACTAAAACTTCCCTGTAATATCTCCACAAGCACCAATACCAGCCGTGATCGGATTGGCCATGGGCTGGACAGGTTTCTGAATGTGGGGCACATCAGTGCTCAGAAACTCTTACAAACAACGAATTGGTCAGGTGGTCCAGATTTGGTGGATGCCTATCCTGGCACACTTCCAGGGAGAATTCCCTGTAGACTGGGATTGTATCCACTGCTGGTAGACCCGTATGACCGTACGCTTCCATACACCTGCAGATTCAGCAGATTCTTTGGCCACGCCCACATGCAGTCCCTCCATTTAGCCAATCAGTAACATCTGCTCTGGAGCCATTTTCCACACATGGAATGAGACACTCCCTGCACTGTAAAACCTCTTCCCAATCTATGGATCCCGTCACTCACACCCCACAGGGAATTATTGCCCCATCATCCTCGTGCAGCGCCATCTGCAGGAACCTGAAGGTACTACTACCTACTTGGAGACGCAAGGCGACTCATTTTTTGTCGCTGCATAGCCAACGGCACAAGCAGATACAACATCAGTAATGTATTGCCTTAAATAAGGACATGTATGAGGTTGTTTACCTCTGAGTAAGGCAGATTAGTGAACATAGTTGTTATGATTAACACTTTGAGAAGGTAAGTGTCGTTAGACAGACAGCGTAGACAAATTAAGCTGTGTGTGATGCCGTGGCTGCTGGAAGCTGAGGGCTCGGAAACGACACACTTCTACGTTATATAAATCAAAGGATCAGAAAGCTTCTCCACACTGCCGACCTCACCAGATTGATTCTGTAAGCAGCCATGTCATCATGTAACGCTCAGTCTGCCCCGCAAGATATTTTAAGCAGTTCAGCAACTTCTCTGAAATGAGTTTTTTCCTCCTGTGTTGCTTGAAATGGCACTAATAGTGATGACTAAGGAGTGGCGCGAGCCTGTGGGTGGTTACTGTGCCTGTCTGTAGCAGAATGAAGGAGTGTTTTGGGGTTGTGGTTTTTTTCCTAAACCAGACTGGAAGAGAGAGGGAGAGAGAGAACAAGAGAGAGGGAGTAGAGTCATACTAATGTCTACTAAGAGGTTTTCATGGTTCTCCCCTCACTAGGCCTTTCAGTCATCCAGTTGTAGCTGTAACTCGGCCCCTCTGAACTCTACAGTATGCCTGAATCTTGTGTACCGCAATCCGGATCCTGGTATCCGAGGAGTTTGTCGAATGGAGCAGGGTTTTACACATTTCCTTCCCTGAAGACAGAAGAGGAAAAGTATAGGCCCTGAATTAAACAACCTGGAAAACCGTACATGATGAGCTGTAATTTAGAATGAAATGCTAAACAGGTTCTAGATATTACCTGAGAAAAGAGAACTTCAGTGTTTTAAATACATATACACTCGTTCTGAAATGAATGCCTTAAACACGTTCCTGAACAGGAGCATCCAGGAATGGTTTGGTGCGTCCAGAGAGGATGGATGGAAGTTCACTGGTTTGCCAAAAATGCATCAGCAAAACCAGCTTTCAGATAATGTTCCTCAGCCAGAGACTGCCTGGATTTCCGTATTTCCCTACTATTAATATCTAATAGCGAGTAGTACCTCCACAAGGACCAACAAACACTGGAAGTAGGCCACAACAACATTCAGACGCTCCGTCATTAAAGAGAAGGAGTGGTGGGTTGGTCCAGATTTTTCTGGTCCACTCAGTACTAGATCAGCAGCTGTAACTGGACTCCATGGTACTTTACAGTTTGCCGTAATGTTGTTTACTTTGTAATCCGGATCCTGTTGTCCAAGGACTTTGGAGGATGGAGAAGGGTTTTTCCCATTTCCTGCCCAGAAGACACTAGAGGAAGAGAATGGGATCGGAATTAAACAGCCTGGAAAACCACATTACCAAGAAGTCTATTTCATCTTCCTTATTTTTCCTGTTATTTGTTTCCTGTTTTCTTGAGATCTTGTAATAATTATGGCAATATCACTCTGCTTTCCGAAGATCTCAAGTTGTTCACCGGACAAAAATGAGTCACCTTGCATGTTTAAGGTGGAAGTTACTGCAGGCTCCTGTAGATGGCGCTGCATGAGGATGATGGAGCTATAAATCCCTGTGGAGTGTGAGTGACGGGATCCATAGATTGGGAAGAGGTGCTACAGTGCAGGGAATGTCTCGTTCCATGTGTGGAAAATTGGCTCCAGAGCAGATGTTTATGATTGGCTAAAACTAGGGACTGCATGTGGGCGTGGCCAAAGACCATAGTGTGAAGGAAGCAGCTGAATCTGCAGGTGTATGGAAGCGTATGGTCATACGGGTCTACCAGCAGTGGGAAAAATTCCAGTCTACAGGGAATTCTGCTCAGAATTGTGCCAGGGAAGGAAATAGTTTGCGTTGGTGTTTAAGGTTGTAAATGCTTAAGAGGCTTTGATTGGGTAATCAGTGCAGTGATTAGTGTGTTTCAGCTGAAAGCAATGCTTTTACCCCTAACTGATTCAGTGAGTAGCGTCTCATTCCTTAACCAGCCATGTGGGAAGAGGTATCCTGTGGGAAGATGTTACTGTGTTTCGGAAGAGTCACATTATTGTATCAAGCCAAGAAATCACATAAGGAGAAGCTGGAATGACTGGAATTGGGTTCTGAACTGTCCACCACATTCACCACAACACCGGGAAGGAGATTGGAAGAACAGCCTTCAACTTCCTGGAGGAAATGTGGCTGGAAACACATCCTGAATGACCATGACTGGAGACATTCGGTGCAGGTAAAAAAGGAGAACTGGAGGAGAACAAAGAATGGGGGGATCCTCACCAGAGGATTGGGACTAAACAGCTCTGTGGACATAGGAAAACCACTTGTTAGTGAGCATAACGACTGGTGGTCTGATGAGTCCAGATCGACCCTACTCCCGAGTGATGGGAGCCTTTAGGGTAAACTGGGATGCAGTGATGGGATGAAGTGATGCACCTACCGTGCATAGTTCCCACTGTACAAGCCTCTGGAGGCACTGTTATGTTCATGGGGGGCTTCAGTTAGGGTCAGGTTGAGGAAACAGAGAATGGCAACAACCCAATTACTCGATTGAGGTTGATGCCAGTCCATGACCTGAGAACATGCCTTTGGTTCTTTCACGGCTGAGCCGAACCTGCAGCTTACTCGCTAATCTGGTATTGTGACCAGTGTGGTCATTATGATGACTTTGCTGGAGCCCGAAAATAATTTCTGCTTGGCGACTGAAAGAGAGAACAGGGCCGGCTGCCTCATTACACGCTGCTGTTGTTGGTCGTCTCTGACTTTCTTACATTCACGGAACGCCTTGCATTTAACACAGCGTCCATCTGCAGAAATGGCTGAGAAGCGCGTTAATGGAATCAGGTTTTATTATTAGTGGCTGACAGGTGGGAAAAATTAATTAGCTTCAAAAATGTGACACTGTCGTAACAACATGATTTTGTTTGCGCAGTCATGAGTCGGTTATGTAAATACTGTCAGCCGCGAGATGACTCCACACAGAAAGCTGTAAATCTCTTTCTCCAACATGCAGCATTACCTCTGATAACCTGTCATCCAGCAGCTGTCACTGCGAGGGCTCTTTTCGGTGGGGGGGTAGGTGGGGTGTGAGGGAGGCACTTTTGGCAATGCTAAAACACAAATCATTTCCGATCTTTTATTCTATTCAGGTAGCCGTTTTTCCACTCCAGTCGGACTGGAGAGCGATTTCCATCCCCCTTCCCCCCAACCCCACGTTCACAATCCTGTTATTGAGGCTGTCCTCATTCAGATGGGCTTCAAAGCAGGCTGCAGATGCTGCGAAGAATGCTGAGGAATTAAGCCTGAGCTGGATTATTTGGAGGACGGATGTGTATGCCTGTGGTTTCCTAAACTTCTTCCTTTTGTCCCTCATGTTTCTTACATCGCTTCTACAGCCAGAACCACACACTGTCTCCTAAACGCTTGTGGGTTGTACACACACTGCCTGGCAGGCCTGGAGAAGAACAGAGACTCTTTATCATCTGCACTACCAGAGACTCAAGTCACATGGAGACTAACTCTTGACTTAATTGTCATTCAAACCTAAATGACAATTCAACTGCCTAATAAACTCCCTAATGAATTCAACTCCCTAATGAGCTCAACTCCCTAATAAACTCAACTCCCTAATGAACTCAACTCCCTAATGAACTCAACTCCCTAATAAACTCAACTCCCTAGTAAACTCAGCTCCCTAATGAGCTCAACTCCCTAATAAACTCAACTCCCTAATGAACTCAACTCCCTAATAAACTCAGCTCCCTAATGAGCTCAACTCCCTAATGAACTCAACTCTCTAATGAACTCAACTCCCTAATAAACTCAGCTCCCTAATGAGCTCAACTCCCTAATGAACTCAACTCACTAATGTACTGAACTTTCTAATAAACTTAACTCCCTAATGAATTCAGCTCCCTAATAAACTCAACTCCCTAATGAACTCAACTCCATAAGAAACTCAACTCCCTAATGAACTCAACTCCCTAATGAACTCAACTCCCTAATAAACTCAGCTCCCTAATAAACTCAACTCCCTAATGAACTCAACTCCATAAGAAACTCAACTCCCTAATGAACTCAACTCCCTAATGAACTCAACTCCCTAATAAACTCAACTCCCTAGTAAACTCAGCTCCCTAATGAGCTCAACTCCCTAATAAACTCAACTCCCTAATGAACTCAACTCCCTAATAAACTCAGCTCCCTAATGAGCTCAACTCCCTAATGAACTCAACTCTCTAATGAACTCAACTCCCTAATAAACTCAGCTCCCTAATGAGCTCAACTCCCTAATGAACTCAACTCACTAATGTACTGAACTTTCTAATAAACTGAACAGCTCCCTAATAAACTCAACTCCCTAATGAACTCAACTCCATAAGAAACTCAACTCCCTAATGAACTCAACTCCCTAATGAACTCAACTCCCTAATAAACTCAGCTCCCTAATAAACTCAACTCCCTCGTAAACTCAACTCCCTAATGTACTGAACTTTCTAATAAACTCAACTCCCTAATGAACTCAACTCCCTAATGAATTCAGCTCCCTAATAAACTCAACTCCCTAATGAACTCAACTCCCTAATGAATTCAACTCCCTAATCTACTGAACTTTATAATGAACTCAACTCCCTAATGGACTCAACTCACTAATGAACTCAACTTCCTAAAGGACTCAAATCCATAATAAACTCAACTCCCTAATGACCTCATCTGCTTAATGTACTCAATTCCCCAATTAACTCAACTCCCTAATGAACTGCCTACTGTACTCAACTCCCTAATGAACTGCCTACTGTACCCTAATAAACTAAACTCCCTAAAGTACTAAACTTTATAATAAACTCAACTCCCTAGTAAACTCAACTGCCAACTGTACTTAACTTCCTAATTAACTCAACCCCAAAAATCTGTTCCTCTCCACTACCAGAAACAGAGTCAGTGACTCAATTAACATGCAGACCGATGCATGACTGGCCTCAAGCTTTAATGATATGCAACTCAATTCCCCAATGGACCTACCTCACTAATGACCATAAGTCTCTAATCGACTCAACTCCCTAAGAAAAAACTCACATGCCAAATGGACTCAACTCCCTAATGAACTCAACTCTCTAAGGGACTCAACTCCCTAATGAACTCAACTCTCTAATAGACTCAACTCCCTACAGGACTAAACTCTCTAATGGACTCAACTCCCTAAAGGACTCAACTCTCTAAATGACTCAACTCCCTAAAGGACTCAACTCTCTAAGGGACTCAACTCTCAAATGGACTCAACTCCCTAAGGGACTCAACTCTCTAAGGGACTCAACTCCCTAAAGCACTCAACTCCCTAATGGACTCAACTCCTTTATTAACTCAGCTCTTTAAGGGACTCAACTCCCTAATGAACTCAACTCTCTAATAGACTCAACTCCCTAAAGAACTCAACTCCCTAATGAACTCAACTCTCTAATAGACTCAACTTCCTAAAGGACTAAACTCTCTAATAGACTCAACTTCCTAAAGGACTAAACTCTCTAATAGACTCAACTTCCTAAAGGACTCAACTCTCTAAGGGACTCAACTCCCTAAGGGACTCAACTCCTTTATTAACTCAGCTTCCTAATGAACTCAACTCCCTAATGAACTCAACTCCCCAATGAACAGATATTATAGCGCATGATGAAACTTGACATGATAAGTTTGCATTATCCACTTTTATAATGTGTGAGGCATGTAATTATAACTAGTGGTAAGTAATCATACAAGCCTACACCTGTTATTATAAGGTATTATGTCACCCTTCTGAAACTGGCCCATAATAATGAAGGGTAGCATTTGGAATTTTGGGAAAAGCATAGCTGCTGACTCGACTGTAACATAAAGCTAACAACAAGAGTGGGATTCAGCTCCAGTCAGGCAGTGGCTTGGGCTCCAGAGAGGAGGGGATTTGAGAACTTTGAAATGTTTATCAGTTGCATAAGAGCTGTTTGAGTCATTGCCTCTCTAATCAGAGTAAGCTTAGGCCTCGGAGACAGTAGTACGCCATAGTAGTTAAAGAGCACAGCTTATTAGCCATAATGAGTGAATTCAGAGAGGGAGAAATGGGAGTCTCCTTTCTATTATGGCTTCACGAAGACCACAAACTTAACCAAGTCTTTTATTTCAGTGTGAGCTGGAAGGGGACTTTATCGAGGCTTATAGAGGGCATGAATTGATGTCACCTCCTGCTGGAAATAACTGGACTGAGTGGCAAAACATTTTGCAACATGGCTGCATTTATCCGTATCAGTAATCTGCTCACATTTACGAATTTTGGACTTTGAGAGTACTGTGTAAATTGAGCATTGACTGGCCACTTTATTAGAAACCTTCATAGTTCTTGTGTTCAATGTGCCAATCTTTAATGTTTCTCCATTCCAAGCAGAGTTTCCAGATCTACAAAGTTATCTGGCTATCGGTCCAAAGTTTGCTTTGTGGTGTTCCCCCTTACAAGGAAATGGAAGCGTACGGTCATGCAGGTCAATCAGCAGTGGCTAAAATCCCAGTCTACAGGAAATTCTCCTCACCAAATCTGGCCCAACTGCACAACTTTGATTTCAGCGTGTCTGAACACCGATGAGGCCTACTGTAACACCACATAAGGGGACCTGTGGAATCCTATTTTAATAATTAACCCTAACTTGTATTTTAAATAGTGTTAGTAAGGTTAACCCACAGATAACCAAATCATTGATTTCCTTTATGACTGCTCACTGGGAAGTTCTGATAGTTGTGGCCTCACTCTATTTTTGGTAATGTTATTATGTTTTGTTTTTCATATATCTTATTTTGACGATGTTTC
The DNA here is from genome assembly GCA_024036415.1 of Prochilodus magdalenae. Classification (NCBI taxonomy): domain Eukaryota; kingdom Metazoa; phylum Chordata; class Actinopteri; order Characiformes; family Prochilodontidae; genus Prochilodus; species Prochilodus magdalenae. Next base: position 128,413 of record JAMWET010001530.1, on the reverse strand, counting down.
CTGGTTATTCCAACAGGGACTCTTATTTTGAATATAAACCCTGGTTTGGAAACAGGAAGGGGAAGTGTGGTAGCCATTTTTGATGGAGGATCAAGTTCGGGGAAGACAGGCCAGGTGGATCTTTGCTGTTTAAGCCCTAACAAACTTGCACTCCTGACCCATCTTAGTCCTTGAAGACTGGATTCCCCTTTACCTAGGGGGGTACCTCAAGGAACTGGGTGAGCTCATTCCTGTTTTTTTGTTTTTGGCATTCCTGGGCCCTGTTTTGATTTTTGACTATTGAGTATTTTTTGAGAACATTGTTCTTTTGGGATTTTGTTTTTCATTAAAGGCTATCTATGGACCATATTCCACCTACTAGACTTCTGTATACTCTACTGCTGTTGCTGTGTTGTTTGTTGTCTGGGGAAATACTGAGTAAACTCTAACTGGTTCAAGCTCAGTGGTATTCTGGTGTTCACTTTTTTTTCTCACCAAATTAGTTTCGGCGGAGTTGGTCTGATTGGTACACTACATCCAGAACTTGTCCCGTGTCCAACATTCACTGGGTACTGCTGTCATCATGATCTTGCAACAACCATACTCCCACCGCACCAGCCACTTCCATGAGCCCCCCAGCAGCAGGACACCACTTGTAAGTTTACGAGCAGTGTACTGGGTTCTGAATGCAGACACACCATTATAGTCTGTTGATGCTCCATCAGTATTAACTGATTGAATGTACTTGTTAATGCGCACAGGAGATGCTGAACCACCTTTTGTCTTCTGGCCACTTTATTGGAAACTCTTGTAGCCCCACCTCACTGGTCTACATGTGGACACTGTAACACATCTCTTGATGCAGTGTCATCCTAGCCATCCTCTAGCCCTTTATCGATGGTGAGTTTCAGGCCACAGAGCCCATTTCTGTCCGCATGGACACAACCCAAATAACATCTGGTCGGCGGCGATCCTGCCCAGTGATGAATGAGATGGTGGGTGGCTGACACAAAATGTGGATGATAACAGATGGAATACAGTATCGAGGAGAGAGATGACCATAGTGGTCAAGGGGAGGTGCAAGGAGAGTCTCGGGAAGCACAAAGGGGTCTTTTTATTATTTCTCTCCTCGGTGAAAGAGTAAAAGACAGAAAAGACAGAAGAACAAAAACAACCGACTAAAAATGCTCCTAGAATAACCTTTTTAAGTCATAATAGAACAATACATAGTGATTAATTAACTGATTATTAATATTTTATTAAACAATAACTAGAATAATTGATTGATTTCTACTGCAGTACTTGGGTTAATGTATTATGCACTATTATGCATGTACCTGAGTGTATGTAAGCATGTACCTCTATATAAAGAGCAACTAACTCCATATTTTAAAGAAGGTTTGACTGTAGCTATGGTGGCATTACATTGCAAACAAGCAGGATCCCATCTACATAGAGCATTAAACTCCAATTCTTCCACCTACAGAGTGACCACAATGGCTTGACAGCCTAAGCAAACTGGAGTTTTCTGGTTCTGCAAATTCTGTCTCTGAGCAAGACCATAAATTTAAAACTGAGCCCTGCAATACTCAGCTTGTGCATTTACATATAGCACATGCAGGTACAACCTGTACACATACCTAATGCAGAGCATTAACCTCTCTGTGGATATACCTTGTGCAGGTACAGGAATATTGGCACTGCCACTTGGTCCACCTCTCCCCAGTAGATGCGTACGGTCTTTGCCAGTGGTAGAAAGAAGAGGATGTATCTGTTCTTAGAATCGCAGAATATCCCAGTTTTCTTACTAAAATATTTCTAATGAAATTAATGCCCAGTTAGTGGAAGCACAAGGTGGGTGTTTCTAATAAAGTGGCCAGTGAGTGGAAGTAGAAAGTCGCTGTTTCTAATAAAGTGGCCAGTTAGCGGAAGCACAAGGTAGGTGTTTCTGATAAATCGGCCAGTTAGCGGAAGCACAAGGTAGGTGTTTCTGATAAATCGGCCAGTTAGCGGAAGCACAAGGTAGGTGTTTCTGATAAATCGGCCAGTTAGCGGAAGCACAAGGTAGGTGTTTCTGATAAAGTGGCCAGTGAGTGGAAGCACAAGGTAGGTGTTTCTGATAAAGTGGCCAGTGAGTGGAAGCACAAGGTAGGTGTTTCTAATAAAGTGGCCAGTTAGTGGAAGCACACAGTCGCTGTTTCTAACAAAGTGGCCAGTTAGTGGAAGTAGAAGGTTGCTGTTTCTAATAAAGTGGCGAGTCAGTGGAAGCACAAGGTAGGTGTTTCTAATAAAGTGGCCAGTTAGTGGAAGCACAAGGGAGGTGTTTCAAATAAAGTGGCCAGTTAGTGGAAGCACAAGGTAGGTGTTTCTAATAAAGTGGCCAGCTAGTGGAAGTACAAGGTAGGTGTTTCTGATAAAGTGGCCAGTTAGTGGAAGCACAAGGTAGGTGTTTCTAATAAAGTGGCCAGTTAGTGGAAGCACAAGGTAGGTGTTTCTAATAAAGTGGCGTGTCAGTGGAAGCACAAGGTAGGTGTTTCTAATAAAGTGGCCAGTGAGTGGAAGCACAAGGTAGCTGTTTCTAATAAAGTGGCCAGTTAGTGGAAGCACAAGGTAGGTGTTTCTGATAAAGTGGCCAGTGAGTGGAAGCACAAGGTAGGTGTTTCTGATAAAGTTGCCAGTTAGTGGAAGTAGAAGGTTGCTGTTTCTAATAAAGTGGCCAGCTAGTGGAAGTACAAGGTAGGTGTTTCTGATAAAGTGGCCAGTTAGTGGAAGTACAAGGTAGGTGTTTCTGATAAAGTGGCCAGTGAGTGGAAACACAAGGTAGGTGTTTCTAATAAAGTGGCCGATCAGTGGAAGAACAAGGTAGGTGTTTCTAATAAAGTGGCCAGTTAGTGGAAACACAAGGTCGCTGTTTCTAATAAAGTGGCCAGCTAGTGGAAGCACAAGATGGGTGTTTCTAATAAAGTGGCCGGTTAGTGGAAGCACAAGGTAAGTGTTTCTCATAAAGTGGCCAGTTAGTGAAAGCACAAGGCAGGTGTTTCTAATAAAGTGGCCAGTGAGTGAAAGCACAAGGCAGGTGTTTCTAATAAAGTGGCCAGTGAGTGAAAGCACAAGGTAGCTGTTTCTGATAAACCTCCAACATAACATCTAATTAGAACTGCCTTCTTAGGTTGAAGACGGTGAGCTTGTTGCAGGAAGACACAAAAATGTGGGGGTCCAGAGAACCAAGACTGGGGACCATTGCCATGTACCACCGCTCTGAAAATTTTCAGTGCACCCAGAACCCATCAGCATGGGAAAACTGAAGTAGCGTAGGCCCTGTTCCCCATTTTTTAAAAGGCTTTCCATCTAAAATTGAGGGCTAAGTATCCAGTGAGAGGTGTGAATGAGAACAGGCCTGTGACTAACAGAACAGAGGGAGGAGAAGGTATTAGGATCGACGTGCCAAAGGCTAAAAGTGAACTGAAGTCAAAGCCTGGCTCCTTTCCTCACAACGTTCCAGAAGTGAAAGTGAACATCCCGGCTGAAAGTAACTATCTGCTACCCTCCTCTGGCGCTGGACCTGTTTGCAGGACTTTGCTGTTTGCTGTAGCTTGGCTGACCCTTTTACATGGTACACATGAGGCAGTAAGTGGTTCGTCATCTCCCATCTGAAAAACCCTGATTGCTGTCAAGCCTGGACTGGTCCCTGGGGGCCCGACGCTCCTGTTCATTACTCCTGTCTGATTCAGTGATGCATATACTACCAGGTCTAGACGCCATAAGCCCGTATTCATGGAATTGATTCTAGAGCCAGAAGGCGAGGTGAGAAACCCGTTCGTGACGTTTGGAGATGGGATGGAAATCCAGCAATCTGCGGTTGTCAAGTCGAAGCTGTCTGGACTAAAGGACGGCTCCCGTCATTCACCCTTTCGCCTGGATTTATTTTCACCTGCAGGAACGGACACGGAAAGAGTAAGGGCCTTAATCTGTATGGGTAATAAAGCGTGTGAACTTGAGTTGACTTGAAAAGGAATGAATAACAATATGCCCGGTGCATGTGCCAGGCATCCGGAATGAGTGGGGGACTCCCCCGCGGGAGCCGAGGCACATTTTTGAAAGTTTTCCAGTCCGGTGACATTGAGATGTCATTCTATGAGCTTTCCCCCATCTGCAATGCTGAAGGCACCGTTTCAGCGAGGCTTTGTTCCTGCCGGGCCTTGGCACTACAAAGGTAGCGCACATCCGCCGCTGACGTGCTGGAAAAGCTTTTGATGAAGAGCACGCCATCTCGGGACATCTTCGGTCCGGCCTGCCACCACTTGATCATACGGGATTGCGCAGGGAAAATGGAAATTCTGTCCTGTTTGGGATCCCCCATGTCTGTTCCTCAGGAAACTGAAAGATAAGGGGGGGGGGAGCGGGAAGTGGCGAAGGTGGGATGAAGTCTCAGGGAAAGTGTCTCATGGGAGGTGGGATTGATTGGTCAGCACAAGGGTGGAGTTAAACTATGCTGTGGTTAGCAGTAGGTGGAGGCCAGCGGTATTGACCTTTGTGCTCTCAAGTGTGCATAGATTCTGTTTATACAGAAGATGAAAAGCCACATGGGAAAACTTTGAAGAATGTCGGATGTTCAAGCAAAAGGGTGTGTTCTCCCGAGAGGCATGGCTCATTCCATGTCTGGAAAATGGCTCCAGAGCAGATGTTAATGATTGGCTAAAAGGAGGGACTGCATGTGGGCAGATAATTTTGCTTATTTTAGGAATTTTGCTTGAAACAAACCAAATGATCTGCCAATACAGTAAACACAAAAACTGGGTAACCAAAATAATCTAAAACCATAAACACGTCTGCACCTGTATGCACTGGAAGAAACACATCAGCAGAACAGAAAAGTACAGCAGAGGAGGTGCATATAGTGTTAGTAGGTTTAGAATATCAGATTTTCCCAAACAATGCTAAAACCAAAAGGAGATCATCTTGCTTATTTTAGAAATTTAGCGTAAACAAACCAAATTCTCTGCCACTGCGGTAAAAATAGCTTAAAGTGACTTCAATCTTTAATCTCAACAATTACGAATTTTTAGATATTTTGACTAAATAAGTAAATAAGAGGATAATTTTGTCATGTTTTGACTTGCAGGTATTAAAATATATGGTCATGATGTAAGGGAACTAGAAGGTGGTTTATTGGGTCCTTACCAATGCTGAGACCAAAAGGAGGGGGTTTGCTGGGTTCCTACCAATGCTGAGACCTAAAGGAGGGCGTTTGTTGGGTGCCTACCAATGCTGAGACCAAAAGGAGGTGGTTTGTCGGGTCCTTACCAATGCTGAGACCTAAAGGAGGGCATTTGTTGGGTCCCTACCAATGCTGAGACCAAAAGGAGGTGGTTTGTTGGGTCCCTACTAATGCTGAGATGAAAAGGAGGAGGTTTGTTGGGTCCCCACTAATTCTAGGATCAAAAGGAGGAGGTTTGTTGGGTTTATACCAATGCTGAGACCAAAAGGAGGTGGTTTGTTGGGTCCCTACCAATGCTGAGACCAAAAGGAGGTGGTTTGTTGGGTCCCTACTAATGCTGAGATCAAAAGGAGGTGGTTTGTTGGGTCCCCACTAATGCTGAGACCAAAAGGAGGAGGTTTGTTGGGTCCATACCAATGCTGAGACCAAAAGGAGGTGGTTTGTTGGGTCCCTACCAATGCTGAGACCAAAAGGAGGTGGTTTGTTGGGTCCCTACCAATGCTGAGACCAAAAGGAGGTGGTTTGTTGGGTCCCTACCAATGCTGAGACCAAAATGAGGTGGTTTGTTGGGTCCATACCAATGCTGAGACCAAAAGGAGATGGTTTGTTGGGTTGCTACCAATGCTGAGACCAAAAGGAGATGGTTTGTTGGGTTGCTACCAATGCTGAGACCAAAAAGAGGTGGTTTGTTGGGTACCTGCCAATGCTGAGACCAAAAGGAGGTGGTTTGTTGGGTCCCTACCAATGCTGAGACCAAAAGGAGACGGTTTGTTGGGTCCCTACCAATGCTGAGACCAAAAGGAGGTGGTTTGTTGGGTCCCTACCAATGCTGAGACCAAAAGGAGGTGGTTTGTTGGGTCCCTACTAATGCTGAGATCAAAAGGAGGTGGTTTGTTGGGTCCCCACTAATGCTGAGACCAAAAGGAGGAGGTTTGTTGGGTCCATACCAATGCTGAGACCAAAAGGAGATGGTTTGTTGGGTCCCTACCAATGCTGAGACCAAAAGGAGGTGGTTTGTTGGGTCCCTACCAATGCTGAGACCAAAAGGAGGTGGTTTGTTGGGTCCCTACCAATGCTGAGACCAAAAGGAGGTGGTTTGTTGGGTCCATACCAATGCTGAGACCAAAAGGAGATGGTTTGTTGGGTTGCTACCAATGCTGAGACCAAAAGGAGATGGTTTGTTGGGTTGCTACCAATGCTGAGACCAAAAAGAGGTGGTTTGTTGGGTCCATACCAATACTGAGACCAAAAGGAGATGGTTTGTTGGGTTGCTACCAAGGCTTAGGGCCAAAAAGAGGTGGTTTGTTGGGTACCTGCCAATGCTGAGACCAAAAGGAGGTGGTTTGTTGGGTCCCTACCAATGCTGAGACCAAAAGGAGGCGGTTTGTTGGGTGCTGAGACCAAACCCATGCCCTTGGTCAGGTGTTTCTGTCTGATTATATAAATGGCATGATACATTAGCTAAGCAGCTTGCAATCCAAGCATCTTAATGATTGGTCGGAGCGAGGAATACTGAATATTCGGGAGCGTCAGGATGAGTGCATGTGTGTGAGTGTCAGACTGACCCCATCACAGCAGACTGCATTGTGGCAGCGGGATAATGAGGTTTTTGACACTGGCCAGCTGTTCTCTGGGAGGTGACGGGGCAGCATCACCGCAACAGTCAAACAGTCCCTCTCTGCACCCACCTGCTGCACACTCATTAACATCACAGGCTGAATCACCTCATCACGCATTAGCTGATGGAGAATAATTGGCCAATGAAATTTTAATTAGATGTTCCAATTTCATATTGCGACCTATACTGACTTCCTGTTGTTATAATTTCTATAATATTACTGCTACCACTATTATTACTGTTATTGTTGGATATTAGCTGGGAATGTTTCACGGCTTATGCTCCTGATTTCATACTTTTTAGTCATTTCTTTATTTTAAAAAATGCACTTTCTAGCGTAACATTAGACCGCCATCTGGCTTGGCAGGTCTCCATCACTGTCATCAGTTTAACAAGAAAACTTGTAACCCTTTAGAACAAGGCTACCTCTAAAAAGAGTTTATTGATGAGTTCATTAACGGTTATCAATTAGGTCATAACAAGTCATTTACAACAGATGTTGTCACAAAGCAGCTTTACAAAGAATCTGGTGTCTTAGCCCCCGGTGAGCAAGCCAAGGGCAACAGAGGCAAGGAGAAACTCCCTCAGTTCAGAAGGAAGAAACCTTGAGAGGAACCAAGACTCAAAAGGGGAACCCATCCTCCTCGGGTCAACACCAGCTAACAAGACCAGCGAAGGAAAGGAGTGTTCAGTGTTTGTAGGGTGGAGGAATGAATGTCTAAATAGTCAGTAATGAAGTAGTTGGGTCATCGGATGGGTCAGCAGGATGCAGGCCAAGCTTCCACAGTGCAGGACAGCCTGGAGCTCCGTGGTGGTTCAAGACAAGCAGTGGCTCCCAGTCAGAGCAGACGTAGTACCAGCATCAGACCGCACAGGATGGGCAGCAGTTCAGTTCGGACAAACCGAACAGACAGACTGTTAGCTCTAACAGAAGACCTGAACACGCTATATGGCTGTTTAGAGCCTTATACGTCCATTAAATAATTAATAATTAGTTATAACACATAAATAAATATAACAGTGACCTGCTGTTTGGCTAACGGTGAGCCCACATTCTTTTATACTATTAAAGCTCAGATTTTGATGTCTGCTGGTGTCTTCTCCATTGGACAACACTAAACCTGTCAGTCTGAGCCCATGTTCATATTCATCAGATATTATGAATGTGTTATAAACTTGTTTATAACCTAGTGATAACCATTAATAAGCTAAAACTAAATCTTTCATAACGCTTTATTGGGGAATTCTTTTTTTTTTATTTGAACCCAGGTACCAGAAACATAGTAGCTTCATCACATTATTATAGTTATTGCCATCACATTGGACATATAGCACAATAAACAAACAAACAAAAAACGTTTTTATATCATTTTAGTACAGCCACTGGCTTTTACACAAACAGCCCATCAATGCATGGGTAAACGTCTGGTTCCACTGACTTACCTCCTGTTGGCATTTTTAGATGTTTGATGAATATATTTTAACTACAGGAAGTAGTAAACTTATTAGCTAGTCGAAATGGAAATCTGCCAGCAACCTAGCATCTACTTAGCCACCAGCCTTTACACTGTAAAGCAAAATGGCAACTGATGCTGGAAAACCATGTTAGCTAGTATGTGCACTTTGCAGGAGAAGTAGAGCAGAACAGGTGCATATCGTCGTGTGATGTTTAGCAAATCTATATTATTAGTGACGCTTCTGGGTCTTCCCTGCTCCCGTGTCTCTCCAGACTCAACTTCCCAGAGGGCAATGCTCGATGACGCCGCACACGCATGCCCACAGCCATCCAATCCGTTCCGCTCTCCGCCACCGGAATTTGAACTTAATTAAGCTCTCCCATTTATACCACTTCTTGTCGCTTCTGCATTTGAGAAGCTTTGCCCAACATCCGTTTGCAATCCTGAGCGTTTTCTATCTGTATCTGCTTTTTCGGTTTCGATCCCTTTTTGTCCTCTGACTATTCTCCTAGCCTTATCCTCTCAACTTTATCTCCATGGCCTGTCTCTCCTGGTTCTGAACTCTGCCTATCCCTGACTACGTTTTGCCATGCCCCTTACATTGTACTGTGTGTTGCTACTTAGTTGGATTGTCTCAAGGTGTAATAAAACCAAATTGACTTTTAGGTCTGCTCATGTTCACCCAAGTTCGTTGTCCATGACAATTATGCATCTATATCTTTTAATATTAAATATAATGAAGTATTAAGTAATTCAAGCTATTTTATATACATATAAAATGTATATATATATATGTATATATATATATATATATATATATATATATATATATATATATATATATATATATATATATATATATAAAATGGCAGTTTAACTTTTTAAAGATCACAATGTGTTGTTTATTTAGCGTCCTTGGCTAACATAAAGTACCGGTACTAGTCTTTCATGTGTTCACTTAGCCCTCACTGTATGAATTTTGATAATTAATTAACAGAATATATGAGATTAATCTGAAAATGTATGTTTCATATATATATATGAGATCTGTGCATCTGATATATATATATATATATATATATATATATATATATATATATATATATATATATATAGGCATAGCTTTTCAGAGATGTATTTTTTTACAACAATGGAAATCTATGTTGAAAACTACCCTTAATGAAACACACACACACGTTAAGAAACCACATTGAGTAGAAGTGTGTCAGTGTTGACCGAAACTGGAACTGGCTGATTTTTGCTCCAAATATAATCAGCCGAATAATTATATTGATTTTGGCAGAACTGTAATGATGTGTTCCAGGTAAGTGCACTCGTGCTGTATTTTAACTCTGCTGCTGCACAAAAGTCACTGTGTAATTCATAGTGTAATTGTAGATGACTCACTGTGCTAAATAACCAGTTGCATATTTATTTATTACCATGCGATTTAAATAGGAAACTATGTATTGGTACTGGGTATTTAAAATGACAGTTTGACCTTTTAAAGATCACACAGTGTTGTTTATGTAGCATCCTTGGCTAATACACAGTACCCATACTAGTGTGTTTCATGTGTTCACCTAGCCCTCACTGTATTAATTTTGGGAATTTAGGATTAATAAAAGAGAATATATGAGGGCTGTGCAGCTCTAATATGTAATAAATGTGCCAAAGACTACCACTCAAAAGTTTCATGTCAAATCAATCCAATCAAAGTTTATTGGTTACGTACATAGTCATACATGGTACAACTAACTAACTGTCCACAACAACTAAATACTATTAATAAAAGATAGAATATCTTAAATATAATTAATATAAAGGGTCACTGATTAATTTAATTGTAGATTCAATATATTTGCATACACATATTCTTATAAAACCAAAGTGGGGACAGTGGTAGTACCTTTAGGCCCCTGCAGATGGCGCTGCATGATGAGGCTATAAATCCCTGTGGGGTGTGAGTGACAGGATCCATAGATTGGGAAGAGGGGGTACAGTGCAGGGAATGTCTCGTTCCCTGTGTGGAAAATGGCTCCAGAGCTGATGTTAATGATTGGCTATAAGGAGGGACTGCATGTGGGCGTGGCCAAAGACCATAGTGTGAAGGAAGTAGCTGAATCTGCAGGTGTATGGAAGCGTATGGTCATACGTGTCTACCAGCAGTAGGCATACAAAAAGGTATACAACCTAGCTAACATGGCTGTCTAGCATGAGTCAACATTATCCATTTCACAGTGTTAAGGGTGGTGACGTTAGGTAGCAGTTGGGCCAGATTTGGTGGATGCTTTCCTGGGACATCTCCAAAGAGAATTTCCTGTAGACCAGGGTTTTAGTCACTGCTGGTAGACCTGTATGACCCTACAAAGGTTTTGAACCATGGTTTTTGAACTGGCTGCGTTCAGGCTTTTTAGAACCTTGGTGCTATTTAGGGAACCATCCTGCATTTGCACCACCTTGTATTGGAACCAAGGAACATCTAAGGATACAGCATCATTGTCAATAGAGGGCGCTGCACAGCGCTAGCAATCAGTAGTACCCGGATGGTGAAGCGTATAGATTACCCGCGAGCGTTGGGCTGTTCATATCCAGAAAGCAAATCCGGATCAACTACCGAAGATAAGAAGACGTAGAAGAGGTTCTCCAGCAGACCACTGGGTGGCGCCGTTGTTGCCACTGCATCCTTCCTCTACAATATACATCCATGGATGTCGTCATCATTTGTGCTGAAGCACCTACAGTTATTCGGTTCCAGCTGGATTGGAAATTTTTTAGGTTCTTATTTTTTTTGGGTTCTAATCTAGAACCGAACGGTTCTAAATTAGGTGCAGGAACCAGAATGGAAGCCCGTGGTGAAAAAGGACGATCAATGTAGATGGTTTGAAATTGGCTCTATATAGTTCTGCTAAGGTTATAGGTCTGCTTCTGACAATAGAGGAACCCGTCATAGTACTGTATAGAACCCTACATGGAACCATCTACAACACATTCTCCGTCAATCCGAAAAACCATTTCCTGATTCTGCAGATCTGGTCCGTCATGGACAGTGTGGAGGTCGTGGGTAGCATTAGAATTGGGCTCAACCGTTTGACCCCCCTCCCAGTTCTCCAGCCCCATCCAGGCCATTTCCTCCAGTGAGGATGAGCCTTACAGCAAAACCTATTATAAGGTGTGTTATGGATTATGGAGGTGGGATGTGACCCTGGCTTCAAGGTGAACACATCAGATCTTCAATAACACAACCTCCTAATGGTCCACACACACACGCACAACCCCACTCTCACCTCAAACACACCTCCTGACCTCTCCGCCCACAAGAGCTCATCCGTTTAAAAGAACATGCATTAGGAAGACGGTGTGCGGACACACGTACCGGAAAGGTCCCCCTGGTCTCTGCATTGACAAAGTGAGGCCGTGACTCTGGCTGGGAGCGCCGGGTCGGCCTCTACAGCCCCGGCCGTGTCAGGGAGTCACTGTGTGGACTAGAGAAGCATCCCAGTCCAGATCTACAGAGGAGCAGAGGAGTATATTAATATTTTTCATGCACAGTCCAGATTAACAGAAGACCAGATTAACAGAAGACCAGATTAACAGATTAACAGAATACTGAAACCTCCCTCCTCTTCCTACACTCCGGTCCACTCAGAACCATACAGGACCCTCTGTACAGGTCCGACTGTAGTCCGTCTGTTTCTCCGTACGCTGTATTATGATAAACAGGGTGATCGTGGTTGTTGTGTATTTAGTGTTTACACCGCCGCTGAGGAGTTTCTACATACACACATATTACAGGAGCAGCTTATTGATTATGTGTGATCAGATTCCTGAAAGCAGATAACACATCTCTAAACTAATCTCTCTCTCTCTCTCTCTCTCTCCCTCTCTCTCTCTCTCTCTCCCTCTCTCTCCCTCTCCCCCCCCTCTCTCTTCCCCCCTCCCCCCCTCTCTCTCTCTCTCTCTCTCTCTCCCTCTCTCTCCCCCTCTCCCCCCACCCCTCTCTCTCCCCCTCCCTCTCGCTCCCTCTCTCTCTCTCCCCCTCTCTCTCCCTCTCCCCCTCGCTCTCTCCCCCCTCCCCCTCTCCATCTCTCACTCTTCTCTCTCTCTCTCTCTCTCTCTCTCTCTCTCTCTCTCTCTCTCTCTCTCTCTCTCTCTCTCTTCCTCTCTCTCTCCCTCTCTCTCCCTCTCTTACTCTTCTCTTTCTCTCTCCCTCTTACTCTCTCTCTCTCCCTCCCTCTCTCTCCCTCTCCCCTTCTCTCTCTCTCTCCCTCTCTCCCCCCCCCTCTCTCTCTCTCTCTCTCTCTCCCTCTCTATCTCTCCCTCTTCTCTTTCTCTCTCCCTCTTACTCTCTCTCTCTTCTCTTTCTCTCTCTCTTTCTCTCTATCTCTCTCCCTCTCTCTTTCTCTCTCTCTCTCTCTCTCCTCTCTCTCTAGCTCTCTCACTCTTCTCTTTCTCTCTCTCTCTCCTTTTTTTTCTCTTTTCTCTCTTTCTTTTTCTGTCTCTCTCTTTCTCTCTTTCCCACTTCTCTCTCTTCTTTCTCTCTCTCCTCTTTCTCTTTCCCTCACTCTCCCTCTCTTTCTCTGTCCCTCTTTTTCTTTCCCTCTCTTTCTCTCTCTCTTTTTCCCTATCTCTCCCTCACGCTTTCTCTCTCTCCCTCTCTCTCCCTCTCTTTCTCTGTCCCTCTTTTTCTCTCTCTCTCTCTCTCTCTCTCTCTCTTCTTCTCTCCCTCTCTCTCTCTCTCGTCATCATCCTTTAGGTTTGATGCCTTTATGGTTCGCCTGCCTGGAAAGTATTTAGCAGCTCTATATATAGAACAGAATATGCATTTAATGAGTGGCAATCAGAAAGCTGGGAAAGGCAGAGCCTGATGGATGATCCATCTCTCTGCTCTCACCCACATCATTAGATGTAATATGATGTTAATAACTACATCGCTGGTATCTCTCATGAGCTCATTTGTCAGGGAGAAGTGTGTGTGATGGGTGTCGTTTGTCCTCCAAAGACCTTTGAGAAAGTGTGTAAGTCTCCAGGACTGGAATGGTGACCACCCAGGCTGCAGCATTAACCCTTCCAATGGCCGGAGCCCAACCCAACCCTAAACCTTCATTAGACACGCCCGCATCTCTTCAAAGGGCCACATCAAAGAGTCATTAATGCTTAATGTTTATAGTAGCAGAGTGTGTTTTTATATAGAAACAGTGGTAGAGGTAATATTACGGATAAGCCCACCAGCACTTTGTGTTTAAGGTGGTAGTAACTTCAAGGCTCCTGCAGATGGCGCTGCATGAGGATGGTGGAGCTATAAACACCTGTGGGGTGTGAGCGACGGGATCCATAGATGGCAAAGAGGTTTTACAGGTTACAGAGGTTCCTATTGTCCAGCTTGTTTTGGGAATTTTCTGTTCCACCTTCATTGCTGCCCAAGTTACATTATGATGCCTGTATAAGCTGCAGCATTTAAGGTGGAATGGAACATTGGATTAGGAAGCCGGTAAATAGGAAGCAACTTCAGCCATGTACCGCTGACAGCTGGATTAATTGGGATAGGAATGAAAAGTGCAGACGATCCCTACCCAACCAGGAATGCTAGAGTTCCCCACATAGTCCATCATTTTGGTTCCTGGAGCTCAGGTGTGGTTGTATGTAAATGTTGGGGGTATAAATATTAATGAGTCTGTTCCTTAACAGTAACAGGATTTTGGATTCAGACTATTCTAATGCCCTTTCTGGTTGTCCCAGCAAAAGCCTTACTAAGCAGCCAGAGTCCTTAAGAGAACTGGAGAACCAGACCATATCAGCCCTCGCTTATCGGCCTTACACCGGGTGGCAGGTAAATTCCTCAGGCAGGTATAAAACTCCTCTTCTGTATATAAACCTCTAAACAGCCTGCTCCTCAGTACCTCAGAAACTTATCAGGGAAATTATCTTATCAGGGAACTTATCTCGTACTATGAACCGACATGTGAACTCAACTCAGACAATTAGCTCACTGTTAGAACTAATAAAGTTTCAGGGGGCGGAGTCTTTGCATACAAAGCCAGCAGCATCAGAGCACACAGGATGGGCAGTAGCTCCACATTAGACCACAGACTATGGGCAGTAGCTCAGTGGCCGGCAAAGAGGACACACACACGCACACACTTACACGCACACACACACACACACACTCACACACCTACATACACACACACAGAGACACATACACTCACACACACATACACATACACACACATACACACACACACACACACAGATACACACAGATACATGTGCACACACAGACACACACACATACACACACACACACAGATACACACACATACACACACACCTGCACATACGCACACACAGATACATGTGCACAAACATACACACACACACACAGATACACGTACACACATACACACACACACACACACTCACACACACACAGATACACGTACACACATACACACACACACACACACTCACACACACACAGATACACGTACACACACACACACACTCACACACCTACACATACACATACACACACACACACTCACACACACACACACACACACACACACACACACACACTCACACACACACACACTCACACACCTACACATACACACACACACACACACACACACACACTCACACACCTACACATACACACAAACACACACACACACAATCACACACCTACACATACACACACAGATACACACACACACACACACAGACACACCCACACACCTAAACACACACACACACACTCACACACCTACACACACACACATACACACACACAGATACACACACACACACAGATACACAAACACACACACACACACTCACACACACTCACACACCTACACATACACACACTCACACACACTCACACACCTACACATACACACACTCACACACACACTCACACACCTACACATACACACACTCTCACACACACACATACACAGACGCACACACAGACACACACACACAGACACACACACACCTACACATACACACAGATAGACACACACACACACAGACATGCACACAGACACAGACACACACACACACACACGCGCACACATGGATTGTGTTCATGCCTGACCCTGCGGGGCTTTTTCCCCACCACGCACGCATTTCATGCATCTGCAGTAAAAGCAGCTGCTCCAGCCTCACGTTTCAGCAGCGTCTGCACTTGACGCTCACAGGCAGTTCAGACTCTCTCCTCTCTCATTAAAGCTGATTTGGGATTATTTACACGCCGCTGGGAAGCAGAGTAAACACGATTAGGTTCGACAAATACTGGGGTCAATATATTTGTAGGCAACTCCAATTAATAAAACATAGCACGCCGTGTAACACCAGTGTCGTCTGCTGGAAAACGCACTCCGAGTTCCTAAACAACACTTCGAGGCATGAAAACAAAGAAACAGGGACCCCTGCTGTTCAGGCACCGGCGCGGCAGGCTCCCTCGCGCTGCACTGGGGGGTAGAAATGAAGGCTTTCCAGGGTTTGATGACTTACTGCCGGTGTATGCAAACGTGTGGGCACCCCTGGTCCAATGACGTGTTGGGTTAACTGAAAATGAGCTGGCACATTCAGCTGAACACACTGGTTTAACAAACTGGGCTTGGCGCTCAAGCCAAAGTCATAAACCAGCCTCCATGAGTCATCCTGTTAGTGCAGCACCATTGGCAGACGGCTGCACCATGCAGGACTACATGCACACAGGCTGCACCAAAGACTGCAGTGGTGTCGTACCAGACTGTCATGGAGTGACTCAGAATGGCAGCGGGTCATCTTCAGTGACGAGTCCCGCTTTAGTCTTGGTGGTGACGACCACCGATCAGTGTGTGAAGGCACCGTGGTCAGCACCAAGATGAACGGTTTGTTGCCACACGTTTAGTTAGCTATGCTAGTTAGCTTGCTAGTAGCTAACGTTACCTGTACAAGCTACTGGCTTTCCCTCTGGACATCAACACACAGTAGACTAATGTTGATCCTCACTATGGAACTCTCAGACTAAGATGATCTGCTTCAACTGGCAAACACGGATACAATCACACAGCATGGCTGCTACTTACAGGCTGCTGTTGGGGTTGTGATGCTAATAACGGTGGAGCTGCTTCTCTCTTCAGTCTCTTCAGGGTCAAACACTGAGCGTAGCTGCTCCATGTTGTCCAAGATTTCTTGTTTTGGGTATTTTCCCGTTCCACCTTAAATGGTGCTGCAGATCCATTTTGGTGTCTGTACCAAACGTAACATTTAAGGTGGAACGGAAATTTTGATTAAGAAGCTGCTGCATCGGAAGTGACTTCAGCCTGGTTTAAAACTGTCGAGATTCCCTTCCCAGCCTGGAACGTTGGATTTCTCCATAGTCCACCATTTTGGATCTGTAGCTCCATGGGTGCGGTTATATGTATACATTGAGGGTGTAAATGTTAATGAGTCTGTTCCGTAACAGTTTGGGTTTTTAGATTTTGGAAGCGCTCTGTATTCCCACCCTTTTTTGGGAATGCCGGATTTGCAATTGAAGGAGGAACGACAGTCTTTGAGGTTCACGGTATGTGTACTGAACTCTCCTTCTTGAACTACGACACTGTCAATACAGTATTACATTCTATAGCACCTCTATACACTGGGAATTTGAAATCAGCTAATTTGCTAGCTAGCCTTGAGTGGTTCTCAGCCATGCTATAGCATCTGTTCACTATGTGTTCACTATGCTAACTATAGCCCTGTTACCATGATGTTGGAACTGTGGTATGACATGAGGGGTGCGGGTTGAACGGGGTTATTGTGAGCCTAGCTGGGCCTAGTCCAGGCCAGAATTCAGTACCTAGTCCAGACCTGACCATATATGGGACGTGACCCATTGAAGTCAATGTTGTATATGAGATTAGACAGTTATCTGTTGTTTTTCACCGTCGTTCAAACAGAAGTGATTATGAGATCGTTATTGGGCTGTTGTATGACTGTTCATAATGCTTATCCACTTACACAAATTTTACAGACTGAAGTAATTCTATCAAGTTCTCTATATTCCATTAGCAGATCGTTTTGCTTGCCTCATGTATTATTTCTCAAAATGCTCGTTTGCAAATTGAATAAACTAATTTCACTTGACCAAATTACTTCTGAAATGTCTGGAAATAGGCTGAATAATCTCCTAATATTCTTACAGCAGTCTCTAATGAGAAATATTGGACATGCTGATTAGATTTGAGATGATTTCACTTGCGGTGTTGAGCGCTAATACCTTAGTATGTGGGTAAAATAACTTGCTGTACAAGAAACAGAACCAGAGAGGAGAAGATATGATGATCTGTATTTATCCCACATGGGAAACGGAATTGCTATAGAGCGCTAAAAGACCAGCTGTGATTGGTTTCCTTTCCAGTCGGAATGGCTGGTGAGTTCTAGCTCTTCCTTTTCCAGGAGATATTAGGAGATTAGAGTTAAGACCATGGGAAATGGGACTCCTGGCAACCACCTGGAAAATCTGGTCCTCCATCACATGAACAGCATCTCTGAGAGAAAAGGGAGAACATCGAGGTCCACTCTTGCTTCAGATCTGAGAACATCCACAGGTGTTTCCACTGTGAGAAGACACCTCAACACTATGGAGGTCTGAAAGAAGGTGTAGCTGTTCCAGAAGACGGACACTTCCAACATAGAAGCTGCTGATGTTCTCAGAACAATGGGCCGACCACCCCAGAGCCCAGGACTGCAACACTATCGAATGTGTTGGCGGTTATTTGGATGGTGTTAAGAAGCAGAAAACTGGCTAAACCAACTTCTAGGACTGAACTTTGGAGGTGTGCCTCTTTGAGGAACTGAAACTAAGCCTCCAGAAAAGAACACAAGCTGTAACAAAGATAAACACAGAAGTAATAATAATAAAAATATTCATTGGTCGAGGTTGCTGTGCAGGATTCCAGGCCAGTTGGACTGGAAGTGAATTCAGTGTGAAGTGGTCTCTCACTTTTGCACTGTATTGTATACCAGTGGTACTTGAGGAGGTCCTCAGGACCCCCAGGCAGCCTTTAATGTATGCATAATAGAACATATATCTTTATGTGTAGCAAGTTTAGTCTGAACACAATTGGTCCCTGAGGACTAGTTTAAGAACCACCAATGAATTTAATAAGTAGTAAATAACTGCACCTATAAATATAGGTATATATAAATATGAGTATATATAAATATGAGTATATATAAATATGAGTATATATAAATATGAGTTACTGGATTTGTTTTCAAGATTAACCAATAAACGCCGGCCTCGTACGCATGACATTAGGCATTAATAATCATATTATTAAACATTTCTGGATAGTCCCTGCAGAGGAAAGGTCCCCAGGAGTTAAGCTAAGTTCATTTATCAAAGCAAGACGCTCTGAGCCCTCTGGGTTCACCTGCTTCCAACACGCAGGTTCCTGGTGCACTGCCAAGCTAATTAAGTTGCTAGCGAGCCTGCTTACCAGTAGCATGCGGTGGTCTATCTGATGACAGCAGAGCAAAATGAGGTTAGCTAAGATAAGCTAGGCTACGCCACGCTGAATTAAGGGACTCATTGAGTGAGATGAAAAACGTCGATACTGTCAAGAGGATTGCCGAGCCTTGTACGGAGAACGAGGAGACGCGGAGCTCTGAAGACGGAAACCGTCCACCGCAGGGTGAAGCATGCAGGGATCCTTCTGTCTACACAACACATCCCTCACATCCCTCCGTCTTTCTACACGCGTTTAAAGATGATACGTAACGCTTAACCCGTTAACACTGACATATTCATAAACCCAGATGTCATTGTTTTGACTGGTTACATACCTTTGTTCTTGCAGATCTAACGTTAACCTTGGATCTTCAGTCAGTTTACTGTTCATTTGTCTTTCTCTTGCTCTGTCTGCCTGTTCTCAACCCCGGTTCTCAACCCCGACCTGCCTCTCTGGTTATCCCTCTGCCTTGTCCTCTCAGTAATACTCTCCTGGTCCATGCTGTTGTGCTTTATTACCACTCTGTCTAAAATATCTCAATTGACTTTTACCTTGGCGTGCGTTGATCTAAATTTGTTAATTCTGACATCAATATCTGTGCAGTATCTTTCAGTAACTATATATATATAGTGAGGACAATAAGTATTTGAACACCCTGCGACTTTGCAAGTTCTCCCACTTAGAAATCATGGAGGGGTCTAAAATTTTTATCTTAGGTGCATGTCCACTGTGAGAGACATTTACATTACATTTACATTTATGGCATTTAGCTGACGCTCTTATCCAGAGCATGTCATGCCTGCTGGTTCTCCTCCCACCTCCGACCTCCTGGACTCCATTTCCCATGATCCACCGCCCGATGTCACGTGTTCACTATTACCCAATCACACCCCGTTGCCTCGCACTAGATCTCCAGAGTACTGATTAGACCACCTGTTGTTAATTAATCCGTTTGCTGAAATACTTCCTTCTCACTCTGGCTCATTGCAAAGTATTGCCATCCTTTTGCATACTGAGCGTTCTCTCTTTGTCTGACTCTGATACTCTGGCTTTGACTCTGTTTTGATTCTCTGGTTTACGCTCCTTGTTTATTCCCTTTGATACCTCTGCCTGGTCTGATTGTCTGTTTGGTTTTGACCCTTGCCTGTTTATTGATTACGATTCAGTTTTGCCCTTGTTTGTATTTTTTCTGTTCTTGGTGTTGTTGTGTCACAGTACAACCTCTTTAATAAACTGTGCCTTGCTTTTAGTTCAGCGCACGTCACAATCTGTTTGTCCAACGTCACAGAGCGACTTACAAGGTTAACCACATTACAGGCAGGCCAGTGTAGTGTTAGGAGTCTTGCCCAAGGACTCTTATTGGTGTAGCACAGCATAGTCACCCATACTAGGATTTGAACCCCAGTCTCCCACGTGGGGTGGTGGCTACTTGGTGGGTAGTGGTGTTATCCGCTGAGCTACACCAACCAGAGACAACTGGAAATCACAATGTATGATTTTTTAATAATTTATTTGTGTGTTACTGCTGCAGATAAGTATTTGACCTGCCAATCAGCAAAAATTCTGGCCCTCAAAGACCTGTTAGTCCGCCTCTAAAAACTCCACCTCCCCTCCACTTATTATTCTAAATTAGAGGCACCTGTTTGAGGTCGTTAGCTGCATAAAGACACCTGTCCACCCCACACCATCAGTAAGACTCCAACTACTAACATGGCTAAGACCAAAGAGCTGTCCAAAGACACCAGAGACAAAACTGTTGACCTCCACAAGGCTGGAAAGGGCTACGGGACAATGGCCAAGCAGCTTGGTGAACAAAGATCAACTGTTGGAGCAGTTATTAGAAAATGGGAGGAGCTAAACATGACTGTCACTCTCCCTCGGACTAGGGCTCCACGCAAGATCTCACCTGGTGGCGTATCAATGATCCTAAGAAAGGTGAGGAATCAGCCCAGAGCTACACGGGAGGAGCTGGTCAATGACCTGAAGAGAGCTGGCACCACTGGGCCGAAATCTCTGCTGCAGTGTGTGCAAACCTGGTGAAAAACTACGGGACCTCTGTAATTGCAAACAAAGGCTACTGTACCAAATATTAACACTGATTTTCACAGGTGTTCAAATACTTATCTGCAGCAGTAACACACAAATCAATTATTAAAAAATCATACATTGTGATTTCCGGATTTTTTTTAGATCATGTCTCTCACAGTGGACATGCAGCCAAGATGAACATTTCAGAACCCTGTATGATTTCTAAGTGGGAGAACTTGCAAAGCCCCAGGGTGTTCAAATACTTATTTTCCTCACTGTATATCTGTGTTAATTTGTATAGTTTCCTATTGTATTTTATTTTTTACCTAATATTAAAGAGTTATTAACGTGTAATTTCGTATATTTCCTATTTTGTATATATTTCACTTCAGCCCACCTCTTGCTCTGTTTCTGTTAACTGTACATTCTGCCGTAACAATGCACATTTCCCCATGTGGGATAATAAAGAGCTCCCTCATCTTATCTTATCTTCCTCCTTGTCATCTGTTAAATTGTATTGTGCCAGAAGCTTTATTCAACAGGCCCATGCACTGCTTAGAAAAACATTATTCATCCTAAGTTTAAATGTTATGGGCGGAAATGCACCTCATTGGAGGTTGTACTCATCACTTATTGTCCTGTGCTTCAACTTAATAAGCTTATTATAGGATATAAAGTATTGAAATAGGTCATCCAGGTTATTTGGATTTTACCTGTCCAGAAATAATAATACATGAGGACTTTTATTTTGAAAAAAAAAACAAATGTCTCTCAGTAAAATGACATTGTACTCCGTATTAATATCGTGTAATAGGTGTATATGTTGATTTAAACAGTCACAAATGTTTAAAAATTTAATGTTTTAAATTTAACTATTCACAAATGGGGGGCAGTCGTGGGCTGGAGGTTAGGGAACCAGCCTTGTGACCGGAGGGTCGCCGGTTCGATTCCCTGAACTGACAGTAACGACTGAGGTGCCCTTGAGCACCTAACCCCAAATTGCTCCCCGGGCGCCGTGGATAGGGCTGCCTACTGCTCCGGGTAAGTGTGCTCACTGCCCCCTAGTGTGTGTGTTCATTAGTGAGTGTGTTTGTGGGTCTTTCACTTCACGGATGGGTTAAATGCGGAGACTAAATTTCCCCACTGTGGGACTAATAAGGGTATTTAAATCTCAAATTTAAATGCCTTATAAGGGGTTTGTCAGAAATACAGTTTATGTTGTTACGAATGTGTTATGAAGTGTTTATATATGAGGTTATGAATGTGTTATATAGACACACTTCTAGTAAAATTATATTGAATCTTGAGCCTATAGAATAAAGGTCCTTTGCATGTCCAGCTCGTGACAAAGCCTCCACAGGACTCCCGCTAAACTCCGCTGCATGTGGTAGGAGCCCGTCCCACCATGATGAGACACATGAATTTTGCAAGCCAGCTGCGTCACCGGCCCAAAGACCAGGGAACCATGATTCGGTAACAGGAGGACCGTGAATGAGATCGAGAGAAAAAGAGAGAGAATAAAAAAGATAATGAGGGACGAGGTAGATTATAGCAGTGCATAAGGGAATTAAGGGCCATAAACATCTAACAGGAGAGTCTCTCGGCAGCAGCGTGGGAGGCAGTTTCCATACTCAAGTGACTCCCGTCTCCGCGCACACACAACGACCTCCCACTCACCCCAACGCACGCTGCAACCGCACCGCTGCACACTATACCTGCACGCAAACAATGTACAGCTTGTCTCGCTAATAGCTCAAGCATCATATCCCTGGATTCACAAACCAAATGCAACCCAGCGTCTAGCAATGACCACGCCGCCATGACAACTCCAACCATCCACAAAACTGGATGCCTTCCCTGGCACAATTCCGACTTGGATTTTTGGACCCTAGGCTTCATACACCTGGAGATTCAGCTACATCTATGGTCTTTGGCCACGCCCACATGCAGTCACTCCTCTTAGCCAATCATTAACTTCTGCTCTGGAGCGTTTTCCACACATGGATCGAGACATTCCCTGTAGCACCTTTTCCCAATCTATGGATCCCGTCACCCACACCCCTCGGGGATCCTCCTCGTGCAGCAGCGCCATCTGCAGGAGCCTGAAGGTACTACAACCTTGAACACACAAGGGGACTGATTTTCTGTGTAGCTGCCTCCATCAGCAGTTCTGCAGTCATCTCTAAAGTTTCATCAAATGGCACCATGTAAAACTGCATGCCTGAATCATCACAAGCTGGCCTCAACCCGTGCAAAGCTTTTCGGTAATCTCTAACCGACTTGCTGGTGAGGATTCTGACACGGTGTGACGCGTTGTTATCTACAAAGGATGTTGCAGAACTATTCCATTCACACATAGACTTTATCTCAGAGATGTCGCCTTTCAACTCACGCATGCTGTCATGTTCTTCTGGCGTATCTAGTGCAGGACTTGATAGACCTTCTTCGGCACACTACCCCGATAACTCCACACATTTCCAACATGGTCCCACCAACACACTGCACCAACACACTTGCCACTACTTATGGACACTCCAGTACACTCAATATCCATGAGAACAGATTTAGGACAATTGCTGAAGCCGTCATCATGGGAGGAAGACTGGGTTGAGACCAAGCAAGTTTATTAGACATCACTCCATGCAGGTATGTATGCAGTTTGGTCTAATTGGTGGGGCTCAGGCAAACCAAACCCGATCTGCCACTTTCAGGTGTGTAAATTCATTCTACACTCATCATCATTAGAATATCTGCCCCCAGAAGGAGGTGTGGGAGTGCGGCGCTGTTGGGAAGGAAGATAAAGGTGACCAGGATCAATAACTGATGATCAATTTAGACTGATATGATCAATATTTATTGAGCTACACATACAGAAGTAGTGGCAACTGGGATGCCATGTTTGCTAAAGGAGCTGTAGAGGTTCCTAATGGAGTCCTGTGATAATCCATCCCATGCAGCTTGAACATCCTCACACCGCTCCTGCAGATGGTGCGGTAGGGGTGGAGGGACACCAGGTCTTCTGGGCGTGTGACAACAAACCGTTCATCTTGGTGCTGACCACAGTGCCTCCACACACGGATTCGTTGGGCGTCTCCACCAAGACTAAAGCGGGACTCGTCACTGAAGATGACCCGCTGCCATTCTGAGTCACTCCATGACAGTCTGGTACGACACCACTGCAGTCTTTGGTGACGGTGACGTGGTGTTAAGGACAGTCGTGGTAACGGTCTGTGTGCATGTAGTCCTGCGTGGTGCAGCCGTCTGCCAATGGTGCTGCACTAACAGGATGACTCATGGAGGACACCACTGCTCGCTGGATGTCTGTAATCATGGCTGTTGGGTCAGTCAGGTACAGAGAGAAAACCCGTCCTTGCTTACGTCACATGTGCGGTCGAGCATGAAGCTTGAATCATCGCCATGTCTCACGATGTCAAACCTACCCACCAAGTTTCATTCCTGTTGGTCGATTCCTTCTGGGCAATATACGTCTTCACAGCCAGAGCGAACAAGCATCTAGCCCTCTAGTGATGCTGGTGGCATGTCTAGTATCCCTTCACACACCCCACAAGTATTTACAGCCCCATCATCCTCACACAGCGCCATCTGCAGGAGCCTGAAGTTACTACAACCTTAACCACACACGTGACTATTATTTTGGCGGAGCTTATCACAATGATACCCCTCTATTAATAACACTCTATTAACAAAATCATAGTCGCCCAATTAATGTTTCTTATGAACAGAGAACTAAAGGGTTCTGATTGGTCCAACTAACAGAACCTTTAAAGCACTGGGACCAAAGTTTCAGCTCCTTCATCAACCAATCAGATCCATTGCTGCTCAGTGCTGGACCTCATCCTTCTGTAGATGAATTGATTACGTTAGCTACATTAGCCCTGTAGCTTCAGTTCAAAGCTCAAGAAACAAACTGCCTGACCATGTTCGAGGTTCACTTACCTCGGCTGACTCAGTTTGGAGAAATGGAGGTGCCCTTTGGCTGGAGCTTCCAGCACTTCCAGACGCTCTAGCTCTCAGTACCCAGTGCTGTGCAGAACGCTTAGAAGCCCATGTCGCTTTACATTAGGGACATAAATACTGACTGTAAATACCGCACTCGTTGCCTGTGCTTCGGTACTGTCTCAACAGCGGCATCATTTTGTCGCTCAGGGTTGCCAGCGGGGTCAAAGCGAGAGACACTGTCCCCAGACTCTGTGCGTGATTCAGGAAAGGATGAAACAGCCTTTAAAAATGAATGTAGCCCCATTTGGTACAGAAACATGGGGACTGCTTTGAAACTTTGATGTGACGTGTAATGGCGAGGCGAGGGAGAGAGGCGTTTCACCCGGAGAGCCCTGTGGAGGAAGCGACGAAGGCTTTATCGGGGGACTGTTTTTTGAACGGTGTGTTTTATACCCTGCAGCACTGAAGCCACACACTGAGGAGGAGCAGGAGGAGATGACTGTCCTTCAGCTGAAACAAAATGTGGATGGAATGCACCAGCAGAGGAGTGACACTCTCCTTCTCCTTCTGTGGTTTGTAGTTTCACAGCTGAGGGCCATACATGAACGACTTCTCCTTCAGTGTTCATAATGCATTTCAACTGTTGGTTATAAGCAGCACACATACATGACGCTTTATGACATCTAGGTGTGTTGGGAAGGAAGATAAAGGTGTCCAGGATCAATAACTGATGATAAATTTAGACTGATATGATCAATATTTATTGAGCTACACATACAGAAGTCTGTCTCTCAGTATGGCGTCGGGTCGCCACGTTTGCTAACCCAACACGCCAGACGTCTCGGTATGGAGCTGTAGAGGTTCCTAATGGAGTCCTGTGATAATCCATCCCATGCAGCTTGAACATCCTCACACAGTTCCTGCAGATGGTGCGGTAGGGGTGGAGGTGGAGTGACACCAGGTCTTCTGGACGTGTGACAACAAACCGTTCATCTCTGTGCTGACCACGGTGCCTCCACACACGGATTCGTTGGGCGTCTCCACCAAGACTAAAGCGGGACTCGTCACTGAAGATGACCCGCGGCCATTCTGAGTCACTCCATGACAGTCTGGTACGACACCACTGCAGTCTTTGGTGACGGTGACGTGGTGTTAAGGGCAGTCGTGGTAACGGTCTGTGTGCATGTAGTCCTGCGTGGTGCAGCCGTCTGCCAATGGTGCTGCACTAACAGGATGACTCATGGAGGACACCACTGCTCGCTGGATGTCCACAATCGTGGCTGTTGGGTCAGTCAGGTACAGAGATGAGGCCCGGACTTGCCTACGTCACATGTTGTTGGGTGTGAGACATTCTCTTGTCTTAAATTTCATTCCTGTAGGTTGATTCCTTCTTGGTGCAGCTGTTCGTACAGCTCTTCTTTCTGACGATGATTGCATGAAGGCAAACCTTATATCACCAAACTGGTCATTTAAAGGAGAAACAAAAAACATTTTTAAAATTATTTTTAAATGTAGTTTTGGGTCATTTTATTAAATCATTGATCATGAACTAGACACAGAACGTACACAAGGCTTAGTTCCTACAGCAGCGCTACACAGCAAACTACCTGTGTAAGGTCCACGACCCTGAGAAGACCCTACACCGTCCATGATGCACTGAGTACTGAGTGGATGACAGATTGGAGAGGCTGTGCAGTTCGTGGTGAGCTCTTGTGACTCACAGTTCATATGGGGGTGAGATGAGACGGGAGCTGTTCACGTGAGTCCCTGAGTTCAGGTGTGCAGGTTACACGAGCAGTACATTGCGTACCTTCTGGCTGTACAGGAGTCTAACGTCCTGGGGAAGGAAGCTGTCCTAGAACCGGCTGGTTTCTGTGCCACCTGCCACTCTGCAGCAGTGGGAACAGATCGTGGCTCAGGTGGGAGGAGTCCTTTATGTTCTTGTTATCTATGGTGTCTGATCTCACTAAATTTGGAATAATGCAATTAAATCTTCACAGCAATGTGCCATCATCTACTGTGAAGTCTTGCCAGGACAGTAGATGGGATCTCTGTATGAGCTCAGGACTCCAACTGCACTGTTTGGTGTGGCCCAGAAGAAGACATGTTCTCCTTTATAGTTTGGGTTCCTCTCAGTGGTTCTTCCCCATGTTCTTAGAAAGTTTTTATTTTTAAGTTTGGGTTCCTCTCAGTGGTTCTTCTCCATGTTCTCAGAAAGTTTCTCCTTTTAAGTTTGGGTTCCTCTCCGTGGTTCTTCTCCATGTTCTCAGAAAGTTTCTATTTTAAGTTTGGGGTTCCTCTCAGTGGTTCTTCTCCATGTTCTCAGAAAGTTTCTCCTTTTAAGTTTGGGTTCCTCTCAGTGGTTCTTCTCCATGTTCTCAGAAAGTTTATCTTTTAAGTTTGGGTTCCTCTCAGTGGTTCTTCTCCATGTTCTCAGAAAGTTTCTATTTTAAGTTTGGGGTTCCTCTCAGAGGTTCTTCTCCATGTTCTCAGAAAGTTTCTATTTTAAGTTTGGGGTTCCTCTCAGAGGTTCTTCTCCATGTTCTCAGAAAGTTTCTCCTTTTAAGTTTGAGTTCCTCTCAGTGGTTCTTCTCGATGTTCTTAGAAAATTTCTCTTTTTAAGTCTAGGTTCCTATCAGCGGTTCTTCTCCATGTTCTTACAAAGTTTTTATTTTTAAGTTTGGGTTCCTCTCACTCGTTCTTCTCCATGTTCTTACAAAGTTTATCTTTTTAAGTTTGGGTTCCTCTCAGTGGTTCTTCTCCATGCTCCTTAATGGTTTCTCCTCTGAGTCTTGGTTCCTCTCAGTGGTTCTACATCATGCTCTCAGAAAGCTTCCCCTTTTGAATCTTGATTCTTGGTTCTTCTCCATGTTCTCAGAAAGTTTCTATTTTAAGTTTGGGTTCCTCTCAGTGTTTCTTCCCCATGCTCCTTAATGGTTTTTTCTTTGATAGCCACATCACCAGCTACATACTAACCTTAACCGTAGATGCCCACATCGTTACCACAGCGACCAATGCATATACGGTGCACTGAGCAGCTCCACCTGCTGAGAGTCTGAACCAGTCCATATCCTGACCCACCACATCTACTCCTGATGTACACAGTATGGTACTCCTCCATATCTCCACCTCTAATATATATTTAGTGGTGTAAAAACTTTGATCTCTTTTTCTGCACAGTGTAAAAGCTCTAGCTCTCCTTTCAGGTTAGTGAATATTCATGATGGACCGACCAATAGAATCGCTCCAAACCTGCTTAGTGATAAACCTTGTTCTATCAGCTCCACTGCAGGGTAAGGAAGCTGCTCCATCCTACTGTACAGCTCCACTCTGGAGCGTTTTAAGGTGGACTGGATAATTCCATGAGGGCTATTTTATAGTTTGATGTCTTCACTATTAGGCCCAATACCATTTCTTATTTTTACCCCTACCCCTCATTTTTAGTGTAACCCTCCACCTTAAAACTGGGTAGTGGTTGAAATCTTCCTCCTATGAAACAGGGCAACCTTCAAGAACCGGAGACGTTGTTGGTCATCGTCAGTAGCTTTTATGTAAACAGCCGAAAAGAATGGGCTCACTTCATTCAACTTCCGTCTTCCGTTTTACACATCAATCAATCTGACGAGTCTCTGAATAAACAAGAGCACAAACCAAAAACTACATGGCTTCATGAACAGGCTGCTAGCGGTGCTCTGTAGGCGACCATGCCGGGCTGCAGTGCCAGCAGAGGAGGGTGGAGTTCAGCTCCTCACTGCTTAAACACATGCAGGGCATCATGTGACCTCAAAGAGGCGGATGACCATTATTAATTATCACCTCCCAGAATTCTTCAGTGGTATGAAGCTGAGCTGAGCTTTTAAATCTCCAGCTTCATGATCCAATTTCATTGTTCCACCTTAAATGGTGCAGCAATCTCAGGTACCAGAACGTAACTGCTGCACCATTTAAGGTGGAACGGTGAAATTTCGCTAGGTAGCGCAGAGACATCAGCGTATTACTAGAGATTTATACGTGTTACGAAGAAAATGAGTATAAAACACTGTTACCATGGTAATCTTAAAGTACAGCCGCTTTAACAGAGACCATACTTATATTTATGGGTCTCTTTGGTCGCTCGTGCAGCCATCTTGCTGATGACTCCCAGGGCATCCTGGGAATTTTCTCCTAACACTCCATTTGGCCATGTAGCCCTAACACTTTGCCCTACCCCTTCATCTCAACAACCAAAGGGACAACCCTACCCCTAAACATGAACACGCAAACAGAGGGGTAGGGGGCAAGCTGCTAGGGGCAAGGCGTGAAATGGGATTAGGCCATACTCTACAGTAAAGCATTAAGATGAACATGAGGAGAACCTGCTATGGGGAACCGTGGAGAACCGCAGGAGAGCACCTGGACAAGTCGGCCTGTGGGGCACCCAAGTCAGATGCAAGTTTCCCAGATTCCATGGTCCATATCGCCGCGTTTTCATTGCCATATATGTAAGGGGGCGCCTGCGACGTGGTCCTCCCGCCACCAGAGGGAGGCCACGCCCTGCCACTCGCAGTAATCAGGATGATTGAGAACACCTGGTTACTGCCCTTATAAGGACTGCCCACTGTTCAGATGGTGTCTTGATCCAGTTCAGACCATGCCATGCTTGCTAGTACAGCTTGTACATGGTCCTAGTAGCGACGTGGAAAAGTTGTGGTGTAGCAGTTAGCATGTTCACCTCCCTCAGATCGCCGGTTTGAATCCCGGTCCTTGTGGGTCTGGTTTGTTTTCGACTGGGTAACATCTGCATTTGAGTCCACCCTGGTGGAGGTGGAAGGATTGTTGCCCCGTTACAATATACAGTAGATATGTGGAGTTTGGCTTTTGGATGGTTTATAAATGGCATCACCATCAATTCCATCATGGAACTGCCGAAGAAACCCATCAGTGTGTACACAGTGTAGCTCCTCGGACCATGAAGACCGGTTTGGAATGTGGAATGGAGAGTGAAGAGCACACGCTGCTGCCTCTGGCTGTGTTTAAAACCATGGGGGAACACCAGGCACAGCCACCGTGAGCTCTAACGATGCTGGAAGGAACAGGCACTCTCACGGGTGCAAAGCCAGTCATCACCCAGCGCTAAAGAGCGGGAGGCTGAGAAAAGTGGAGTGGGCAAATCCGTGAAATATCAAAGAGACGCAGCTGCATTAGTGCTCGATTTACCGACATCAAAGACAACAAGAGGCATTATCTGACCTGACGGCCCATCATCTGAGCTCCAGTTCGTTCCTGCTTCCTGTTCTTCTCTTTTACCTCTCCACCCATTTCTAAACTGGAGATCGGGCGTCTCCTCTGAGTCTTCCTTATGAACTTGTGGTACTACTTTCTTTCTTTTTGGACCTTTTTGACCAAAAGAACCCTGGTTCTTTGAACGGGTTCTACTCAGGCTTGGTGAAACCTTGGTGCTATCCAGAGAAGCAGTCTGAGTTTGCACCAGTCTTTACTGGAACCAAGGAAGCACGGATCAACTGCTGGAGATAAGAAGGCGTAGAGGAAGTTCTCCAGTAGACCACTGGGTGGCACCATTGTTGCCTCCTCCTTCCTCAACAACTGACATGCCCACAGACATGGTCACGGTTGGAGCAGAAGAGCCAACTATTCTGTGGTTCCAGCTGGGAACAAACTTCCCAGGTTCTGAACCTGTTTATGTTTGGTGGGAATGCACTGAACGGTTCAGAATCAGGTGCACGAACCGGACAGAAACCCATTTCATGTTGGTGGAAAAGGGCTATCAGTGGTTCTGAGTCTTTGTTCCTGTCAGTGTTTCTTTATCACGCTCCTAATGCGGTTCTCCTTTTTGAAATAAGGTTCCTCTCTGCGGTTCTTTATCACGCTCCTAATGAGGTTCTCCTTTTTGAGTCTTGGTTCCTGTCACTGGTTCTTTATCATGCTCCTAATGAGGTTCTCCTTTTTGAGTCTTGGTTCCTGTCAGTGTTTCATTATCATGCTCCTAATGAGGTTCTCCTTTTTGAGTCTTGGTTCCTGTCAGTGTTTCTTTATCATGCTCCTAATAAGCTTCTCCTTTTTGAGTTAAGGTTCCTCTCTGTGGATCTTTATCACGCTCCTAATGAGCTTCTCTTTTTTGAGTCTTGGTTCCTGTCAGTGTTTTTTTATCATGCTCCTAATGAGGTTCTCCTTTTTGAGTTAAGGTTCCTCTCTGTGGATCTTTATCACGCTCCTAATGAGGTTCTCCTTTTTGAGTTAAGGTTCCTCTCTGTGGATCTTTATCACGCTCCTAATGAGGTTCTCCTTTTTGAGTGTTGGTTCCTCTCTGGGGTTCTTCATCATGCCTTTAAATATTCCTTTCCTGACGTTTTCCAGTTATTCAGCTCCATGAAACTCATTATGGATTAGGACCTGTGGTTCCTGGGAATGTTGTGGAGAGTGTACAGAGGAAGAAGAAGCAGCCAGATTAAACCTCTAATCTGAGAAACTAGCCTTAATGGGGCAGCAGGGTACGACACAGCTAACACCGGTCCTGAATGAGTACCGTATGACTGAGCTGTTGAGGAACTCCCCACAGACTGAAGTGTCTCCTGTTCAGACTCACATAGAGACACGTCGGGTGTGTTCAGAGAAATGACCAAACCTATGTAGTCCGTGATCTTTGGACACTGATCAGGAAAACCTCGACACATCAAACAAACCACAAGCACAACTTAAACCCAGCCCACTTAGTGTCCTCAGGTTCTCTCGCTCCACCATGTGCCGATAAGGCCACATGTCTGTTCGCCCATACTGGAGAGAGGGCCAGTTAAAAAGGACATGATGCCCCGCCTTCAGGCATAGTCAGGCAAAGTAGTTCAACCCAGCACTTCAATAGTTAACTGGAAGACCATTATTATTATTATTAATAATAATAATAATAATAATAATAATAATAATAATAATAATAATAATAACAATAATAATAATAATAATGCAATAGCACTAACAATAATAGCAATATCAATAACAGTACCAATAATAACAATAACAAAAACCATAATAATAATAATAATAATAATAATAGTAATAATAATAATACCAAAATAATAACGATAATAACAATGATAACAATACAATAGAACTAACAATATTAGCTAAATCAATAACTGTACCAATAATAACAATAACCATAATAATAATTAAAAAATAAATAAATAATTAATAAAAATAATAATACAATAGCACTAACAATAATAACAATATCAATAACAGTACCAATAATAACAATAACAAAAACCATAATAATAATAATAATAATAATAATAGTAATAATAATAATACCAAAATAATAACGATAATAACAATGATAACAATACAATAGAACTAACAATATTAGCTAAATCAATAACTGTACCAATAATAACAATAACCATAATAATAATTAAAAAATAAATAAATAATTAATAAAAATAATAATACAATAGCACTAACAATAATAACAATATCAATAACAGTACCAATAATAACAATAACAAAAACCATAATAAAATTTATTCTTATAATAATAATAATAATAATAATAATAATAATAATAATAATAATAATAACACTGGCCTGTTCTGATTTGTTGGAGTGATTCTAGATGGGGATTTTCTTCGTTGAGTTCCTCTAATATTTCCTTTTAAAATAATAGAACAGCAGCCAGCAGCGTCTAATATCATATTGATCACTCACGCATCGCTGAGAATACATTCAAGGAAGCACATGACTTCTAAACAGCATGGACACATGAATCAGAACCTGAAAACACAAACAAGCCGTCCCTGAAAGCTCCAGGCAAAGGGCGTATTAGGTAGTGCTTTGTTTTTTCCAGCAGAGGAAAACAAATCTGCACAAATGGTGTTACAGAGAACATCTACCGACAGGTTTGGAATATTCCAGTGTTTATATCATCATTTTCATCTGGGTCTTAAATAAGCTTCCCCCAGAGGAAAGACCCTTTCATAGCCTAACGTCGCAGAGCAGAAGCATAAAATAAAAAGCCTGTGTGTGTGAGGTCATCAGAAAGGGAGTGGAATATACCAAACCGTGGTTTCAGTAGTGTATAATCAGATTCTAGAATTTGGGATCATTAAAATATCTATCTATCTATCTATCTATCTATCTATCTATCTATCTATCTATCTATCTATCTATCTATCTATCTATCTATCTAGCTATCTAATCACCCCTATATGTTGGATCACATGGATTATGGTACAGTTATGTTCCATAACTAAGGGAACCAAGGACGTACCCTCGCGAGTGCGACCCCAGTGACATAAGTAGTACCACTCCAGTGACATATCAGTGCCTTGTATTCTAAATGTCCAGTTTACCTGTTATTTCAATGTAACTACTTTATTACATGGTAATTACATTGAATAAGCATGTAATATGCTATTAGTAGAGAGAATGATCCAGCTAGGTACATGCATAGCTGCTCCTCATGCTGTATGAACCGATTCGATGCTGAAACATTATAATACGCACCCTTTCCACATTTTCCTCTCCCCCTTTGTTTCCAATGAGCTACGAGTGAAAAATCATTCATATCAAATGACAGACTACGCTTTTGTCATCTGTGGTGATAAGTGTGACTTCTAAAGGTTTGACACATGGTTCCCAGTGGGTTTATTTCATTCGCGGCTTGTTCTTTCCGCTTTGTTATCGTCCCGATGACGCGATTCTATTACTGCGGGCCACTGGAGTGTCAACAGACGTGAATTGACTCACTCCTCAGCGCTGCTTCCCGAACACGGCAGTAACTTTGGGTAAATGGAGTGGCGTCTTTTGTAGTCACCGCATCAAAGGCAAGCAAACACAAGGCCGCCTCCTCTTCACCCTTTCATTTCGCTCACTCGCTCACGTGCCAGGGATCACAGCGTCAGCTGTGGGGTTGTAGCTAACCGTGCGATGCTCACGGTGGCCGCAATTCCGCTCCACCGGTCAAAGAAGCAAGACCGTTGACCGCAGCAGGTCGGAAATAGGAGTATGTGCAGCCAACATTCCCAACACATGATTCCCAGCCTTTCAGGTGAGGCCTCTAATCCACAGGCCTTCGCAGCCAGCCATCCGAATGAATATGCTGTTATGCGCTGTTGTACTTTGTTTATAGTTCATTTCAGGCACCTTCTAGAGGGCCGGTGGCGAGATCAATGAGGAGAATAATGATGGCGGCCCAGGACGTCTCCACCGTGCCCCGTGGTCTACTCGGAATGCAGGCCGCGGACTTCCCGGCACAATTTTATTCATTCGCCGCCTTTATTTATTTATTTCTGCAGACGAGTGGCAGGTAATAGAAGGATAGCGGTGATAGCGGAGGAGCCCGGAGCAGGGGGAGGATGGAGCGGAGGGGAAACGAGAGCCGGGCACTTCCTCTCTTTTCACGGCGCCCATGCATATAAAGGAAAAAGAGAGAGAGAGGGAAAACTCACAAACAACTTTTGGGGCTAATGAGGTGCTTAGTGGTCTGTGGGCTTTTCTGCGTGCGTAATTACGCCAGAGAGGAAATGTACTTACACCAGGGGGAGATAAAAGGATTTGTAAGGCTATGTAAGTACAGAAGAGGGAGTGGAGAACGCGATCAATAATTAATTTACTTTCAGCAGTCAGGGGCAATTAACGGGCTTTTCCCCCCATTACCAGCCTAAAAGGCCACGCTGCCTCTTTTAGCCCTAATCTGACTGACCATTGTGACAATCAGGGATTAGCGAACAAGGAAATCGATGAAACACAATGCAGGACACTCCGTGGAGGGCCGATTGAATCGCATGGTTCATGGCTCGTGCCTCGAACGGCGATAACTACCTGAATTCAGTGACGACAAATGGGCTCCATTTCCTGGAGAGGGTCCACTTTCGGGCGAGGGATGGAGACGGACATTCCTACCCTGTGAGGAACACTTAATGGAGCTTAAGGCAAAGGTCCTTATGGCATCTGCTGGAGTTAGGAACATTAAAGGAAAGTTTTTTAAGTGGTGCAATCTAAAGGGCTCACTAGGACGGCCCCACAAAAGGCCCACAGGACACTTTGCTCAGGGCTGCTGTATCTGGGCACCTACACTGCGATATGTGACGCGACTCAAGTTGCACCAGTGGGTAGGTTTGACCTTTGACACATGCAGGTGATCCAGGTTTCACACTTGACTGCGCAAATGACGTAAGCAAGGACGGGAGGCACCGTGGTCAGTGCCAGCGTTTGTTGTCACATGTCCAGAAGACCTGCTGTCACTCCACCTCCACCCCTACCACAAAATCTGGACCTTGGAGGACCCAGTTTCTAGAGTCTCTGGCAATTCTAGAGTCAGACGGCTGCACCACGCAGGACCACCTGCACACAGACCGTTACCACGACTGTCCTTAACACCACGTCACCGTCACCAAAGACTGCAGTGGTGTCGTACCAGACTGTCATGGAGTGATTCAGAGTCCCGCTTTGGTCTTGGTGGAGATGCCCAACGAATCCGTGTGTGGAGGCACCGTGGTCAGCACCGAGATGAACCGTTTGTTGTTACACGTCCAGAAGGCCTGGTGTCCCTCCACCTCCACCCCTACCACAAAATCTGGACCTTGGAGGACTAGTTTCTGGAGTCTCTGTAGTCAGGTGGCTGCACCACGCAGGACTACATGCACACAGACCGTTACCACGACTGTCCTTAACACCACGTCACCGTCACCAAACACTGCAGTGGTGTCGTACCAGACTGTCATGGAGTGACTCAGAATGGCAGCGGGTCATCTTCAGTGACGAGTCCTGCTTTAGTCTTGGTGGAGACGCCCAACGAATCCGTGTGTGGAGGCACCGTGGTCAGCACCGAGATGAACAGTTTGTAGTCACACGTCCAGAAGGCCTGGTGTCACTCCACCTCCACCCCTACCGCACCATCTGCAGGAACTGTGTGAGGATGTTCAAGCTGCATGGGATGGATTATCACAAGACACCATTAGGAACCTCTACAGCTCCATACCGAGACGTCTGGCGTGTTGGGTTAGCGAACACGGCGGCCCGACGCCATACTGAGAGACAGACTTCTGTATGTGTAGCTCAATAAATATTGATCATATCAGTCTAAATTTATCATCAGTTATTGATCCTGGTCACCTTTATCTTCCATCCCAACAGCACCACAATCCTACACCACCTCCTGGGTGCAGCTGTTCTTTGATGATGACTGTAGTACAGAAGGACCAGCTGGTTCCTGTAATGTATGGACTTGTCTTTTGGGACCTCCACAAGGATTTGACACATATCGAGGCCAATGAGAATCATCAAGCATGACATCAACCCACACCAAGATCTCTGGGTTTATCTGGAAGCCCCGAAACAAGGAGAGAGGAATGTTTTAGGACAGAGGAGGCCAGGAGAGTTTGAGACGCCATTTTTCGGGAAGGCCTTTAGGCTAGGCTGGATCGGAGGGCTCAGAAAACTCAGAGCCACTGCACCTTGCACAGAATGATTGATTGGTACATTAACGAATCAGAAGCCGCTCTGTTAATCAGATTTTATTTTAATTCCATTGAACTGTACTTTCTTTGTTTTGGCTTTGGGTTGGTGTGGCAACAGATAACACCACTTGTGATTGAGCTACCACACCATGTGGGGGATTGGGGTTTGGTTCCCGGTCTGGGTGACAATGCTGTGCTACACCAAAAACAGTCCTTGGGCAAAACTCCCAACACCAGCATGTTTGGACACATGAACTTGTTTACAAATGCCTATTTGGTTGTTTTTGGACAGGGATGATGTACAAAGATTTTTTACAAAACTGCACTGCAGACGTTAATGGTTAGCCGTCTGGGCCATGGGCTAGTCCTACCTCAACGTCAACCTTCCGCCTACCTTCAGTAGATGTTGGAGAACTCTTTGTTGTACCCTTGTTGGTCTTTGCAGTTGTGCAGTGTAGAGGTTTCACAGGTCTGCTCAGCGGTGACACTTTGAACTTGTTGTTGACAAGTTGCTGATCATGTGATTATGTTACTAACAACCTGGGCGCCTCAGAGAAGACATCTGGTGGGGAGCCTGGATCTCCAGCTTCTAATGTTTCTCTGCCAGAAGTCCTTCAAAGATCAGATACTGAACGCTGCCAACTAGGGATGGCTAAAGACTATAACACAGTCGTGTGGGGTCTGAAAGAAAGCATGACGTCCTATAATCCAAGTTTGAAGTCACTTACACATTTTCGCAGTTACGTTGCTCCAAGTTTGGGGGCAGGTGTGGGTTCAGGGTTAGGGAGCCAGCCTTGTGACCGTAAGGTTGCTGGCTGCATGTGTGAAGTATCTTTGGGCAAGGCACCCGAACCTTCAGCTGCTGTGACCCACCAACCTGAACAACCATGCTCACTGCCACCTAGTATGTCGGTATGTGTGTGTGTGTGTTCACTAGTGTGTGTGTGTGTGTGTGTGTTCACTAGTGTGTGTGTTCACTAGTGTGTGTGTGTGTGTGTTCACTAGTGTGTGTGTGTGTGTGTGTGTGTGTGTGTTCACTAGTGTGTGTGTGTGTGTGTGTTCATTAGTGTGTGTGTGTGTATATGTGTGTGTGTTCACTAGTGTGTGTGTGTGTGTGTGTGTGTGTGTTCAATAGTGTGTGTGTGTGTGTGTGTGTGTGTGTGTGTGTGTGTGTGTGTGTGTGTTCACTAGTGTGTGTGTGTGTGTGTGTGTTTGTGTGTTCACTAGTGTGTGTGTGTGCGTGTTCACTAGTGTGTGTGTTTGTGTGTTCACTAGTGTGTGTGTGTGTGTGTGTGTGTGTGTGTGTTCACTAGTGTGTGTGTGTGTGTGTGTGTGTGTGTGTGTGTGTGTGTGTTCACTAGTGTGTGTGTGTGTGTGTGTGTGTGTGTGTGTGTGTGTTCACTAGTGTGTGTGTGTGTGTGTGTTCACTGCACAGATGTGTTGAGGTATAGATGTCATGTGTGAGCATCTTAGCAACGTGACCGGAATGTTGCTGGCCGCATGTCTATAATGTCTCGGGGCAAGGCACCCAAACCTCCAACTGCTCTCCAGGTGCCATAGCTAGGGCGACCCACCAACCTGGACAACAATGCTCGCTGCCACCTAGTGTGTGTGCGTGTATGTGTGTGTTTCACTGCACAGATGGGTAATAGTATTGAGGTCATGTGTGAGCATCTTAGGAGCGCCACCTAGGGCTGGATCCAAATTTGCACAGTCCCATATCTCCAGTTCCTTGTAGGCTAGCAATGCAATCCAGGGCACGTTGATGCCGCTAAGCCACCTGAGCGCTAACAGTTGCTTTTGATTCAATAAGGCTTCCAAAGTGATGTGGCTAATTAACCATGGGCCTCCTCGATGATACCTCGAGCTGAAACATGCTAGAGAGAAGCAGTGTGATAAATGTGTAGCATCAACAAATCTAAAATCGACTGAACCCAACGACAATCAGCCGTTCCACCAACTGCCCTAAACATCAGTTCATCATTTCACTCACTCGATGATTATCCCAGTTTGGGAATCCGAATCTTTGTTAGGAAAGGGACTCTTCTCCGCCATGGGCCTTTGTGGGGTTGTGTTAGGAAGTCGGGAACCACGATTAACACGCTCCAGGATTCTTCTTTTATGTTCTGAGTTTTTGGGTTGTTCTGTTTGCTTCTTTGTTCCTTTTCCTTCTTCAGCTCTCTAAAGTCTGGACCCATAACTCCCTCCAGTCCATATCTGTCACAAAGGAAAACAGGCAGCCTAAAAAAAGAGAAAGAAATAACAAGCTAAGCAAGATGAGTGAAGGCTGTGACAAGAAACACAGGGCATAGCTGTCTCTGTGCAGCAGCAGTGAGACTAACGTGAGCAGTTTAGTGCTATATGATGAGCTGAAAATGGCCTACACCTGCTTCACCTTGCTGATATTACCAACCCACCCCAGCAGGCTTTGTATGATTCATGGTGTTCGACATTACTAGCCATTTACCAGACCTAGATGAAGCAAAAGCCGGATCTACATAGGACTGTTATTGGTGGATCATTCTTGCTATTGGATCCTTGGGTTCCACACAACAGATCCCAGAATGGGAGGATTGGGAACACAGCTTGTAGTTTGAGGTAGAGGTCTGCTCGCAGTAATACAGCTCCTTTAGAATGGGTTTATTACCTTCTACTTGGTTAATAAGCTGTTTTATTTATTAATCTTACCTCAGGCTCCTGTAGATGGCGCTGCAAGAGGACGATGGGGCTAAATACCTGTGGGGTGTGAGTGACGGGATCCATAGATTAAGAAGAGGTGCTACAGTGCAGGGAATGTCTCGTTCCATGTGTGGAAAATGGCTCCAGAGCAGATGTTAATGATTGGCTAAAAGGAGTGACTGCATGTGGGCGTGGCCAAAGACCATAGTGTGAAGGAAGTAGCTGAATCTGCAGGTGTATGGAAGCGTACGGTCATACGGGTCTACCAGCAGTGGATACAATCCCAGTCTACAGGGAATTCTCCTCGGAACTGTGCCAGGGATGGCATCCACCAAATCTGGACCAACTGACCAATTCTTTGATGTAAGAGTGTCTGAACACTGATGTGGCTACATCCAGAAACTGGTCCAGTCCATTTTTGGTCTGTGGTTCTTCCAGTTCGTCTGCTCTTGAGCAAGACATTGAAATTTAGTCTCGTTCTTCACAGCACTGTGATAGGACCCATGAACT
This sequence comes from Prochilodus magdalenae, assembly GCA_024036415.1. Classification (NCBI taxonomy): domain Eukaryota; kingdom Metazoa; phylum Chordata; class Actinopteri; order Characiformes; family Prochilodontidae; genus Prochilodus; species Prochilodus magdalenae. The sequence continues at coordinate 89,021 of JAMWET010001530.1, read as the reverse complement.
ACCGGGAGGAGTCACATGGTAATTGCAGCTCTAATTTGAGGCCTGTGTAATGTTACATACTTTGGCCAATGCTGGGTCAGGCCTTCATCCAGGGAAACTTCCTCCAGCCGGGATCCACTGGTAACCCACTGGATAGCTCCTTCACAGGCCACACCACTCTACAAGTTGCCTTGGAGGCCATGTTGCCTTGGAGTCTGTGGTAGCACCAATCCTCTCTCACTCCTGAACCCAATATGGCATGGACCTAGTGGAAGTAGAAACATAGGACTCGTATATTGAACACAGCAGCAGGGGAGAAGCGCACTGGCGGAAACAACCAGGAAGCAGGCAGATAGGGTTGCCACGGAAACGTCGTAAAATACGGAAACGTCCTTTCATTGCATCCCCCCACCAACAACCGCCCGCCCCCACCGGACTCAGCTGAAATACGGGAGGCTATTGGTTCCGTATTTTGAAACACGTCACTCAAACATGACCACGCCCCCGCACCTGCCCAGCCCCGCCCTTTATTTTCATTTCTGAAAGGTGGCAACCCTACACGTAGACCATCTTAAGCCCCATATTTCCCATACATGGTACCAAACAAGTCTGTTCCAGCAACACGTGTATGCATCTTGGACTGGCCCACCATCCCATCGGGCTCCCCCTTCCATCTGGTACAGTCCATAGTGCGGTATAAACTCACAAGTTTAATCCTGGCTCCTCCACCAGATCAGGAGAAAACATCCTGATGACCTCAAGTTCACTGGGGAGAAGCGAGTACCCCATGCCACCCTCGTGCTCAGTTAGGAACAGCTCCAGCGTCTTCGTGTTCATGTTTTTTTAGACTCCGGTGCCGAGGGTTCTATTTTTTGGCACGCACAGAATGTTGTCACTTTCTTGCATCATAAATGCATCTCCCAAAAAAACGTGATCCCATGCAACACAACAACATCAAGCAGCCGTAAAGAAACCCACCCATTAAGTTTCCATTACTCTTCCAGGGCTAAATCCGCAGCCCCGGTTTACCAGCATGTAGATGTTCCACGTCCGGCCTTATCCCTCCACAGACAATCTGATCTGGCTGGAGGGGATGGCCGTGTTTTAGACGCATGGAGAATTACTGGTGGGGTCTAACTGCGATTTATTCCACCAACCTAAAGCCCGTATACGTTTCGCTATTGATTTCTGAGTGGGTGCGGCTCACCTACACACAAAACTCAAGCTTGAAAACTTCAATCATGTTCTGTTTGCCTGCAGCCACAGTGTTTAACGCTCTCCTTCACCACTGTGGACTTCGGCTGAATGCTGATAAGTCTGAGCCATATTACAGCATTGCAGCAGAGGTTCTAGGCATTAACTGGGAACGTGTGGGGTACAGATACTGGAAATTTGAGAGAAATGGGGGGAAAAGTCCACAGAAGAAATTGCACTCATGTTTCAAAATGTTCCACATACAGGGGTTGGACAATGAAACTGAAACACCTGTCGTTTTAGTGTGGGAGGTCTCATGGCTAAATTGGACCAGCCTGGTGGCCAATCTTCATTAATTGCACATTGCACCAGTAAGAGCAGAGTGTGAAGGTTCAGTTAGCCGGTAAGAGCACAGTTCTGCTCAAAATACTGCAATGCACACAGCATTATGGGGGACATACCAGAGTTCAAAAGAGGACACACTGTTGGTGCACGTCTTGCTGGCGCATCTGTGACCAAGACAGCAAGTCTTTGTGATGTATCAAGAGCCACGGTATCCAGGGTAATGTCAGCATACCACCAAGAAGGACAACCTCCACCAGCATCACGTAGTGACCTGGCCACTATCCTGCAAGAGGAATGGCTTAAACTCCCTCTGACCACTGTGCAGGACTCGTATATGTCATTCCCAAGACCAACTGACGCTGTATTGGCCGCAGAAGGAGGCCCTACACCATACTAATAAATGATTGTGGTCTAAAACCAGGTGTTTCAGTTTCATTGTCCGACCCCTGTAGTTATAGGGTTAAGATGTAGGAAAGGTGATTTAGAGTGGTTTGGTGTGAAATGGTTAAATCTAGAGAAACTTGCAGAGTCAGAGCCATGACATCTGAGAACCCGACATCTGAAGAGCTCACTGCCTCCGACGGCTCCCTCGCAGGCAGTTATGACACAGCATGGTTATGCATATCCGTGTACAGTGGATGGTTACATTCGTGTGCATAACCGCGTCAGAAATAACGAGTTCCATGTTACTGTAATCCACTAGCTGTGGCAGTAATGAGTATTGTATCTAATTACCTTTTCGGCTGAACCCTCTCCGGTTGATGTATGCCAGATCAAAGGATGTGGTACATAAAAGAATACATCTTGGGATCGTTACAGGCAGGTGACTCACCTTACCTTTCCCGAAAGGGTAGTGTCACTCAGAACTCCGGTGGGTTCGGGTCCCTTTCAAAAGTTTTGTAACCCGGCCTTGAACTGAAAGTCTTTTTGGAGACTTTGTGAAATAGACTCCAGCGCTAACGGTCCTCTGTGTCCATTTCTCTGTGGTGATAAGTCGTGTGGCTCTTAGCCGTCCACTGATGCTTTGGGTTGAATCGGTTGATGGATCAGTGATCGTGCTCCTGACTTGCCGACCAGTCAGAGGCTGTGTTCCAGATATGTTGACCAATCAGAGGCTGTGTTCCTGAATTGCCCATCAATTGGAGGTTATGTTCCAGACTTGTCGACCGTTCTAAGGCTGAGTTTCCGACTTGTTGATCAGTCAGAGGCTGTATTCCTTACCCGTCAATCAATCAGAGGTTGTGTTCCTGACTTGTCAGTCAATCGGAGGTTGTGTTTCTGACTTGTCAGTCAATCGGAGGTTGTGTTTCTGACTTGTCAGTCAATCGGAGGTTGTGTTTCTGACTTGTCAATCAATCAAAGGTTGTGTTTCTGACTTGTCAGTCAATCGGAGGTTGTGTTTCTGACTTGTCAATCAATCGGAGGTTGTGTTCCTGACTTGTCAGTCAATCGGAGGTTGTGTTCCTTACTTGTCAATCAATCAGAGGTTGTGTTTCTGACTTGTCAATCAATCAGAGATCATTTTCCAGACTTGTCAGTCAATCGGAGGTTATGTTCCTGACTTGTCAATCAATCGGCGGTTGTGTTCTTTACTAGTCAATCAATCGGAGGTTGTGTTCCTGACTTGTCAATCAATCAGAGGTTGTGTTTCTGACTTGTCAGTCAATCGGAGGTTGTGTTCTTGACTTGTCAATCAATCAGAGGTTGTGTTCCTGACTTGTCAATCAATCAGAGCTTGTGTTCCTGACTTGTCAATCAATCAGAGATTGTTTTCCAGACTTGTCAGTCAATCGGAGTGTTATGTTCCTGACTTGTCAATCAATCAAACATTGTGTTACTAAATTTATCAGCCAATCTGAAGCTGTTCTCCTGACTTGTCAATCAATCTGAGGTTGTGTTCCTGACTTGTCAATCAATCGGAGGTTGAGTTCCTGACTTGTCAGTCAAATGGGGGTTCTGTTGCTGGTTCGTCAGTCAATCAGAGGTTGTGTTCCCTACTGGTCAGTCAATCGGAGGTTGTGTTCCCTACTGGTCAGTCAATTAGAGGTTGTTCCTGACTTGTCAATCAGTTTGAGGTTGTGTTACTGACTTGTAAGCCAATCAAAAGCTATGCTCCTAAACTTGTCAGCCAATCTGAAACTGTGTTCTGAAGCTGCGCTCCTAAATTGTCAAATCCAGTCTACTCAAAGTGAGTAATAACTGTCTGGTCTATGTGTATGTGGATAAGATGTATGTGTACAGAGCTCTTTGGAAGAGGAGGGGCAGCTCTAGTCACATTATCTGTAACAAACTATTCAGGCAGCTGATATAAAAACTAGAAATTGCCAAATAAGGTGTTAGAAGTGCTCAGACGTAAATCGAGGTGAACTAACTCTCATGTTTCCTCCTGGATGACGATCTTTCTTCCCAGATTGTTGTTTTCTTAACTATGTACACAAAGCATCACTGTGTGGGCTTCACATGACTGTGTGACTAGCAGGTGGGTGACAGACAGAGAGCAGTGCGTACTTGTTTTGCCCGATCACGTTCGAAACACACACTGACTCGGTGAGTCACTAAGGCAAACAGCTGAATCACCGCCTGGTTCAGGTAATGAGCAAAATCAGGGACACAGATATGAGCTAATGTCACGAGAACAGCTTCTGCCTCTTAGATACATCAGATCTTCTCATAAATCCCCCACAGCATCCGAAACAAACAGTACAACCTTCCCTGGCACAATTCCGAGGAGAATTCCCTGTAGACTGGGATTTTAGCCACTGCTGGTAGACCCGTATGACCATACGCTTCCATACACCTGCGGACTCAGCTTCAGACTATAATCTCTGGCATGCCCAAACGCAGTCACTCCTTTTACATCCCATCATTAACATCTGTCTAATTTATTAGGATTCATCTTGAATCAAAAGACTGATGGTAAGGAGTCTACTCCTTTCACAAGCATCCCAGCAAGAAGGCCTGGACTGGCCCTGTGGGTGCCCACGCCTGGTTTGACTAATGACTAATGGGTCCTGATGGGCTGCCTTAATGTTGGCCATGTGTAGGCAAACCCAGCTCAGCCCAAGTGAGGGTTTTGTGTAGGTTTGTCCAAACTCACAACCTCTGTGGGCCAAATACCGTGATAATGGTGCAGTCTCAGTGTGGGCTAGCCCACGATGAGCCCATGTGGGTTTTGTGTAGGTCTGTCCATATTTGCTGGGATGGTTAGCAGAGCAATGGTAGGGTTTTTGTGCAGTGCACTTTATGAAGATCATGGATATTAGATCATCTTCCATAGGCTCCCTAGCATTACTGTGTAGCATGTTAGCAAAGTGGTTTGTTGGGACATGCTTGAGTCAGAATTGTTCCTAGTGGTGGTGATGACCATATAGGAGCCCCAGTAGCTCTACAGGTCCAGACTGTAGTCCATCTGTTTCTCTGTATACTGTATTACCCTGTTCTTCAATGGTCAGGACCCCCACAGGACCACCACAGAGCAGGTATGATGTGGGTGGTGGATCATTCTCAGCACTGCAGTGACACGGACGTGGTGGTGGTGTGTTAGTGTGTGTGGTGCTGATGTGAGTGGATCAGACACAGCAGTGCTGCTGGAGTGTTTAGACACTGTGTCCACTCACTGTCCACTCTATTAGACACTCCTACCTTGCTGCTCCACCTTGTAGATGGACAGTCAGAGACGATAGCTCATCTGCTGCTGCACAGTGCAGTGTTGGTCATCCTCTAGTCCTTCATCAGTGGTCACAGGGTGCTGCCCCACAGGACTCAACACTGGATAGTTTTGGTTGGTGGACGATTCTCAGTCCAGCAGTGACACTGAGGTGTCCAGCAGCCCCGCTGTATCTGATCCAATCAGGTATTAGTCTGTGAATGCTTGATACAATAGAGATGCTCCTATTGCTTGAAGAAACGCTCTGTATGTTGACTTGCTTTAACACCAGAGACTGTTTAGCCCTCTGGTGTGAAGCTGCCACTTTGGAGATACTTGGTTTTCCTTGGACAGGGACGATATACTTATTTACTCAACTGTCCATTGATCCCTTACATCAATGCCCCATAAAATTCGATCAAATGAATCAATATTAGACAAGCTAGTAGACCAGCATAACGCCCCCAGCCCTTCATCTCACCCCCATCTAGTCTAGGGTCATTCTGACTCTCTTCAATATCACCCCGCACCTTGAACACCTCATCTCGGGCCACATTCGCTCCACAATGATGTACGACTTTGCTCTGTGGCTGCACTGTGGTACGGCACACAGCGGCCACTAATATAACCCCGAGACCTGTCTGTTCCCTGCTCTGTGAAAATAGGCCAGGTTCTCTGGATATTGCATGGTGGTCACATGATTTCTCATGCAGTGCTTTAGTGCTATAGGAGCCATAACATGCGTCAGGGTCTCAAACTGTTCCCTGATGTTCTACATGGATGATGAATTTGGCCACCCCATGTTGTTCTACATTCCCAATTTGCCCCCTGTGATTTCATCCTAGAATGGAACTAGCTGTTATCCCTTTGTTTGGTGAACTCATGAATAACTACATGAGCTCTGGCTCTGATTGGCTGGTTCACAGCAAGAACCCGCCCACGATGATCACACAGACCCAACATATGGAAGTAGACCAAATAAAATGAGGCTCTGTGTAAATAAGCTCCGCCCTCATACTATTTAGTGAGCTATGCTAGCTACTTGGAGCTAATGCTAATGGCTAACGTTCCCTGTACTAGCTACTGGCTCCATCTGGGCATCAACACACTGTAGATTAAAGTTGATCCTCACTATGGAGCTCTCAGATTAAGATGGTCTGCTCCTACCGGCACACACGGATACAATCACGCAGCATGGCGGCTACCTACAGGCTGCACACAGCATGGCTGCTACTTACAGGTGGAGCTGCTCCTCTCATCGGTCTCTTCAGGGTCAAACACTGAGCGGAGCTGCTCCATATTGTGCAGAGAGATTTGGGGAAAGTGTCCGGAGTGGAATGGAAAGCTGTTTTGTGATCCTGTTAAAGATGTGGAAGCTGAATTTCCTGTTCTCCAGCTTGTTTGGGAATTTTCCGTTCCACCTTAAATGGGGCTGCAGTTCCAATCTGGTGCCTGTACAAGCTGCAGCGTTTAAGGTGGGACGAAACATTGGATTAAGAAGCTGGTGAACAGGAAGAACTTCAGCCTGGATTAAAGACGAACATCCACCATGTACCGCTGACAGCTGGGATTGTTGGGAAGGGACTGAAAAGTGCAGACATGACGTTCCCAGCCTGGAACGCTAGATTTCTCCACATGGTCCACCATGTTGGTTCTGTAGCTCCGTTGTTGTGGTTGTACGTAAACGTTGGGGGTGTAAGTATTAATGAGTCTGTTCCGTAAACAGTTTAGGAAATTGGAAATTGTTTTAGTCCTGCTGTAGGAGCCAGGCCTGCCGGAGTCACTGCTGCACTCTGTTAACACCATATAGTGTGTTCAGGTCGTCTGTCAGAGCTAACAGTCTGTCTGATCTCTCTGTCTGAGCTGAACTGCTGCCCATCCTGTGCGGGCTGATGCTGTTGCTACATCTGCTCTGACTGGGAGCCACTGCTGGCCTTTAACCACCACGGAGCTCCTGGCTGTCCTGCACTGTGGAGGCTTGGCCTGCGCCTGCTGACCCATCTTATGACCCAGCTACTTAACTACAGACTAATCAGACATTACACTTTTTCTTGTGCTGTCTTGTATCTGGTGTTGACCCGAGGAGGATGGGTTCCCCCTCTGAGTCTTGGTTCCTCTTGAGGTTTCTCTTGAGGGAGGTTCTCCTTGCCCCTGTGGCCCTCGGCTTGCTCACTGGGGGCTCGAACACCAGATTCGTTGTGAAGCTGCTTTGTGATACATCTGTTGTAAAACGCGTTATAAAAATAAATCTTGATTTGATTTGATGTTTTCCCGTCCTCTTTGGGAAATTCAGGACTTGGATTTGAAAGAGGAACAACTCTACTATGTGACCATACAGTTTTCCATTCTATTCTTTGGAACCTGCACCAGTAAACACAAATAGAGGAGCACCTGTTTACAGCAGATGTCCCGATGCATACATTGTTCTCCTTGGCCGGAATTTCCCACTGAGACACCGAACACGCTGGGAAACATATTGCTGGTTTAATGGTCTTGTTGCCACTCCAGAATCACCCTTCTCAAGTCACCGAAGCCAACACGGCCAGAATTCCAAGTGGTACGGCCTCCCTCCACTTTAGCACATTACCCAAAGTGTGATGAGATGTTAACCGCTCCGTTGACTCCAACGTGGAGGCACCAATTTCCAATGTGCTTCAATAATTCATGTATTTGTGTCCCACATGTCGCCCACTTACCAGCTTGTTCAGAAAATTGTTAAGTGCGGAGCGGTTACTGTAGCAGGCTACACTCGAAACGCACCTTCAGGCCTATACTTTTTCCGAACCGGGCCTCTTTCGGCACGCCGCGGCTAGCGCTCAGCCGCTGTGAGTAATCAGCAGGACGGTAGGAGCCTTCCGCCCACGGCTCGTGACATTCACCCACGGCCTTCGGGGACGCTCTTTAGAGACCTAGTCAACATTCAGCGGCTCCCAGGGCCTCAGAGGGGCCCATTTAGCCTTAGTCACGGAGTCTGAATTCATCCCCTAAAAGGGCAAAGGGGAAGAAGGGAGGCTTCTGCGGCGCGAGAGATAGAACATGGAGTAATAAAGTGAAACAGACAAAGTGCAGCACTCCTCTTGACTCTCCTACTCTCTCTCTCTCTCTCCTTTTCCATCTCTCGTTTTTTTTTCTGTGTGCAGCACACTCGTGTTCCCACGCAGGATGCTGACAGTTGCCTGAGGCATTAAGGGGGGAAAAAAACAGACAAAAAAAGAAGGAGAAGTAAAAGAGGGAGAGGAGACGGCAGAAGGGAAGGAATCCGAGCACTATTTACAGATACGGTCTTCCCCTGTGTGTGTGGACACTGTCCAGCTTTCCCTGACTGCAGTTTAAAAGCAGCTGCTTGTTCCAGACGCTCAAAGACAAAGCCTCTCATCCATCGGCAGATCTCTGCTGCTCCCTGCTGGACCACCCGCACTGGGCCTATGGGCAGATCTAACCTTTTCAAACTTGACCCCCATGTTACAGGTCTCTAGAAGCTCCCTCACGGAAAGCCACCACGGGAGTACACAGCCGGAGGCGCCCTTTATTTTGTTTATGTGACGTTGGCGGAAGGGTTCTACCTAAAGCTAAGGTGGAGGGATGCGTGCGGGAGGTTCCTTTTCAGGTGGTCTCTTAAATTTTTCCAGAGCTGTAAATGTTAACGCTCAGTAGAGAGGGGGTGTGGCCCTCTGCCAGTCAGTAGCTGTGTTGTCCTGTGTGTTTGCTGCTGGACCTTGTTCTTATGAACCAGACGCTCACTGTATCTGCCAGTTAGCTAGAACCCGTCCTTCGGTTCCTCACTGAGAACCTGCTGTACATGTGGAGATGCTGATTTAAGAGGAAGCTGGAGTCTCTGATTTATTTACAGAGCTGTATCTGGGCTCGCTCTCTGCCTCTGTCAGTGAAAACTACACTTCCCATGATGCACCTCTCTGTGTCCTTAAAACCACAAGCCCACAAATCTCCAGGCTGTCTACCTGTGCACCTTCACCCGAGTACATTCACCTGTGTCTCATCTACCTGTTCAGCTTGTTGAGGCTGTGTTTGGTTCTCTTGTGGGTTACCCCTGCTTGTTTTTGGTTCTCTCCTTTCTCTCTGTTGGTTCCGTTTTTGGCCAGGTGGTGTAGCCTGTTGTGGTTGCTTTGGTGCTAGCCTTCCTGTTAGCTTTGGTCTTTGTACACACCCACTGGCCTGTTATTAAACCAGCCTTTACCTTAACGTCTGTGGCCGTCTGATCTGTCCGCCCAGCGTCACAATAGTCTCATATGGTACAGGTGTAGCTGACCCTAGCAGGTGAATAAACGAATAAGCTGAGGACTCAGAGAGTGAGCATAAATGGGTCTGCTGGTTTGACAAGGTCAGCCAATCTGGGACCACCCATATTATTGTCCTGCATACTAGCTCTAACTAGTTCACCTTCTCTGCGAATGTGTGCAGCAGGCCACTCAGAAGACACTAAGCAAAATGCCACTGGGTGACCTCCCATTCTTAATCCATAGGGTGTACTATTGTGTCGGCCCACCCTCTACAGCTATAACAGCTTCAGCTCTTCTGGGAAGGCTTTCCACAAGGTGTAGGAATGTGTTTATGAGAATTTCTGACCATTCTTTCAAAAGCGCACTGGTGAGGTCAGACACTGATGTTGGACGAGAAGGCCTGGCTCTCAGTCTCCGCTCTAATCCATCCCAAAGGGGTTCTATCGGGTGGAGGTCAGGACTCTGTGCAGGCCAGTCCAGTTCCTCCACACCAGACTCATTCACCCATGTCTTTATGGAGCTTGCTCTGTGCACTGGTGTGCGGTCATGTTGGAACAGGAAGGGCCCGTCCCCAAACTGTCCCACAAAGTTGGGAGGATGGAATGGTCCAGAGTGTCTTGGTCTGCTGAAGCATTAAGAGTTCCTCTCACTGGAACTAAGGGGCAGAGCCCAACTCCTGAACACCACCCCCCACACTATAACCATGCCTCCACCAAACTTTACACTCCACACAGTGCAGTCAGACCAGTACCGTTCTCCTGGTACCACCAAACCCAGACTCATCCATTGGATTGCCAGATGGAGAAGCGCGTCACTCCGGAGAGCGGAGTCCAGGGGCGGAGCTTTACACCACTGCATTCCACGCGCTTGGTGCGCTTGGTGCTTGGCCATGGAAACCCATTCCATGAAGCTCTACAAACTGTTCCTGAGCTGATCTGAAGGACACATGAAGTTTGGAGGTCTGTAGTGATGGACTCTGTAGAAAGTTGATGCCCTCTGCACACTATACCCCTCAGCATCCGCTGACCCCGCTCTGTCATTGCACGTGGTCTAACACTTCCTGGCTGAGCTGCTGTCGCTCCCAATCACTCCCACTGTGTTCTAATCCCACTGACAGTGGACTGTGGAATATTTAGTAGGGAGGGAATTTCACCACTGGACTTGTTACACAGGTGGATCCTATCACGGTACCACGCTGGAGTTCACTGAGCTCCTGAGAGCGACCCATTCTCTCACTAACGTCTGTAGGAGCAGTCTGCATGTCTAGGTGCTCGGTTTTATACACCTGTGGCCATGGAAGTGATTGGAACACCTGGATTCAGTGCTTTGCATGGGTGAGTGAATACCTTTGGCAATATAGTGTACTCTGTACTAATCTTATGGTATGGATTCAGCAGGCTAGTACACAGAATATTAGCATACTACACAACACAAACAAGTAAACACATTATTTACTAGATTACATTCATTTTTACAGGCTGTTTTGACAGATTTGGGTTGAATTAATACTCATACACCATTTCTGGTCCCAGCTAACCACCGTAGCCAACCTCCCTTCTTTCCATTTCCTGTTGCATTGTGGGACCGTCGTGTAAGTCATTACTGTACATGAAGATCCACTAAGTCTGCATTGTGAATTTTTGAGTATACTTTTACTTGACATTCATAACTTTAATATGTACTACATACTTAGTATTAGTACTAAGTGTGCACTTGGGACGCACCCAGAGTGTGCCAATATGAGTATGACACCCATTACCGGAAGATTAAACAGCACCCCAGGCCCATAGATAGATAGATAGATAGATGTCTTAAAAGTCATTACCACACTTGATTTCCTACTAAATGTCCTCTACAGTTAAATCAGTGTATTCATAATCATGAACATATGCCATAATTAACCAGTCATTTGTGCAGTCTGTTTATTTACAGTCCACTGTCCAGCGGCAGGAAGTGAACTCAGTCTTGCAGCGCCCCCTGCCGACCACGAGCATATTCTCAAGCTGCTCTGTTATCACGACACTCTATGTTCATTTACGGCAGCGGCTGGTTCCCCACGTGTGAGTGTGAGGAGAGCAGCGCTGCTGATCGGAGAGTTCGGTTCGGGTTTATTTACTGTTTTCACCCGAATATTTTCTCTGTTTCTGGGATCTCCAGCGTCAGCGAGTTTCGTCTGGATTCTCTCCGGCTTCGTGTGAGTATAGAACCGGTTTATCGTTCATGTAGCTGAACAGTCTGAAAAGCGTGGTGTGTCTGAGACGCTGCTGGAGCTCCAGGTACGGCACACAGACCGTTGCCGTAGCTCTCTGGTGGTTCTGATCATTTCCCCCGCAGTGTTTGAAGTCGGATTTATTTATTTGTATAGGGGCTCGTTTATTCTGAGTTGAGAGGGTTAAGTTAGCTGTAGCGTTACAACCCGACCGCCGGGAAATCGTGCACCTCGCCGGCACGGCAGCACATTCGCCACAAAGTCTTATACCCACTTATGGCTTGAAATTGCAGTCAGCTGATGTTATAATCCATTAAATAACACCGTCTGTATTTTTAGGCTCAGTGTAAAGACTTCCCGAGTTCTTTCCGCGCATTTCCCCCCATTTAAACACACGTGTTGGCGGTCTGGTACAAACACGAGGAGGGGTGGTTTGTATTTTCGATCAGGCGGAGTCACCAGCTGCCTAATGGGGTCCTAGAGGTGCTTGTGTGGCGCGGACGCAGAACGGTGCAACACCAAATCGGCACACATTAGTTCCGTTTCTGAGTTAAATCTATATGTAGGTAATATTCAGCTCAGATCCGAGCCGTAAATGTTTCAGTGCCGCAGGGAAAGAGCTGGAAAGGGATTAAAGAGACGGGTCTTCACAGTGGCGGTGATGGGAACCAGGGGTCACCATGTGTACAACACAAATAAAGGCTGTCCATGTGCTATTCAGACCCACCAGTGATCCCACACGTGTCTCCTGGGGGTTATATGGAATGCTGATGTTGAAAATGTTGGAAAATCTGATATTTAATAGGATTTTCTGTAGGGACTATTTGTAAAGCAACGTCTCGGCCGTCAGGCAACATGTTCATAACCACTTCCTGTAACAACGTTCGCTGAGGGAGCTTTTGGAGGTGGACGTCTGGTTCCATTCACCACCGTTGTAAACAACGGCCAGCTCTGAAAAGCATTTAAATCATTCAGTTTCAGGAAATTTAAAAGTGGGTGGAGTTCCTCTGTAGGTTCGTCTGTAGGTTCTTGGAGGAGGTCCATTAGAGAGCAGATTCCTGTGTGTTTTTCCAAATTGTGGAAGAATGTTTTCTTCTTACATCCAGTGCCTGTATGATCTGGCATCATCTTTTCATCAGCTACATTGACAACAGGGCTCTAAAAGCTTTCTCTACAAATAGTAAAACCCTGAATAGACAATACCTATCGTTGGTTTAGCCACTCGTGCTGCAGTGATGATGCCAGCAAACCTTTGCACAGTGAACAAATCACTGCTGGTTTGTATTTCCATATTTTTGATGCCTTGGCTCTATGAAAAATTGTATAATGCTCTTTACAAGCCATTTCTGGCTCCTTAAGGCTGGGCTAAATAATAATAATGGCAACCAAAGACTGGAGACTAAAACGACTGATGTCACGCACGCAGCATGTATGGCTGTTACAAAGCCTTTGTAATTTGATAGAAGCATCGCAGAAATCAGAAGTCTCACAGGTAAACCTAGCTGATTTAAAAAAGTCGATCCTTTAGCCTTGATTACATCCACCAATCATGGCAGCCTGTTCGCTGAGTAACTGAGCCGAGAGATTCGGTGACCTGTCGGTTCTAAAACCAAGCTGCTTGCTTTCTTGCTCTCTGTTTGGCAGGTTTGAACTCCGAGCATGTCTTTCCGTGGAGGTGGTGGACGAGGAGGCCGTGGTGGAGGAGGAGGAGGCTGGAGGGGAGGCGGCGGTGGCGGAGGAGGTGGAGGCTGGAGAGGAGGTGGCGGTGGCGGAGGATTTAGAGGTGGACGAGGAGGAGGTGGTAGAGGTGGCTTCAACAGACAGCAGGATTTCGGCCCTCCAGAGCACGTCGTCGGTACGGATGTTGACGGGTGATGGGTTTTTGTGTTTAGAGGAGCAACGGCTAGATCGATTAGATCGGAGGGGTGGGGGGGGTGTTGTCTTAGACTCCTGGGTCCACCTACCTTATAGGAGGACTTAATAGGACAGACTGTAGTCCAGCTGTTTCTGTGTATACCCTGGGGTGAGGACCATCATTCATGGTCTAGTCACCATATAAACACATTCTACCTACACCGATTAGCCTTGTATCTACAGACGGTGTGCATGTTACCATCTCCACCGACCATGTAGGAGCAGGTTGTAGTTCTGCAGCTACAGACTGCAGTCCATGTGTTTCTCTGCATACTTTATAGCTCCCATGTGAACAATGTAGCTGCCTCATACACACTTGCCTGTATATACACCGTACGGTTGTGTTGATGTGTGTTGACTTGTTTGTCACCCCTTAGCGCTGGGAGAGTTCATGCACCCCTGTGAGGACGACATTGTTTGTAAATGTGTGACTGAGGAGAACAAAGTGCCCTATTTCAACGCCCCCGTGTACTTGGAGAACAAGGAGCAGATTGGGAAAGTGGACGAGATCTTCGGCCAGCTCAGAGACTTTGTATCCTTCGTTGCTCATTGGCCTCTGCTGTGAGAGATGCTCGCGCCCTGCGTCCTCTACTCCGCGTAGACAGCGTTAGTGTGTTCAGACTGGTGGATCGGATTTGTTTCTATCAGACGGTTTGGGAAGACTATCTGAGCAGGTATTTGTAAATGGTTAGATTGGATTTGTACGTCCAGACCAGTCTGTCTGCAGAGGCTGCTGTTGTACCTTACCCACTTCAGTCACGTCCCATCAGTTCAGAGGATCGAATCGGTGATCTACCGGTCAGAGCCCTGATTTTTTTTTTAACCAGGCCAAGATTAGGCTTAACCGTGCCCGTAGGGTTCACAAGACTTTGGTTCTTTTCTTGAATCCCGGCATATTGGTCGCTCTGGATTTGACAGAGATGTGAGATTGGACACCACACCGGATGTCCCAATTGTTTCAATACCTCTGAAGCCAGATGTGATCACCTGTTTATTGGTGGTTGTGGTAATTTGGTTGTGACCGTTTAAAGTGACAATTTGAACAGCCACAGATTTGCATGCAAACCAGAGTTTTTCTTTTTTCCGTTTTGCTGCCCAGACGAGCAAGAAAAGCCAAAAAAATCTGCAGCTGGACGTTTTGCTGATGTTTCCTTTTTTCAATGAAGAGCTAAGTATGTTTTCAAATTAGGGATTTGACTATTTTAAGATGCATCCGTTGCTGAAGTAGGCGTTGACTTGCTGTGCACAGTTTGTACAGTCTCCACAGGGAAGCACTGACCAACCCTTTAGAGTAGAGGGGTTTAAAGCCAACCACTATTGGGTTGGGTTTTAGAATGAGATCCAGTACTGCTCGTCTACCCTCAGTCCCTGGCAGCACTAATGCTTTTGGGAATACTGAATACAATCAAATCTGCACAGCAATCATAGTGGAGAAAACACTGAGTGATCAAGTGAGTCCACCTTCTCTGCGTTGAACATGATCGTGACTCTTGATGATGAGTGATCTGATAATTGAGTTGATGAGTGTCAATACAATCCTTAATTGATCCTGCAGTACTTTTCAGTCAAACTCTCGGAAAACATGAAGGCGTCGTCGTTCAAGAAATTACAGAAGGTAGGTGCCCTGACGTGTGATAAGCTGTGTGTGAGATGAACGTGCAGTTGGATACGATCTTGTGGATCTTCGGCCGCTTCTGTACTACAGGATCCAGAGTAATCCTGGATCCCGAATCGTCCTGTTGTAAAAACCTCTGTTATTGTAGAACACGGTGTCAAACTGGTTTCTTCCCAGACCACAGCTCTGCAGAGATCAGCGTTCTCCCGCTTCCAGCTCTCTGAAATCGACCCCTGAAGGGAACTCCCCAACAATTCTTATTCTGAGTCGTTTGATGGGAAGCGGTCCGTTCTAGAGAAACGAGAAACTGTTCACGGTGGTGATGGCAACCAGCGTGAAACCCAGGCTCACACTCCCATCCTGATTTCCCCAGGCAGAGTTAGCACGTTAGCACAGTTTTCGTTTTCATGCAAGCCATTGCAGCGAACTGTAAATCTCTCACTGATGTTAATCAGGCGTGCACTAGCTTTGCTGTGTTTGGTTACAGTATTTAAGACATGGATGTCTATCTGTGCCTTGGGAGGCTCCTAGAGTTGGTGGTTGACGGCTCAGATATGTATGATTCATCCAGTAGCAACATAAAATTTGTGACGAAGAGAATCAAGAGATGTGAGATGTGAGATGTGAGATTGGGCACCACACTGGACATCTAGCGTCCGGTGCCTCTGAAGCCGGAAGTGATCACCTGGAGTGGTTAGATAGAGACAGACAGACAGAGAGAGAGACAGACAGACAGACAGACAGACAGACTCCTGTGAGTTCACTGGTGGCTCAGATCGTTATGTGTGTTGTAGACATGGAGAATGCTGGTTCCCATCACCACCACGGTAAACATCATCTGAACCACCTCACACCAAACCCCCTCGGTCACTCTGTTCACTTCTCAGCTAGGGATACATCGTTCCGATGTTAGGATCAGGATATCGGTTCTGATATTAATAAAATTAGCTGGACTGGGTATCGGATAATTAGGCTTATAACTTGGTGCCGGAAGTCTGAACGCAGGTTGTCCAAACACTTTGAGCTTCTGTGGTGCTCAACGTGTATTTACACGCTTGCTAGAACAATAATGGACCAAGTGCTGAGGTTCCCTGTTCAGGAACCTCGGTTCCACCGGTTCACTGACATTATTGACCATTATGCAGACCGGCACAGACGAGCTCTGGTATTTTGATCTGTGTGCTTTTGTGGGTCAAAATAAATAAATAATTCAAAAATATTTTATTTTGGACATGCCAATTTTACCGCCATCATATAAATGAAAACTTGGACTCGTGTAGGTTCACTGGTGGTTCAGATTGTAATGTCCGTATCCGTGTTGTAGACATGAAGAACCCTGCTTCCCATATCACCACCACCACGGTAAAGATCTGAACCATCTCGCACCAACCCACTCTTAATCACTCTGTTTACATCTCAGCTAGGGATACACCGTTCCGATATTAGGAGCGGATATCTGGTATTACCAAAATGATAAGGAACAGATATCGGATAATTGGGCTGCTCCATTTACTTTAGTTATTGTGACGTGCCGCAACACACGTGTAGCAAACAGGAAGCAACACCGTGGAGCGAGCCGAAGAGCCAGCTGTATGGAGGAGTGTAGTTATGTTGAAGTCAGTCCTGACGCCCTGGACGGTTTATTAATCCAGCTATAGTAACGGATCAATTTCATGTTCCCCATTTATGAGCCCAATGGCTAAACTCTGAGGTGTGGTCAGGAAGGAACCCAGTCGGACGGCCTGGATTAGGATTAGGAAGTGGCCTTTTCGGAGAATGATTGTCACATTGCTGATTCATCTGAATTCCTCCGCCTGTGCTGTGTTACTCAGTTCTACATCGACCCCATGAAGCTGTTGCCGCTCCAGAGGTTCCTCCCCAGACCCCCAGGTGAGAAGGGCCCCCCGCGCGGAGGTAGAGGAGGCGGCAGAGGCGGAGGACGCGGAGGTAAGAGCCCGAACGTGCAGTCTGACTCCAGCAGGTCTTTCAGCGCTACAGAAACCTCAGTAACTTGGTGCTGGAAGTCTGAACGCAGGTTGTCCAAACACTTTGAGCTTCTGTGGTGCTCAACGTGCATTTACACGTCTGCTAGAACAATAATGGACCAAGTGCTGAGGTTCCCTGTTCAGGAACCTCAGTTCCACCGGTTCACTGACATTACTGACCATGGGTTATGCGGTCCGGCTCGAGCTAGCTCTGGTTTTAAAGCTCCTTGTATTGCATGGACGCATGTCTTGTGTATGTCTATCTGCCCTTTACAGTAGCTAAAGCTCCGTCCCGAGGATTTTTAGCCCAGACGTTCTAGCTTAGAACGTTCAGAAATTTTAAAACCGCATTGGGTGGGCAAGAGACCCCAGCATTGTGATTGGTCAGAGGAATGCTTACAGGAGGGTTACTGAAGATGAGCTAGAACGTCGTTCCTTTATCCATCACCAACACTGTTCCTTCATCCCTTCATTTCAGTCCCATTGTTCTCTCTGGTGATCTTGTATTGTCACTGTGGATTAAATCTCGTCTCCAGTTTATGTATCTGTATGGGTGTTGATTGAAAGGAACTTGAATACTGGCTGTTGCCTTCAGTGAGCACTTCTTCTATCAGTGCATCTGATACACCGTCTGTAGTAGACTCTAACGAGACGTGTTCCCGCAGGTGGCTTCCGTGGAGGACGAGGTGGCGGAGGTCGCGGAGGTGGTTTTGGAGGTGGATTCGGAGGTGGATTCGGAGGTGGATTCGGAGGTGGTAGAGGAGGAGGAGGAGGGTTCAGAGGAAGAGGAGGTGGTGGCGGCGGCCGTGGATTCAGAGGTAAGAGATAGCAGACTGTACAGTGGAGCTGCAGGGAGGAGGAGAAAACGCTGTTACACACTTTCTCATTTGCCACCTCCATCTCACCTCATAAACGACGTGATTATTACCTGACGAGTTCACTCAGGAGCGTTAGAGCCGTGAAGACACTCACCTGTTGGGCACATTGAATCAAATGAATCAATTTTTTTTTTATAATTCTTTTCAATTTTATTTTTTTTGAGACGCTCCTATGATGTAGTTTCTTAGAGATCGAAATACTAATTAAAATATTCAACCCGTTATTATTTAAGACGGATCGTTTAGGGTTTAATTACGCCCATAAGTGGACTTTCAGTGAGCCCCAACAGAGTACAAACCGCGATCACATCGGTGGGCGTCAGTTGTTGAGAAAGAAGGCGGCAACAATGGCACCACCTAGTGGACTGCTGGAGAACCTCTTCTACGTCTCTCATCTCCAGTGGTTGCTCTGTGCTAGATATAAACAAACATCTGGAGTAACAGCCCAAACGTCCCGCCATCTTGGTACTATTGTCTACTACCGCTGTGCAGCGCCCTCTGTTGACCTGTCCTTCGATGTTTCCTGGTTCCAATAAAAGCTGGTGCCAATGCAAACTGGTTCCCTGGATAGCACCAAGGGTCTGTAAAGCCTGAATGCTACTAGTTCAAAAACCAGAGTTCTTTTGGTGTACGAAGACTGTTGGGGACTACATGTGTTTAAGCGAAGGTAAAGCTGCGGAACTTTCCGGACCTTTTTAAAGACCTTGAGAGCCACACGGTACCGTTGGCTCTTCATGTTAATGACCTGCCTAGTAATGAACCGGTTTTAGTGTAAATATAAAAAGGCTTATGTTGTCTCCTTTCATCCTTTCTCAGGTGGAAGATGATGGTGAAGGGATCGGTTCCTCATCTTCCTCAGTGGACGCTTCCCTGGATGAATCCCAGAGAGGAGCAGCTGATGGAGGCTGGTTCAGTTATCAGGCTGTAAGCCTGGTGCCTCTCTCCTCACAGCTGGTCTTCGGTTTTTAGGTTTTTATATCTGATGTGTATCTGTTTGGGGGGGGGTTATTATTTCATACTAAATGTGCAGCCAGTGCAGAAAGACTGTCCGCTGTAACTGTGATTCCAGGATTATGATTTGTATTCGCTGACGTTAGAAGGACATGCCTACATCACACCTCGGACAGAAACGCTCTCTAGTGTCCAGTGATGGATAGTTTGTGATATGAGCAGGGTCATGACTCTTCTCCTGTGTCGCTCAGACTTCAGCTCCAGGATTGTACGCTAGCAGCGCCGCCATGATAAATAAAATCCATGATGTTTGTACAGAGTGGATGGTCTGTGTGTGTGTTTGCATCCAATGGAAGTTCATACTTTGCTGCTATAACAGCTGTTCTGGGAATTCTCTCCACAAGGTTTAGGAGGAATGTGTTAATGGGAACGCTTGACCATTCTTCCAGAAGCGCACTGTGATTCATCACTCCAGAGAACACGTCTCTGCTGCTGTAGAGTCTGGTGGCGACGCGTTACGCCACTGCATGCGACACTTTGCGTTATGCTTGGTGATGTAAGGCTTGGATGCAGCTGCTCGGCCATGGAAACCCATTCCATGAAGCTCTACACACCGATCCTGAGCTGATCTGAAGGACACATGAAGTTTGGAGGTCTATGGTGATTGACTCTGCAGAAAGTTGGTGACCTCTGTGCACTATGCCCCTCAGCATCCGCTGACCCCACTTATTTTACATGGCATTCCCAGTCTCCTCCACTTCATAATCCCATTGTGGAATATTTAGCTGTGAGAAAATTTCAGGACTGGTGGCTTCATACACTTGTGACCATGGGAGTGACTGGATCACCTGAATACAGTGATTCGGATGGGGGAGTGAATACTTTTGGCAGTGTAGTTTATGTGCAGTATGTGATACTGGTGTCAATGATTGGCTAGGAGTGACTACATGTGGGCGTGGCCAAAGACCATAGTGTGAAGGAAGTAGCTGAATCTGCAGGTGTATGGAAGCGTACGGTCATACGGGTCTACCAGTGGTGGATACAATCCCAGTCTACAGGGAATTCTCCTCGGAATTGTGCCAGGGGAGGCATCCACCTGAACATGGTGCTCATGGAGGTGTTGCTTGCTATTCGGTAGGTTTCAGTCACTGGGGACTGTGTATTAATAAATATTCTGGTCTGTATGCAGTTAAACAGTCTGCCATGTTCTGGTGCTGATCTCGTGGGAGTGAGGCCTGTG
The DNA here is from genome assembly GCA_024036415.1 of Prochilodus magdalenae. Taxonomy (NCBI): domain Eukaryota; kingdom Metazoa; phylum Chordata; class Actinopteri; order Characiformes; family Prochilodontidae; genus Prochilodus; species Prochilodus magdalenae. The sequence continues at coordinate 68,827 of JAMWET010001530.1, read as the reverse complement.
CATGGACTAAGCCTGTCTAATAACTAGAACCACCCGTATGACCAGTATCAAATTTAAGGGGCTGAAAATTCCAATATTACCCATTATCAGTTGCCACTTTTCTTAAAGTCAGTGTTTAAAAATGAATATCGTCGCTGTCCAAAGAAAAACAAGTATCTCCAAAATTGCAACTTTACAGGAGAGGCCAAAAACCTCACATAACTTTAATGTCTATGGAACCAGATGTTTTTCTAAACAGTTTTGGGCTGTTTCTGTTGGTCAATTCATCATGAAATTCTCACTCAGTGTAAACAGCAGTTGATGTGTCCAAATGATGCATAAAAGTGAAAATGGACAAAAGTGGAGATACATGTTTTTCATTGGACAGCGACGATATAATAAAAGAATAAAGGTACAAGTAACAGAAGTTCCTCATCGTAAACTCTGTGTGCTTGGTCTCGGTTTTGCTCCGACTTATTCCCATGCTGCATGGGTGGACAATATTGATTCCACCTTCTTTCATTGATCAGCATGAAATAAAAGTTAAGACACATTTTGTTTTCCTTTTTTTGACCAGCAATATGCTTAACAGAAAAATGTGAGGACGTTTGCTGAACCGAATAAATCGTATTTGTGATTCCCTGGAAAAGGATGTGATTATAAAACTGGATTATGCACTCATGCATCATAGACATGTACTGAAACTTCCTTTTTCCAGGATGTATGTTGTTGGGAGTGGCCTTTCTCGGGCTATATTAGGATAAATAAGCGTTTATTAGAAAAATAAAGATGTTTTATTGATATATGACTATGTTATAGTCATAGCTGAGCAGTATTTTGAAATTCCGTCATATGAATAGGATCTTGTCTTCACTTGGTGTCTTACTACTCACACGGTGCTGTTTGTCTCCTTCTAGTGGAGAGCAGGGAAACCGTTCCAATGAGCTGTGACTTTTAGGGCCTCATTGATTTTCCTCATTAAGTCTACCCGAAATCAAAATTGATCATGTTCTGGGTCATAAGTACTGCATTAAACGATATGACACTTAAAAGACTAAATTGATCACCAACTGTATAGAGTCTAAGGTGTCTGTCAGTGTTCAACTACACCACCGGACTCCTGCATGCAGGTTCCTGATTAATAAAGGATTCATCCTACTTGTTTTTTTTTTCGCTCCTTAGGATTTGGCATTTTATGCTGACATATAACCCACACACCAATATATGATCTCTTTAGCTTGTAGCTTCGCTCACCTGCATATATTTGTAGTTTTATGTACATGTTGGTTTTTAGATTGACATAATCTACTTTGTACAAAAACTACATTAGGTCCACATCTACACCATGTTATCAGCTCCACTGAGCATATAGGACACTCTGTAGGTGTACAGGTCCAGACTGTAGTCCATCTGTGCCTCTGTGTACTGTATTACCCTGTTCTTCAATGGTCAGGACCCCCACAGGACCACCACAGACCAGGTATTATGTGTGTGGTGGATCATTCTCAGCACTGCAGTGACACTGACGTGGTGTTAGTGTGTATTGTTTTGGTGTGAGTGGATCATCCGGATGACCAACACTGTACTGTGCAGCAGCAGATGAGTTATCATCTCTGACTGTACATCTACAAGGGGGGACCAGCAATGTTGGAGTGTCTAATAGTGTAGGAATAGAGGGTTTGTGCCAGGGGTGCTCAGTCCTGGTGCTGGAGATGATCTACCACCCTGCAAAGTGTAGCTCAAGCCCTAACACACCTGAAGCAGCTAATAAAAGCATTCAGGAATATCTGCCTTTCAGAGCCAGGTGTGTCCGACCTGAACTCTCCAGGGGGTATTCCACAATGCTGAATTTCTCACACAGCCAGATATATTGATCCCAATGATCCCAAGCCTGTCCAATAGGAATCATTGGATATCAAGCATGTACAATAGTAATAGTGGAAAAATTGGATAGTCCTCGTCTTTGGGTTTAAGTTATCTGACTATACCCCACAGGACCAGGACTGAGCACCCCTGATTTGGGGTCCTTTATTCTGAGGAGAAATCAGAAGAGACCTTTGACCTTTAGCCTTTGACCATGACCGAGGCTAGCTTAGCCTAGCTTCAGCAGTTTATTAAGAGTCGAATCATGCAAAGAAACATAAAGTGCTGTATTTGTGAGTACTTTTTAATATTTTAACTCTTATTCACTTTAAATATTTAAAAACAAATCAGTTGTTTTCTTCACCCTCGATTGGTGAGTAACGTCTTGTGATTTGGTGCTGTGAGCCAATCGTGAGCGACAGCGCGGTCGAAGCGATGAGAAAAGTAACGCCAGTGGGCGCGTCCCCCTCTCTGATTGGTCGGCGGTGGAGCCTGGCCCTGCTGTGATTGGTCGGAGCCCAAAGCACTGCGTTTTTGCCTTCACCGCCCCGCCTCCTCCTTTCTGGAGCTGCTGAACGAACATGGCTACGACGGGGCAAGTGAGTGACGATTAATAATGAACTTGAAGAACTCTTACACGTTTCGAAACGACACAAACGTCGAGATTTAGCCCTGTTAGCGTCGCGTTGTTAGCGCAGTGGGATTTAGTTGCAGTTTTGAGACGTGTGGCGCGCGCGCACACATTTGGGCTCGGTGCACGAGCTTGCACGAAAAGTGGTGTGAGGTTTGTGCACAGAGGGCTGATTATGCTCAGCTGGTTGGTTTTCAGACTTTGTCGACGCACCTTTCTGTCATGTAACGCAGGAAGCCTCTGATTAGATCACTTTTCGGTACGGCATGGTTATGAATTACTATAGTGTGGCCACGAGATAAGTTTCTCCTAACTCGTGGGCTTAAGACACAACCTTGTTTTCAGTCATTCAGCCTGTATTTAAACTCACTGAGGGAGACTGTCTTTTTACAGTGTAGATGAGCCGGTAAAGAAATGGAGGAATGAAAATTGCATAAGAAAAAATAATAGTAGTAAAAAATAAATTACAATACAGTTTTGATAATTAAAAAAGACAGCTGCACCCAGAAGGAGGTGTGGGAGTGCGGTGCTGTTGGGAAGGAAGATAAAGGTGACCAGGATCAATAACTGATGATAAATTTAGACTGATATGATCAATATTTATTGAGCTACACATACAGAAGTCTGTCTCTCAGTATGGCGTCAGGCCGCCGTGTTTGCTAACCCAACACGCCAGACGTCTCGGTATGGAGCTGTAGAGGTTCCTAATGGAGTCCTGTGATAATCCATCCCATGCAGCTTGAACATCCTCACACAGCTCCTGCAGATGGTGCGGTAGGGGCGGAGGTGGAGGGACACCAGGTCTTCTGGACGTGTGACAACAAACCGTTCATCTTGGTGCTGACCACGGTGCCTCCACACACGGATTCGTTGGGCGTCTCCACCAAGACTAAAGCGGGACTCGTCACTGAAGATGACCCGCTGCCATTCTGAGTCACTCCATGCCAGTCTGGTACGACACCACTGCAGTCTTTGTGGTGTTAAGGACGGTCGTGGTAACGGTCTGTGTGCAGGTAGTCCTGCATGGTGCAGCTGTCTGCCAATGGTGCTGCACTAACAGGACAGCTCGGAGTGTCCTGTTTTGCGTTTGTAATGCTCCATATGTTTCCAGTAGGTGACTGGAGGTCTGGACTGCAGGCAGGTCAGTGTAGCACCCAGACTCCATGCAGTGATACATGCAAACTGGGGTAGATTGTCCTGCTGAAATATGCAAGACCTCCTCTGGACAAGACCAAATGATCACCATGTGGTTTCAGGGGCCCATAGTTATGTTACAGCAGTAGAACAAGATTAATAGAAAAGCTCCCCATTCATTTCTCGAGGCTGAATGAAACTTGGCCGAAGCTGTTGTGATTTTTTTGAGTGGGCACCATCAGAGGTCAGTCGTTGAAGAAAAGGACCCCAGCTGTGTGACTGTTGATCTGAGCTGCATGTGTCTTTCAATCCAGGTCATCAAATGTAAGGCAGCGGTGGCCTGGGAGGCCGGCAAGCCCCTGTCCTTGGAGGAAGTGGAGGTAGCACCACCCAAAGCCCATGAAGTCCGAGTGAAGGTAACGTGCACTGAATAGTGTCTCTAATTAAAGGGGAATTCCACCATTATTTTAAAATTCTGGTTGCTGGTCCACCTTGTAGATGGACAGTCAGAGACGATAGCTCATCTGCTGCTTCACAGTGCAGTGTTGGTCATCCTCTAGTCCTTCATCAGTGCCCACAAGATGCTGCCCACAGGATGCTGGCTGGATAGTTTGGCTTGGTGGACGATTCTCAGTCCAGCAGTGACACTGAGGTTTCCAGCAGCACTGCTGTGTCTGATCCACTTACACCAGCACCACACACACTATCACATTACCATGACCAACACTGCTCTGTGCAGCAGCAGATGAGCTATCGTCTCTGACTGTCCATCTACAAGGTGGACCAGCAAGGTAGGAGTGTCTAATAGAGTGGACAGTGAGTGGACACAGTGTCTAAACACTCCAGCAGCACTGCTGTGTCTGATCCACTCACACCAGCACCACACACACTAACACGCCACCACCACGTCAGTGTCACTGCAGTGCTGAGAATGATCCACCACCCACATACTACCTGCTCTGTGGTGGTCCTGTGGGGGTCCTGAGCATTGAAGAGCAGGGTAATACAGTATACAGAGGGACTACAGTCTGGACCTGTAGATCTACAAGGTGTCCAGGTCACTGGTTATTAGGTGCTTTCACTACGTTCACACTTCAGATCCATGATCTTCTGTTCTCTGTAGCGGAGTATGTGGGGACAGGAGACGAACCCATCCACAGACACCAAAACATCCCCTTTCAGAGTTTACAGGGGGTGACTAATCGGGCCAGTGTAGCGCTAACAGTTTCAGCGGTGGCATTTCTGCTCCTCTGTCTACTCCAGCTGTGAGACGTCTCGTTTGCTGAGAGAGTTTATGTAACCCTCAGCTGTAAGGACGCTCGGTTTGGACTCCGCCCGGGTCTCCGTGTCCTGTGTAGGAGAGTTCTGCTTGGCTATTTTCAGTATTTATTCCAGTAATGGAATGAACTGAAACTAAATTTTTCATTAGTGTTGAAACAGTCAGGCATCATTTTTAGCACACCTAACGCAGGGCCGCCAACGTCACATCCCCAATACCTCCAACACCGAACGCTCCCCGTATTTCAGTAGCATGGTACTTGTTTCTTCTCCATGTCTGAACAGCTAATAAACACATTCCAGCCACTGGTATTATAGAGGAGCTCTCTGCTAGGTGGCACTGGGTGGGATGCACTGCTCTGATATAGGATCGGATATCTGTCCACATATTAACAGAATTAGCTGGGCTGGGTATCGGACTGAATTAGAAATTGGAATTTGAACAACAACATGGAGCAAGCCAAGTCAGCTGTATGGAGGAATTCTCTTTTACAGGCTTAGTCCAGTAATGTTTAGCTCATTCCTGATCGGATTGGTATCTGGTATAGACAGATACACAAAGTTTATGAATCGGTATCCGAACTTAGTTACGTTCCGAGCAGAGAGCTTGATCCAACGCCAGTCACTTGACTCGGATTTCCTCTAAATGGGCCTCATTTTGGCATCAGTTAGCTAGAACCGAGCTCATAGCATGAGGTTGAGAACAAAAAGTCTAATCTGTGTCTGTCTGTGTGTGTGTGTCTGTCTGTGTGTGTGTGTCTGTCTGTGTGTGTGTGTCTGTCTCTCTGTCTGTGTGTCTCTCTGTCTCTCTGTCTGTGTGTCTCTCTGTCTGTGTGTCTGTGTCTGTCTGTGTGTCTGTGTGTCTGTGTCTGTGTCTGTCTGTCTGTCTGTCTGTCTATCTGTGTCTGTCTGTCTATCTGTGTCTGTCTGTCTGTCTGTGTGTGTGTGTGTGTCTGTGTGTGTCTGTCTGTGTGTGTGTGTGTGTGTGTGTGTGTGTGTGTGTGTGTCTGTCTGTCTGTCTGTCTCTCTGTCTGTCTGTGTCTTTGTGTGTGCCTGTCTGCGTGTGTGTCTGTCTGTGTGTGTCTGTCTGTCTGTCTGTCTGTCTGTGTGTGTGTGTGTGTCTGTGTGTGTGTGTGTCTGTCTGTGTGTGTGTGTGTGTGTGTGTGTCTGTCTGTCTGTCTGTCTGTCTGTCTGTCTGTCTGTCTGTCTGTCTGTCTGTGTGTGTGTGTGTGTGTGTGTGTGTCTGTCTGTGTCTGTGTCTGTGTGTGTGTGTGTGTGTGTGTGTGTCTCTCTGTCTGTCTGTGTCTGTCTGTGTGTGTGTGTGTCTGTCTGTCTGTGTCTGTCTGTCTGTGTGTGTGTGTGTGTGTATGTGTCTGTCTCTCTGTCTGTGTCTTTGTGTGTCTGACTGTCTGTCTGTCTGTCTCTCTCTCTCTCTCTCTCTGTCTGTCTGTCTGTCTGTCTGTCTGTCTGTGTGCCTGTGTCTCTGTCTGTGTCTGTGTGTATGTCTGTGTCTGTCTGTCTGTGTGTGTGTGTATGTCTGTCTGTCTGTCTGTCTGTCTGTGTGTGTGTCTGTGTCTGTCTGTGTGTGTGTGTATGTCTGTCTGTCTGTCCGTCTGTGTCTCTGTCTGTGTCTGTGTGTCCTCTTCAGATCCATGCTACAGGAGTGTGTCACACTGATGCATACACGCTGAGCGGCAGCGACCCCGAGGGTCTGTTTCCCGTCATCCTGGGGCACGAGGGGGCCGGAACGGTGGAGAGTGTGGGAGAAGGAGTGACCAAGTTCAAACCAGGTGAGTGCAAACACACCTGATCCCAAGCTTCATTTGAACCTGTGAATCCGGGACTGTGTGTATGTGAGGGGCTGTTGGAGCTGGATGAGCTGGGGAGGTTATTACCGGCTGACTAACTCCGCCATGTCTGCTCCGGAGTCATTGTTAAGTGAACTGCCTGGTTTAATTAATTCCCCTCCCCTATTGTTTTCCCCACCTGTTCTTTTTGAAGACGAGGCTAGTTGAAGCTTGATTTGACCCTGTTCCGTAATCCTGAAGTTCTTGACCAGACCCCTGAAAAATATGCAACACTTGGGTGGATGTTCCTTCCGGTATGGCGTGATTGTGCACCATCTTCAGTGTGGTTGATGAGGGGTGTCACTCTGCAGGCGCTTCAGTCCCCTCTCCTCTATAGGAAACATTGTCCCAGTAATGATTCTCTAATCTGTGACGGACGGGTGGCCTATCCAGGGTGTTTACTGCCTTCTGCCCAGTGAGAACTGGGAGAGGTACCCTCCGTGACCCAGAGTGACAAATGGCTTAAGCTGATTTACACGGGATAAGATGGAGATGGGAGTGGGTACTCAAATTATGCAGTGCCATCAGGGTCCAGACCATTCCACCACCCGGTATATCCAGCTGGTGGCGTCCTGTGGGCGACGTCCTGTAGAATAGTTGTTGAAGGAAGTGAGGTATTCAGGGCCCCGATGTCCTGGTGGTAGAAACGTTTGGATGATCTAGTGGTCCTTGATTTCAGGATCCTGATGTTTATTTTAGTGAACGAAATGATGCATGTAGATTAATTGATCTTTTATCCCCCCCCCTCTTTTCTCGTTAAGGGGACACGGTCGTTCCCCTGTATGTGCCACAGTGCGGAGAATGCAAGTTCTGCAAAAATCCTAAAACCAACCTCTGCCAGAAGATCAGGTAATGAAGTGCGTTCTGTGTTTACATCACTTCCTGTTTGAGTCCGTGGCAGATCCGTGTATCGGACCGATGTTCTTCTCTCTTAGGGTGACCCAGGGCCAGGGGCTGATGCCTGATAAGACCTCCAGGTTCACCTGTAAAGGAAAGCCCGTCTTCCACTTTATGGGGACCAGCACCTTCTCCGAGTACACCGTGGTGGCTGAGATATCTCTGGCCAAGGTGGACGAGAAGGCGCCGCTGGACAAAGTGTGCCTGCTGGGCTGCGGCATCTCCACCGGCTACGGAGCTGCTCTCAACACCGCCAAGGTCTGCTAACATTGTCCTTGCTCACAGCCTGAGGACGGAAGCTGATTAAGTGTCACACTACTGTTCAAAAATACGGAAAGCCCATTTCATATGTGGCTGATATTGGAGTTGTTTCACTTCCAGGAGAACTTGGCAGGAAATGACTGGACGGGTGTTTCGATTTGGCTGTGTGTTTAGCAGACCACAGCACCAAAACGTCTGCAGTCTGTTTGTGTTGTGCTGCGTATGTGTAAAATTATTGGAATATGATGCAACTCCTTTACAGCTTTATAAGCACACGCCTTTTGTAGGGATGCACCGATCCGATATTGGGATCGGATATCAGCTCTGATACAAATTAAATCGGTATCGGATTATTAGGCCGATCTCCGCTCTCATTCGTTTGTGATGTGTGTCTATGTCTATGCCGTCAATAACATGTCTGCGGGGTGCCTGTAGATGTAACGGGGAACTATAGATAGAGATAGATAGATAGATAGATACTTTATTGATCCCAGAGGGAAATTCAAGGCATCCAGTAGCAGGTATACAAACTATACAGAGGTAACAAAAGAAAAGCAAGATAGATTTGTACAAATAGAGACAATACTATATAAAGTATGAAGGTATAAAAATAGAGTCCTTAGTGTCTGTGTAAAGTGTAAAGTATAGATGGAGGTAATGGTATACCGTTTGCTAAGCAAATTAAGAAGATGGCTGTTTTCAGCCATCCAGACAGTGCAAATACGCAGTAATATAAATAATTATCAGTGCAAAAAGTGTAAACAGTACAGAATGGAGTAGAATAATACAATATAAATAGATGTAGGGCATTTAGGAGGGCATTTAGGAGGGAGTGTGTGCAGAGATGGGCGAGGCTTGACCTTTTTTTCCTCTGGACTGCAATGGTGCAAGCAAGCTCTGAAGAGGGGGGGGAGGAACCTGTCTCGAGAGACATTTGCATGCGGCACCGTAACCTCAAGACTGAGCAGCCAAGGGCCGGCACTCTCACGCTTGAGTAGCATGAGCTGCAGGTGTTGCCGTTTGACTCTTGATTGCTCATCGGTTGCCCTTTGTCTCCCCCGAGTGGCCGGAGGTGGATCTGCAGGAATCCGAGACCTTACAGTAGACTCAACTTACAAACAGGAACAGCAACATGGAGCGAGACAGAGAGTCCACTGTATGAGTAAACTTAGTAAAGCAGAGTTTGTCAATCCTGCTGCCGTGTGTCGCTCCAACATGGTGGAGTATAAATATAATTCGTTCAAAAAAGGAATCGGATCCATATCCACAGATATGCAAAGTTTAAAAGCTGGATCACTGCACCCCTAGCCTTTTGTAAACGTAGAGTAACGAGTTGAGTACAGCATGAAGGGAAATGCCCTGTATTTGGTAAGGAAAAGGAAATGAAGAAAATGAAAAGAACAACTAAAACGACTATAAATAAATCAGTTTGGTTTCATTGACCAATGAAAACCTCATTTTAGTTAAAAATTTAACCCATATTGTTTCGGTAATTAATTATTAGCAGGATTATGGTCTAGGTTTTCAACAAACGAATTTTGAATGGCGAATAATCGTATCGATTATTAACACGAATAATCGAGTGTTCGGATTATGAATCTCTCAGTCACCAAATAACTCTATAGGTCGAGTAACTGTATCAGCCTTCCAATGTAGCTTCATAGCCAACAGCACAGAGTAGGACGGCTTTTAACATTAACCTTGGCTAACTAGCTAGCTAGCACAACTAGCTTACTGAGATGGATCTTTATCCAGTCAGCCGACGTGTTTCCTCTTCAGATGCTAGGACATGGAGGGCTGTGTGCTTCCGTGCTGGCTAAGGCCGGCTTTACAGTTAGTACAGCTGATACCGGAGTTAAGCATGAAATGCTCCCGCGTATGTGAGGATTTTGTTTCTCAGGTTGTCATTAAGCTTTTGTTAACTCTCCAGTAAGCCTATGGCTTATGTTATACATCACAACGTTCCTAGTTGGTGCGGGAAACGCATGTGATGACGTCACCAACTGATTCTGATTGATATTAAATTAGTCCTCAACTAATTTGCTTGGTGATCTTAGTTGACCAAGTTGATTCATTGTTACACCCATGTTGTTGTTGCTGAAGTTCTGGTTTCCCTACAGGTTGAAGCTGGCTCCACCTGCGCTGTGTTTGGTTTGGGGGCTGTCGGTCTGGCCGCTGTGATGGGCTGCAAGGCCGCTGGCGCCACCAGAATCATCGGCATCGACATCAACACAGAGAAGTTCGAGATTGCCAAGAAGTTTGGAGCCACGGAGTTTGTGAACCCTAAAGACCACAGCAAACCCATTCAGGAGGTGTTGGTGGAGATGACCGACGGAGGCGTGGACTACTCCTTTGAGTGCATCGGTAATGTGGGCGTTATGGTAAGTGAAAGAACAGGGATGTGCTAAGTGGATGTGCTCTTTGATGTTGAGACGGATGTCGATACCCAAATCGAGTCAGGAAGGAAACGTATAGTGGACTGACCCAACAGCCACGATTCAGACATTCAGTGAGCAACGGTGCCTCCTGAGTTATCCTGTTAGTGCCAGCACCATTGGCAGACCACAGTCATTGGCACCACGTAGGTCATTTATAACGACTGTCCTTAACACCACGTCACCGTCACCAAAGACTGCAGTGGTGTCGTACCAGACTGTCATGGAGTGACTCAGAATGGCAGCGGGTCATCTTCAGTGACGAGTCCCTCTTTAGTCTTGGTGCCCAACGAATCCGTGTGTGGAGGCTTCGTGGTCAGCACCAAGAACCATGCTCGCTGTGCGTTTGACCCCAGCCACCGCTCGCCAGTCTCTCTGTAGGTCACTCGGGGTCATCTTACGGTGGTTAAGGGACATTGGAATGAGGTGGTGCTCATCACGGTCAGTAGAGAGTGGGTTTGGCCCTCTGCCAGTCTGTAGCTGTGTTGTCCTGTGTGTTTGCTGCTGGACCTTGTTCTTATGAACCAGATGCTCACTGTATCTGCCAGTAAAGCTAGAACCCAACCTTCAGTTCCTCACTGAGAACCTGCTGTACATGTGGAGATGCTGATTTAAGAAGACACTGGAGTGGGCTCTGATTATTTTCCAGAGCTGTATGTGTAGTGGAAAACCAAGTAGCTGCTACCAAAACTAAGTAAAGTCCACTGTGAAAGGGCTTGTTAATGGGCTGATGATTAGAAGCAGGGCTGACTGATGTCTGAGATGAGAACCATGTAGAACCATCACTGTAAGATGAATATTGTTCATGTTGGCTGTTTCCAGCGAGCTGCCCTGGAGGCTTGCCATAAGGGCTGGGGGACGAGCGTGATCATCGGGGTGGCCGGAGCTGGCCAGGAGATCTCGACCCGTCCGTTCCAGCTGGTCACGGGGCGCACGTGGAAGGGTACAGCTTTCGGAGGTCAGTCTTGTTTTCCACTCGGTTGTTCTGCTTCGTTAGTCCACTCGAGCGGTTATTTCTGCCACGGTGTCGCAGTCACAACTACAATCCCTGAAGCAGCTATTGCTCAGTGTTATCAAGTTGTTGCACTCAGCTGGCACTCATCCTCACAGACCCAATTACTGGCAAGTGCAGCGAGAAGCCCCTTGCTCACTTGTTCAAAGTGGATGGCGGAATATGTTTGAAACGGAAAGTCGTTTAATCATAGAAGTAAGCTCACCAGACAAAAAATGAGTCTCCTGTGACTGAAACATACCTGGTAGCCTGTAATACGTCCACAGGCACCAATAACAGCTAGGTTTGGATTTGGCATGGACTGTTGGATGCCTTCCCTGGCACATTTCCAAGGAGAATTCCCTGTAGACTGGGATTTTAGCCACTGCTGGTAGACCCGTATGACCGTACTCTTCCATACACCTGCAGATTCAGCTACTTCCTTCACACTATGGTCTTTGGCCACGCCCACATGCAGTCACTCCTTTTAGCCAATCATTAGCATCTGCTTTGTGCCAACCCACAAAGTTGGGAGCTTGAAGTTCAGAATCTGCTGAAGCATTGTGAGTTCCTTTCACTGGAACTAAGGGGCGGAGTCCAGCTCCTGAACAACAACAACCACATTCGGCACAATCCAGTCAGACAAGTACCCTTCTCCTGGCAGCCGCCAAACCCAGACTTGTCTATGGGATTGCCAGTTGGAGAAGCGTGATTGGTCACGCCAGAGAACACGTCTCCACTGCTCTAGAGTCCAGGGGCGGAGCTTTACACCACTACACTCCACGCTCTGCACTGCGCTTGGTGATGTAAGGCTTGGATGCAGCTGCTCGCCATGGAAACCCATTCCATGAAGCTCTACACTGTTCCTAAACTGATCTGAAGGACATATGGAGTTTGGAGGCCTGTAGTGGTTGAGTCACACTATGGTCTTTGGCCACGCCCACATGCAGTCCCTCCTTTTAGCCAATCATTAACATCTGCTCTGGAGCGTTTTCCACACATGGAACAGACATTCCCTGCACTGTAGCACCTCTTCCCAATCTATGGATCCCGTCACTCACACCCTGCAGGTATTTAAGCCCCATCGTCCTCGTGCGGCGCCATCTGCTGGAGCCTGAAGTTACTACCTCTCTAACACAGTAGGTGACTAACTGTGTGTGCTGGACTTTGCAGGCTGGAAGAGCGTCGAGAGTGTCCCTAAGCTAGTGGACGACTACATGAACAAGAAGCTGATGGTGGACGAGTTTGTGACTCACACGATGCCTTTCGCTCAGATTAACGAAGCCTTTGACCTCATGCATGCTGGAAAGAGGTTAGAGTCTCCTTTGCCCTCCTGACTCAGCTTATTTAGCATGTGTACGTGTTCACCTAACTATCTCCTCTCTGTGTTTCCCCCACAGCATCCGAGCCGTCCTGTCGTTCTAAAGTCCAGAGGTCTGCGAGCCTTAACTCCTGTTGTTCAGCAATCACAAAGTTTCATCTTCGGGCACTTACACTGTTAATCGTAGCGTTCCATGAGATTACATGTGTAGAAGAGTCAATAAAATTTATTCCAAGAAATCGTTTGCACAGCTTCTGGTTGTAATGCTCAGTGACCTATGACCCTGTGATAAAGATGTTTGGTGTGTAGAAGCCTGAATGGGATGGGGGAGTCACTTGTCTACACTATACTGCCAAAAGTATTCGCTCGTCTGCCTTCACACGCATATGAACTTGAGTGACATCCCATTATTAATCCATAGGGTTTAATATGAGGTTGGTCCACCCTCTACAGCCATACCAGCTTCATCTCTTCTGGGAAGGCTTTCCACAAGGTGTAGGAATGTGGTTATGGGAATTTCTGACCATTCTTCCAGAAGCGCATTGGTGAGACCGATGTTGGACGAGAAGGCCTGGCTCTCAGTCTCCACTCTAATCCATCCCAAAGGTGTTCTGTGGGGTGGAGGTCAGAACTCTGTGCAGGCCAGTCCAGTTCCTCCACACCAGACTCGCTCATCCTTGTCTTTATGGAGCTTGCTCTGTGCACTGGTGTGCGGTCATGTTGGAACAGGAAGGGGCCGTCCCCAAACTGTCCCACAAAGTTGGGAGCATGGAATGGTCCAGAGTCTCTTGGTCTGCTGAAGCATTGAGTTTCTTTGACTGGAACTAAGGGGCGGAGCCTAACTCTTGAACAACACCCCCACACCATAATCCCCCCTCCACCAAACTCTACACTAGGCACAGTGCAGTCAGACCAGTACCGTTCTCCTGGTACCGCCAAACCCAGAGTCGTTTATCGGATTATCAGATGGAGAACCGTGATTGGTCACTCCAGCCTACACGCCTCCACTGCTCTAGAGTTCAGGGGCGGAGCTTTACACCACTGCGCTCCACGCTCTGCACTGCGCTTGGTGATGTAAGGCTGGGATGCAGCTGCTCGGCCATGGAAACCCATTCCATGAAGCTCTACACAACGATCCTGAGCTGATCTGAAGGACACAGGAAGTTTGGAGGTCTGTAGTGATGTTGAGAGTTGGTGAGCTGTGTACACTATACCCCTCAGCATCCGCTCTGTCATTTCACAGGTCCTACCACTTCATGGCTGAGTTGTTGTTCCCAATCACTCCCACTGTGTTCTAATCCCACTGACAGTGGACTGTGGAATATTTACTAGGGAGGGAATTTCACGACTGGACTTGTTGCCCAGATGGAGCATCCTATCACGGTACCACGCTGGAGTTCACTGAGCTCCTGAGAGCGACCCATTCTCTCACTGATGTCTGTAGGAGCAGTCTGCACGTCTAGGTGCTTGGTTTTGTACACCTGTGACCATGGAAGTTATTGTAACACCTGAATACAGTGATTTAGAATTTTCCCTGTTAACTATCTCTGTATAACTATGTTGTCCCTGATCACATGGTACATCCGTGAACCTTTTATCAGGTCTGAACAATATAATAAAAAGGCTGTAGATCAGACGGGGTGTTACACAGTTAATACCACTCCTAAAAAATATTAATTTCTGTGGATTATGGTGCAGTTATATTCCCTAAATAAAGGTCCTGAGAAGCACCCTTAAGGGTCCCATCCCAGTGACTGTATAACAGGCCACAAAGCAGAACATCGCAGATGGACATCCCCCATTTCACTCTTGTGAAAACTAAATGCAATCAAAATCGTCACAGCCATGTTCCAGCATCGCGACCTGAGTGCAGTCACACGGTTACACCAGTGTTTCAACATCTGTATCTGACCTCCCTAATGTTCTTGTGAATGCCAAATGCAATCAAATCGCCACAGCCATGTTCCAGCATCAGTGCCCAACTTCACTAATGCTCTTATGAATGGTGAATGCAACCAAATCCTCTCAGCGATGTTCCACCACTGGTATCTGACCTCACCAAAGCTCTTGTAAAGGCTGAGTGCACTCACATCCTCACAGCAATGTTTCACCATCGGTATCTGACCTCACTAATGCTCTTGTGAATGCTGAATGCAACCAAATCCTCTCAGCAATGTTCCATCGTTGGTATCTGACCTCACTAAAGCTCTTGTGAAGGCTGAGTGCAGTCACATCCTCACAGCAATGTTTCTCCATGGGTATCGACCACAATAAGTTCTTGTGAATGCTGAATGCAATCAAATCCTCTCAGCGATGTTCCACCATTGGTATCTGACCTCACCTAAAGCTATTATGAAGGCTGAGTGCAGTCACATCCTCACAGCAATGTTTCACCATTGGTATCTGACCTCACTAAAGCTCTTATAAAGGCTGAGTGCAGTCACATCCTTGCAGCAATGTTTCACCATCGGTGTCTGACCACACAAGGGTTCTTGTGAATGCTGAATGCAACCAAATCCTCACAGCAATGTTCCATCACTGGTATCTGACCTCACTAAAGCGTTTATGAAGGTTCAGTGCAGTCACATCCTCACAGCAATGTTTCACCATCGGTGTCTGACCACACAAGAGTTGTTGTGAATGCTGAATGCAACCAAATTCTCACAGCAATGTTCCACCACTGGTATCTGACCTCACTAAAGCGTTTATGAAGGCTCAGTGCAGTCACATCCTCACAGCAATGTTTCACCATCGGTATCTGACCACACCAAGGTTCCTGTGAATGCTGAATGCAACCAAATCCTTACAGCAATGTTCCACCATGGGTATCTGACCACACTAAGTTCTTATGAATTCTGAATGCAGTCAGATTATCACAGCAATGTTCCACCATGGGTATCTGACCTCACTAAAGCTCTTGTGTAGGCTGAGTGCAGTCACATCCTCACAGCAATGTTTTACCATCGGTATCTGACCACACTACAGCTCTTATGAAGGCTCAGTGCAGTCACATCCTCACAGCAATGTTCCACCATGGGTATCTGACCTCACTAAAGTTCTTGTGAATGCTGAATGCAATCAAATCATCACAGCAACGTTCCAATATCTTTAATAAAATCTTCCCAGTTGAGTAGAAACACTTGGTTACAGACTCATCATCATCTTCATCATCACTACTACCATCATCACCGCCCGCTGTCTCTCAAAACATGGCGACTGCTGAACCGGTGAGTGACAGTGTCAGAGTTAGAAACTCCGCTTCTGCTGAACTAGCTCTCTCTTTTAGTTTTCCAGCTGATGGATAAAAGCTTCCAGTTGGTGAACAGTGCTGATCTCATCCTGCCGCTTCACTGAGCGCTGTAATATTAAACAGACTGGGCTTTATTGGCAGCTAAAGTAGCTAGCTAACTAGGTAGCTTAGCCACACTGCTAGCAAGCTCTCATAGCAAACTGAGCGACAAACTGATCAACTTTAGGCGTTTGTCATGTACGTTACGTTAGTAAGACGCTTTTAATGTCGTTGTTATGTAAAACTACAACCGTTTCTGTCTTGTAAGTTAGTTTCATGTTGAGTTAGAAAGCTTGCCAGCTAGTGTTTATAGCTAGCGAAGTTGCTAGCCAGCTTCTTGTCCGAATTTGGCCGTTCCACCTTAAATGGTGCAGCAGTTACGTAGTTACAAAGTTAGAACAAGAAGCTGACTTGGGATTCGTGGCTAACGTTAGGTGATGTCCGGGGTTAAAAGCGACGTGTCCGTGTCAAAATGGTCTTTTTGGTGTGTTTAGCGTCGGACTTGTTGCTAATTCAAAGTTTTGACGTTAGCTAAGCTAAGCTAACACCACAGGCGAATAAATCGAAACAGATGTGTCACCTGTTGGTATGGGGATGTAACTGGCAAGTTAGCTTCTTCAGCATGAATTTGGAAAAGTCAGATCTGCTTCTCTGTATACTGTATTACCCTGTTCATCCATATGGTCATACCCCCACCCAGGTCAGGACCCACGCATACAGGAACCACCACAGAGCAGGTATGATGTGGTGTGTGGGAGGATCATTCTCAGCACTGCAGGGACACTGACGTGGTGGTGGTGTGTTAGTGTGGGTGGTGCTGGTATGAGTGGATCAGACACAGCAGTGGAGTGTTTAGACACTGTGTCCACTCACTGTCCACTCTATTAGACACTCCTACCTTGCTGGTCCACCTTGTAGATGGACAGTCAGAGACGATAGCTCATCTGCTGCCCAGTGCAGTGTTGGTCATCCTCTAGTCCTTCATTGGTGCCCGAAGGACGCTGCCCATTCTTGGTACTTCTTGATACTGAGGTGTCCAGCAGGACTGCTGTGTCTGATCCACTACACACACTAACACACCACCACCACGTCAGTGTCACTGCTGTGCTGAGAATGATCCACCACCCACATCATACCTGCTCTGTGGGGGTCCTGACCATTGAAGAACAGGGTAATACAGTATACAGAGAAACAGATGGACTACAGTCTGGAACTGTACACCTACAGAGTGTCCTGTATGGTCAGTGGAGCTAATAGATTAGACAGTGAGTGGAGATACAAGGAGGTAACTTTAATAAAGTGGCCGGCTGATTTGTGTAAGTTTTGGGAATTTGAACTTGGAAGCATTTAGGGGTCTGAGGGAACAATAGACGATTACATGCACTTGAGTAATGAGATAATGGAAAATTCCAGATCTACATAAGTCTGGCCGTAATCGGATTTCGGCTCTGTGACCCGCCAATAACTCAAACTTTGTGCCTCGACTTTTAAATGAGGTCAGATTACATGGAAATATGAATATACATCTTCCAAAAGACCCTTCATTGATCAAGCGTGTTGTTGGTTTCGTTAAGACTACCTGTTGAGTGCTGCATGCTGATTTCCGGAAATTCTGTTTTTGCACATGTGCAGACTGAGACATTCAGAAGGGAAATAAAATCCAGCTCTCTTTGTCTGACTTTCAAGCTTTGATCCGATCTGGGCATGTAAACGCCTTCATTGTCTTTTCATTAAAGCCTAGTAACCTCAGGTTTCTCGTCCTTTATAGGAAATAACCCCCAATCCACTTCATTCAGAAGAAGAGCAAAATGACGCTACTGGACAGGAAATTGTGAGTCCTGAAGATTACGTTAAGCATCCGCTTCAGAACAGGTAAACACCGAGATCTGTGGTTTACAGGTTACTGAGCACTTCAGCATAAACTCTGTAGATGTTGTTTGTTGGTTTAATATGAAGTGTTTTCTGGATTTTCTGTGAGTGTGACATGTGACGTAGGCAAGGCCGGGTCTTATCTCTGTACCTGACTGACCCAACAGCCACCATTACAGACATCCAGTGAGCAGTGGTGTCCTCCATGAGTCATCCTGTTAGTGCAGCACCATTGTCAGACGGCTGCACCACGCAGGACTACATGCACACAGACCGTTACCACTACTGTCCTTAACACCACGTCACCGTCACCAAAGACTGCAGTGGTGTCGTACCAGACTGTCATGGAGTGACTCAGAATGGCAGCGGGTCATCTTCAGTGACGAGTCCCGCTTTAGTCTTGGTGGAGACGCCCAATGAATCCGTGTGTGGAGGCACCGTGGTCAGCACCAAGATGAACGGTTTGTTGTCACACGTCCAGAAGGCCTGGTGTCACTCCACCTCCACCGCTACCGCACCATCTGCAGGAACTGTGTGAGGATGTTCAAGCTGCATGGGATGGATTATCACAGGACACCATTAGGAACCTCTACAGCTCCATACCGAGACGTCTGGCGTGTTGGGTTAGCGAACACGGCGGCCCGATGCCATACTGAGAGACAGACTTCTGTATGTGTAGCTCAATAAATATTGATCATATCAGTCTAAATTTATCATCAGTTATTGATCCTGGTCACCTTTATCTTCCTTCCCAACACCACCGCACTCCCACACCTCCTTCTGGGTGCAGCTGTTACTTTGATGAGTGTATATCAGAGTGTATATCAGTTTATCTTAACTCCATATTTTATAGATTTTTTTTTTGTCCATTTTAAATTAGTCCTGAAAGTGAAATGTTCTTCATTCTTGCTGGATATCAGATTCCAGCTGCACCACAGTTCCGAGTCTCCTTTGTCCTACTTTTCCTTTTGTAAAGCTCCTGATGTTTTCAGTGGGTGACCGATCTGCACTCTAGGCAGGCCAGTTTAGCACCTAGCACCTGTATGTATAAGCCTTACCTGGAGTTCTTAGGTAACTGTCTTGTCATGATCCGTTAGTCCTGATCTCAGTAATGACAGTAGTGCTGTCTGTTGTTGCTCTGTTTTTCAGATGGGCTCTGTGGTTCTTTAAAAACGACAAAACCAAAACCTGGCAAGCTAACCTGCGGCTCGTCTCCAAATTCGACACAGTTGAAGACTTTTGGGCGTAAGTTACAGATCTCCGTCTTCGGGATCGCCAGTACTGGTGTTTGGCAGGAGATGCCGAATGTTTAGAAGTGCTGTTGTTTAAGCAGAGACGCTTTCTAGTTTACAGTGTTTATCTTTTAGCCATTAGGATTAATCAGCGTAGTCGACTAAAATCAATTTGGAATTGAAATACACTTACAAAGATAAATAATCTTAAGGTAAATATTCTTCAGGTAAATAAATCTTAATGTAAATAATCTTAAGGTATTACTGCTGTCTGTTTGTACTTGACATTGTTTGAACTGGGCTTATATTACAATATGCTCTGTGATCTGTGATGCAGCAACTTTGGTCTTCTGTTCCTCCAGGCTGTACAATCACATTCAGTTATCCAGCAACTTAATGTCGGGATGTGACTACTCACTCTTCAAGGTAAGCACTGTAATGAGATCTTCACTTTCTTGTACATTTTGAGCTTTTGACTTGCAAGCTGACTGTGAGGTACAGCTGGGAGCTGACTGTGAGGTCGAGCCGGGTTGGACTGTGAGGTCGAGCCGGGTTTGACTGTGCGGTGGGGCTGGGTTGGACTGTGCGGTGGGGCTGGGTTGGACTGTGCGGTGGGGCTGGGTTGAACTGTGAGGTAGAGCTGGGTTGAACTGTGTGGTGGGGCTGGGTTGGACTGTGCAGTAGAGCTGGGTTGCACTGTGAGGTAGAGTTGGGTTGGACTGTGCGGTGGGACTGGGTTGGACTGTGAGGTAGAGCTGGGTTGGACTGTGAGGTAGAGTTGGGTTGGACTGTACTGTGGGGCTGGGTTGGACTGTGAGGTAGAGTTGGGTTGGACTGTGGTAGAGCTGTTGTTGAGCCTGGGGTTGGACTGTGAGGTAGAGCTGGGTCTGCACTGTTGAGGTAGGAGGGGGGGGGAAGTGAGTTGGACTGTACGGTGGGGCTGGGTTGGACTGTGAGGTAGAGTTGGGTTGGACTGTACGGTGGGGCTGGGTTGGACTGTGAGGTAGAGCTGGGTTGCACTGTGAGGTAGAGTTGGGTTGGACTGTACGGTGGGGCTGGGTTGGACTGTGAGGTAGAGCTGGGTTGCACTGTGAGGTAGAGTTGAGTTGGACTGTACGGTGGGGCTGGGTTGGACTGTGAGGTAGAGTTGGGTTGGACTGTACGGTGGGGCTGGGTTGGACTGTGAGGTAGAGTTGGGTTGGACTGTACGGTGGGGCTGGGTTGGACTGTGAGGTAGAGCTGGGTTGGACTGTGAGGTAGAGCTGGGTTGGACTGTGAGGTAGAGCTGGGTTGGACTGTGCGGTGGGGCTGGGTTGGACTGTGAGGTAGAGCTGGGTTGGACTGTGAGGTAGAGCTGGGTTGGACTGTGAGGTAGAGCTGGGTTGGACTGTGCGGTGGGGCTGGGTTGGACTGTGAGGTAGGGCTTGGTTGGACTGTAAGGTAGAGCTGGGTTGGACTGTGAGGCTGAGCTGGGTTGGACTGTGAGATCGAGCCGGGTTTGACTGTGAGGTAGAGCCGGGTTGGACTGTGAGGTAGAGCTGGGTTTGACTGTGAGGTCGAGCTGGGTTTGACTGTGAGGTCGGGCTGGGTTTGACTGTGAGGTAGAGCCGGGTTTGACTGTGAGGTAGAGCCGGGTTTGACTGTGAGGTAGAGCCGGGTTTGACTGTGAGGTAGAGCCGGGTTTGACTGTGAGGTAGAGCCGGTTTGCACTGTGAGGTAGAGCTGGGTTGGACTGTGCGGTGGGGCTGGGTTGGCCTGTGCGGTGGGGCTGGGTTTGACTGTGAGGTAGAGCTGGGTTTGACTGTGAGGTAGCGCCGGGTTTGACTGTGAGGTAGAGCCGGGTTTGACTGTGAGGTAGAGCTGGGTTGGACTGTGAGGTAGAGCTGGGTTGGACTGTGAGGTAGAGCTGGGTTGGACTGTGAGGTAGAGCTGGGTTGGACTGTGAGGTAGAGCTGGGTTGGACTGTGAGGTAGAGTTGGGTTGGACTGTGAGGTAGAGCTGGGTTGCACTGTGAGGTATTGGTTCTCCTTAATCTCATGTAGTCTGCTCACGCACCTCCTCTTGGGTCGTCCTCTGTGAGTGTATGAGGGAGAGAGAGAGAGGAGCGTGTGACCTCATGGACGACCCCTGCATGTGTGTATGAGGAGTATGTGACCTCACGTTGACCTCTGCTGTTTTTGGAGCAGGATGGTATTGAGCCCATGTGGGAGGACGAGAGGAATAAGAAAGGAGGCCGCTGGCTCATCACTCTCTCCAAACAGCAGCGCAGAGCCGACCTGGACCGCTTCTGGCTCGAGACGGTACGTACATGGCGCTGGCGGAATCGGAGGAAAGTTCAAGTGCGTGATGTCATTTCATCTTTTGATTAAATGATTCAGTTCAATTTAGGTTCTTAAAAAAAAACATTTAGCGGATCTGTAAATGGGGAAATGTGATTAGAATTTAATTGGGATTCTTTAATTACAGTATTATAGGAAATGGCTCATGTATTAAGAAATCATAATGATTCAGTTCAGATATGATTTGTTAAGGAATGATTCAGAGCTTCGTAGTTTTTTCATTGGTTATTGTGCAGTTTAATATTGATCTTTTAAAAATGATTCAATTCAACATTTAATTTAAAAGTTTAAGGTTTTTATTTAATTGGATTTTTTTAGGAAAATACTTGCTACATTAAGAATTGGCAAATTTAATAATGATTCAGTTCAAAACGATGCAGGGCATCATGAGCTTTCATATTTTACAGCTCAGTTTAATTAAAATATTTTAGGAATTGGGCTGTACATGCCCTCGGTAGCAACCTGATTGTACCTGTGGGTATATATATATATATATATATATATATATATATATATATATATATATATATATATATATATATATATATATATATATATATATATACATACGGCTCAAAAAAATAAAGGAACACTTTTTAATCAGGGATATTGATCTGGTCAGTTAAGTAGTAGGGAGGGCCGGTAATCAGTTTCAGCTGCTTTGGTGTTAATGAAATTAACAACAGGTGCAGTAGAGGAGCAACAATGCGACACCCCCAAAACAGGAATGGTTTAAAAGGACGAGGTCATTGACATTTTGTCCCCCCTCATCTTTTCCCACTGATTCTTCACTAGTTCTGCAGTTGACTTGGGTCAGCGCCACTACTAGTACCATGGTGCGGTACCTGGACCCTACAGAGGTTGGGTAGTACAACTACTGAAGGATGGCACATCAATATGTGCCATTGCCACAAGGTTTGCTGTGTCTCCCAGCACAGTCTTAGGAGTACGGTGGAGATGCCAGGAGACAGGCAGTTACTCTAGGAGAGCTGGACGAGGCTGTAGAAGGTCCTTAACCCCTCAGCAGGACCGGGAAGCATATCCCTGGAAGGACGCACAGACCTCTACAGGCTAGACAACGGCACCCTGACTGCTATTAGGTATCAGGATGAAATCCTCTGACCCCTTGTCAGACCCTACGCTGGTGCAGTGGGTCCTGGGTTCCTCCTGGTGCACAACAATGCCCGGCCTCATGTGTCTAGAGTTTGCAGGCAGTTCTTGGAGAATGAAGGAATTGATACCATTGACTGGCCCACCGACTCCAATAGAACACCTCTGGGACATTATGTTCTGGTCCATCCGACGCCACCAGGTCGCACTTCAGACTGTCCAGGAGCTCAGTGATGCCCTGGTCCAGATCTGTCCAGATCAAAGTGTATACTCCCCTACATACATGCTCATATGAAACACCGTAACCCATTATGTCTTATGAAGGGCTGTAATGAAGTAGATCCTATATTTGCTGATGTATAAGAGGTTTGTGTTTCAGCTCCTGTGCCTGGTGGGGGAAGCGTTTGATGACCACAGCGATGATGTCTGTGGCGCCGTCGTCAACATTCGGACGAAAGGAGACAAGATATCAATATGGACGACGGACTACGAAAACAAAGATGCAATCGTTCACATCGGGTAAGGGCGAACTGGAGTTCATGGAGGCCTTTAAAATAGGAAATGATGTGAATGATCAATAAACCAGTAGAGCTTTAATTATCCCCCGAGGGCAGTTTGTGGCAGGCAGCTGTCATGGATAACAACATAATAGAGAAGACAAGTTCGCTCTTGTTTCGTTTATGAGTTTGGGACGTGTGAAAAATAAGAACCGACAAGGATATCAGTCAGCAAAGCAGCACCAGACTAACTGTTTAGTCCAAAGAATGAAATAGAATTATTTATTTACTCATATTCTGAGCCGCTTATGCCAGCACTCATTAGGCGGAAGGCAGGAAACACTATGGACAGGCTGCCAGTCCGTCCATCCCTGATAAAACAGAATTTGGTACAGTTTACCAAACCCAAAAAATCCCCTGCGACTGAAACGTACCCAACATTGTGTAACACCTCCACCAGCACCAAGAACAGCTGGGACTGGATTGGGCATGTACTGGACAAGGTTCTGAATGTAGCCACATCAACGCTCAGACACTCTTACATCTGAGAACTGGTCAGTTGGTCCAGATTTGGTGGATGCCTTCCCTGGTGTTTTACTGGTTGTTCCAGGTAGATCCCACAGGTATCCATGGGGTGGGGGTCAAATCTGGGGATTCTGTGGGCCAGTCCAGATGTATGAGCACTCCTGAATCACATCTGCAGCCCTGCCACTCCAAAAACTGTCATCTTTGAACACCGGGATTGGAGGGTTATGTTCCTCGGTAAGACGATGAGCTATAGAGGAAAGATGGTCGTCCTACGGGTCTGTGTAGGTTCTGTGGTTCACATTTACTCCCATCTCAATCAAAGAACCCCTTTCCAGGGTAATTAAAAGGCAAGGCAAGTTTATTTGTATAGCACCTTTCATACACATGGGCAATTCAAAGTGCTTTACATAAAAGGATGAAGATACAGAGAAAAAACTAAATAAAATAAAAAATAATTCATTTTAAAATCATTAAAATATAATCATAATTCATTTAAAAATCATTAAAATCGAATCATAATTCATTTTAAAATCATTAAAATATAATCATAATTCATTTAAAAATCATTCATTAAAATCATTAAATAAAATATAATAATAAAATGACATTTTAAAAGAAATAAAAATCAGCATAAGAATAAGAAAAAGTGCCGTGACAGGAGAATA
This sequence comes from Prochilodus magdalenae, assembly GCA_024036415.1. NCBI lineage: Eukaryota > Metazoa > Chordata > Actinopteri > Characiformes > Prochilodontidae > Prochilodus > Prochilodus magdalenae. The sequence continues at coordinate 44,661 of JAMWET010001530.1, read as the reverse complement.
TCAGTGTTTAAGCTGAGCTTCCCCCAGAACATCACAGAGGGGGCAATTTTTTTTGTCTTAGGAGCTTATTATTATTTTTTTTAATTAATTTTAATTTTATTTATTGACTTTATTTTATTTGATTTTAATATATTTTTAATTAATTTATTAAATTTATATTAATGTATTTTAAAGTTTTAAAAATGTCATTATTTATTAATAAACTAAAAAATGATTAATATCCTTAAAAAACGGCTTTTGGGACCTAGGCACTGTGCACCAACGAGCAGGGACAAACAATATTTAGCAATAACATGATAAAATGCCTAATAATGTTTCTCCTCCCACCGAGCCCACCTATCACCATACGAAACTCTCAGCTAGCTGAGAGACCCCAGCGTGGAGGGAAGATGTGTCATGATTTCTCATCTCAACTTTAACTAAAGTACACAGCTGCTCTGTTCATTAGACAGTGCTGAAAGAGCTCCTGTAGTCTGTCCAGGCAACCCGCAATCAGCTGCTCAGGCCGCCGGAGTATCTGAAGGGGCTTCTGGTGAAAATGTATCTATTGATTAGTAAATTGATTTCCTTTGATGAATTTCAGCGCCCGCCTCTCCTAGTAACCTCCATGTGTTACCTTCTGCAGTCTCAGCACATACTGACCTACTCGCACAGTCGGTTATCGGTCTTCTGCTGATCTGCTGTCGTTTCTTCACAGGCAAGTCTATAAGGCCCGGTTAGGTGTGCCGCAAAAAGTCATCATTGGATACCAGTCACATGCAGACACGGCTACGAAGAGTGGCTCCACCACCAAAAACAAGTTTGTGGTGTGAGGACCGTCCCAGCGCACGGTACGTCTCTTTATTCCCTTATTCTCACATCTCTGTTATCCGGCGGTCTGGGAAGACCTGGTGCGGGTTCATAATCTCTGTGTGTTGTCATGGTTTCCACTAGCATGTGACCCGTTATGTGCCTGAGAGGCTCCCAGGGCCATTGGTTCCCGTTCTTGCAGGGTAGCAGGGAGCGCTAAATTTGATATTAGAGAGTCTATAGGAGTTCACGTATCTGGGTTACCATGTAGAAGGAAACGAAAAATGACTAATGCGTCCACACGTAACTTCTCCCTCCAAAAACATCGTCACCCACAACAGCAGCATTGATTGAATCAGTACAGAAAAAACGCCCCATGTATCTCCATTGATTGATTGAACGTAGAAAAGGGCAGTTTTGCATGGACTTACAGTACATGTAAAGTAAAGGAGGTTTTTGTCCTCTCCTGTGACGTGACTGTTTTGCTTTGGACAGCGACAAAATGCTCAACTCAGCAGCCAGGGGCAACCATACCCCATATAATATATCACTGTGCAACATTAAAATACATATAAGGTCCTGATGGAAAACTCTGTTCACTCCAGACTCCCCAAGACCAGACTCCCCTCCCTCTGTTTCTGAATAGGAGGGACGAAGCCGAAGGGAAAATTAAAAAATTCACTGTAGAGAAAAAAACACATTCACTTTTAAATGATCACTGACCAAATCTGGCCAAAGCTCCGTAAACGGTTCGAAGCATTTGCCTCAAAAGCACAACAGAGCGAGATTGTTCTGCTTGTTCTGGCTTCTTCGCTTGCACAGATCTCCACGACGAAGCTAGTGGTACAACATCGTCAACGCTACTACCCCACGCTCGGTTTAACCTCTTTTGTCTCGAAGGGAGGGGATTTCTCCATAAACTGACAGAGAGAGCAGCAAGCTTTCCCATTCATCTAGTTTCATCCAGTGGACTGTGATTCATCCCGTCCCTGGCAAAATACAGAGCATGGCCCAAACCCAGAGTAGAGGTAACAGCAGGAGATCAGGACCTGCAGGGCTTCGGACCTGAGTAATTTGATAGTCATGCCGATCTCATCAGGCAGGGAAGCCCTGGATTACGGAGGTAGGACTCGTTTCAGATCAGCTTTTGGGATATTAATCCCAAGTCACAGATCTTCAGGTTCACTGAGGTGTTTTTGAAATTCCACACATTTACAAGAACTGAGTTCAGTACGTTCTGAAGCCACTGATCTGTGGATTTAATGAGCTGGCAAATTCTGTAATACACATACACATTTCAACTCCTGAATCACACCCCCAAATTGCTGAGCCCGAACACGTGACGGAGTTGTCAGGCCCAAACACAGAGCAGGTATCTGGATGCACCTGGACGGGGCCTTCTCAATATGCCCACGTTAAACCACTCCGGCTTCGCAGGAGCCAAATACAACTCACACACCAGCCGTTACAGCGGCGTTTTCCAGGACAGCAGGTGTATCTTAACAGTGCACCTGGAGGTATGAACACCTGACTGCCTGTCTTCCTACTGGTGCTCGTTTCTGAACAGCTGCATCCACACTGCGAGGTTAGGGAGACTAATTCCTGACGTAGTAAAATCCGGGCTAAAATCATGTAGCGTGCTTTTTATTACAGCAGCTCCAACAGCCATCCCGTTTCAGTGACGAAACCAAAGCTACACCTGACGGGAGCCGTGGAGGATCTGCACCCGCGACGTGTAGGGAAGGAACGGAGTGGACCAGGGTGGAGAATTCCTCTGGACTCTGTTAATACACCGACATGCCAATCTAGTGTGTGATCACTAGCTGTACAGTGTATAAATGCGGAGCCATAGTAATATTTTTTGTATTGTTGGATGATTCAGAGCTGATTATGACTGTTCTGTGATTATATGTGTTTTATTGTTATTATTAGTTTGTGTTTGTTGGAAGGGAGATGCTGCAGGACACTACATCATCAGTCCAGTTGACTCCACTTTAATTTTAGCTTCGTATTAATATTAATTTGGATGATTTTTTTTTTTTTTTTGATCTTTAAACAACTTTCTGTTGTTGTGTTCTCGATTCCTGGTGTGTGTATGTAATGATAGCTAATAGCTAATGCTAAAAGTACTCTGGGCTCTTTTTAGGAGCCTTGAATGATTAAAAAAATTGTTAATAATGCGCTGTATGAGAGATGAGTGTAAATAAATGTGTACAGTGCATCGTCTTAATCTAGGGATTATCACTATCCTGGCTTGTTATTATTTACACCTCTGTGCTGCCAACAGTGTGAGATGAACGCACCTCCCACCTCTACACTGGAGGGGAAGCAGGTGAGGAGGTGAAGTAGAATCACGCAGTCGGGTTTCATTAGTATGCTGCTTCCTACTGTCGACATGAGAAGGTCGGAGCGCATGAAGGAGGTCACGCTTTCATGGCGTTCTCTGGTCCCGCTCCTCCGTGGGGCACCAAGACGCACTCAACGGACTTGGCTAGGAATCCAACCCTGCAGATCTCGTACACAGTCCGATGTCCATAGGAGCATGTCCAGAGGAGCATGACCGAGATTTCCAAGTGCTTCCCTGGCCCCCTAGTTCCTTGGACCCGAACCCAACCGAGCATTTGTGGGACCACCTCCCTCCATCTCCAGCTGGGTCTGTGGAAGTTGTGGGATGCACTGTAGTCAGCATGGCTCCAGATACCTGTGACATCCTACCAGGACCTTACGGAGTCACTCCCAGCCCGTCTAGCTGCAGTCTGTGCTGCACACAGCGGTCATAATAATATGACTCAACAGTGTATATTCTTAACATGATGCCTCTTCGCTAGACCCACGTGTGTCTTAAGGGGGTCCAGTTGATTAGAAACTCATATACATTACTTGATTCCTGGGTGGTCCTCCCTGTGTCCTCCAGGGAGCAGTGAAATGATGGCAGCAGGGAGGTTATTCCACAATTTTGGCCCATGCGCTGCAAATTCCCGGTGTCCCTGAGTTTAGTCTAGTTCAGGGGACACCCAGCAGCTCCTGATCTCAAGATCTTAAAGTTCTCCTGTTGTGAAGAGGACATAAAGGCTCAGTGAGGTATGGAGGGGCATCGCTATGCACTTCCTGATGGATCAGCACCAGTGTCTGTTTCTGCTCTGCGACTGTTGGCCTGTCCAGGGTGTCTCCTGCCATCTGCCCAATATGTGCTGGGACATGCTCCACGAGTGTGGGTGGAGTCTGGACTGTGCTGTAGTAGTTTTACCGTACGCTAGTTCGAGGTGCTGAACTTACTACACCATCCCGGTGTACATAGGTTTCCTTTCTGTGCCTCTTTAAATTGCGGTATTACTGATCCACATGAGTTTTTGTTTTGTTCCTGCCCCTAGCATATCCTCTGTCACCTGTTCCACCGGTACCACATGGCTCAGGTGTGATACAGCATGGTGGAGGCCTGGGGAGGCCAGAGAAAACAAACGTATCTGGCTTAGAAACCCTAAAGAGTCTGCTGGAATATCGTGTTGCCGTGCTGAGAGGGCTGTTTTGAAGCTGAGGTTACGGGGTGAACATGTAATGGACATTACCAGCTGTGTTTCATCCATCGTCCACCAGATGGCAGCATTTCTTGATTTAGGAAGCCAGAGTTGAGAACAGGTTTGGTCCATCGGCCTAGTTCGGTGCTGAATTCATATTGTGGTATATGCGATGTGTTTAATTACACTCTGTAAACAACAACAACATCAACAACAAGTCACCTGACCAAGCCTATTTATATTTTGGATATTCGGCGGGAATAAGAACCCGGATTCTTTCCTCCCGAGAGTGTTGATCCCTCAAAACGAGATTCCAACTCTTTATCCAGATACTGGTGGAACAAGGTCGCCTCCTCCATTTAGTCACTATTGATCGAGGCTTTATAAGTGCGGAGAGAGAAGCTGGTCAGACAATACCGCCGAAGAGACGAGCGTTCAAACAGCGTCACGGAATGACTGTAATTATGCGCCTGGGTAATGGACGTGTGGTCCCGAGCGAGTCCACTGTTATGCGTTTTCAGCTCAGACGGCTGCGTTCGGGGGAAATAATAACAGGGAACTGACTTTTGTGCGGAGCTCTGGGCTGAATCATTACTGTCAGTCAGAACGCTGGAGTGTAATTACAGGCAAGACTCCGTCTCCGGGAGAATCGAGGTCTGTACATCACTTACAGTGAGGAAAACAGCTCAGCTGAAGCTCGTGCCGAGTTATGTACCTGTCCCTGTTTCCTTACGATTGAATGCGTGACTGTTTACGAGCCCTGCTGCATAACACTGTTATAAACATGTCATAAACGTGTAATAAACGTGTAATAGCAGATTACAAAAGGGTTAAGTCAGATGCCGTCATGTTTTATGATGTCATGCTAACCTCAGTAGGTTTAGTACATGTATGAGCTGTCAGGGCATCATGGCACGTCCGCTGTGGCGTGTTTATGGCATGGTTATGTCAACGATACGTAGCAGGATTCAAGTTCCACCACGTTCTACAGCTACCATCCCATATGTGTTCTACTATGTTCTACGTCTACCTTCTCTACCTGGATGTGTTCCACCATGTTCTATATATCATCCTGGATGTGTTCCACCATGTTCTATATATCATCCTGGATGTGTTCCACCATGTTCTATATATCATCCTGGATGTGTTCCACCATGTTCTACATCTACAGTTGTGATCAAATTTATTCAACCCCCAATGCTGCGAAGGGTTTTATGGAATTCAGTGCACATTTGTAATTGTGTTCATAATGAAATCTTACAAGGACTTGTTAAAGAACTAAATGCAACTAAGATAGCATCAATTGTTTTTGTCATAAAGTATTAAATGGCCTTTTTGTGATTTCTTCATTGACACAATTATTCAACCCCTTTACGACTACCACTCCTAAGAACAGAGGTTCATTCCAGTGTTTTCAATCAGGTATTGAAAACACCTGTGGATGTCAACGAGCAGCAATCAAGCATGATAAGCACCAATTAGGCAGATTTAAAAGGACTGTGATACTCAGCTCCTTCTAGACATCTACTGGTGTGTTTACAAGCATGGTGAAGGCAAGAGAATGGTCCCAGAAGACAAGAGAAGAGGTTATTGCTCTTCACAAGAATGGCAATGGATATAAAAAGATTGCGAAGTTGTTAAATATTCCAAGAGACACTATCGGAAGTATCATTCGCAAGTTCAAGTTAAAGGGCACAGTGGAAACGTTACCTGGTCGTGGCAGAAAGAAGATCCTGACCGCGACTGCTGTGCGCTACCTGAAGCGTAATGTGGAGAAAAATCCCAGCGTGACTGCTAAGGAACTGAAAAAAGACCTGTCAGATGTGGGCACTGAAGTTTCAGCTCAGACAATAAGGCGCGCACTGCATAACGAAGACCTCCATGCCAGAACTCCCAGGCGCACCCCCTTGCTGACTCCAAAGAACAAGAAAAGTCGACTGCAGTATGCCAAAAGTCATGTGGACAAGCCACAAAGGTTTTGGGACAGTGTACTGTGGTCAGATGAAACTAAATTAGAACTGTTTGGGACAATGGACCAGCGCTATGTTTGGAGGAGGAAGAACCAGGCTTATGAACAAAAGAACACCCTGCCTACTGTGAAGCATGGCGGGGGGTCAATTATGCTTTGGGGCTGTTTTGCTTCTAATGGTACAGGAAAGCTTCAACGTGTGCAGGGTACCATGAATTCCCTTCAGTACCAGGAGATCTTGGAGGAAAATGTGATGGAGTCAGTCACAAACCTGCGGCTTGGGAGACGTTGGACCTTCCAACAGGACAATGATCCGAAGCACACATCCAAGTCCACTAGAGCATGGTTGAACATGAAAGGCTGGAACATTCTAGAGTGGCCATCGCAATCACCAGACTTAAATCCAATTAAGAACCTCTGGTGGGACCTAAAGAAGGCAGTTGCAGTGCGCAAGCCTAAGAATGTGACTGAACTGGAGGCTTTTGCCCATGAAGAATGGGCTAAGATACCCATAGGTCGCTGCAAGACACTTGTGTCAAGCTATGCTTCACGCTTGAAAGCTGTCATAACTGGAAAAGGATGTTGTACTAAGTACTAAAAAATAATGTCACTAGGGGGTTGAATAAAACTGATAATGATGTGAGCACAGTAAAGACATTTGTGGTTATTCCATCATAAATATTATGTTATATTTGTCTAATTTATAAGTGCCTCTTTGATATAATTGTAAATAAGATGACTGAAATGATCAAAATCAATGTCAAACTGGCCAAAACACTTTATTTCAGTGGGGGTTGAATAAATTTGATCACAACTGTACCATCCTGGATGTGTTCCACCATGTTCTATATATCATCCTGGATGTGTTCCACCATGTTCTACATCTACCATCCTGGATGTGTACCACCATGTTCTACATCTACCATCCTGGATGTGTTCCACCATGTTCTACATCTACCATCCTGGATGTGTACCACCATGTTCTACATCTACCATCCTGTATGTGTTCCACCATGTTCTACGTCTACCTTCTCTACCTGGATGTGTTCCACCATGTTCTACAGCTACCATCCCGTATGTGTTCTACCATGTTCTGCATCTACCATCATATATGTGTTCCACCATGTTCTATATCCACCATCCTGGATGTGTTCCACCGTGTTCTACAGCTACCATCCTGTATATGTTCCACCATGTTCTACAGCTACCATCCTGTATGTGTTCCACCGTGTTCTACAGCTACCATCCTGTATATGTTCCACCATGTTCTACAGCTACCATCCTGTATGTGTTCCACCATGTTCTACATCTACCATCCTGGATGTGTTCCACCATGTTCTATATCCACCATCCTGGATGTGTTCCACCGTGTTCTACAGCTACCATCCTGTATATGTTCCACCATGTTCTACAGCTACCATCCTGTATGTGTTCCACCACGTTCTACATAGACCATCCTGTATGTGTTCCACCATGTTCTACATCTACCATCCTGGATGTGTTCCACCATGTTCTATATCTACCATCCTGGATGTGTTCCACCATGTTCTACATCTACCATCCTGGATGTGTTCCACCATATTCTACAGCTACCATCCTGTATGTGTTCCACCATGTTCTACATATACCATCCTGGATGTGTTCCACCATGTTCTACATCTACCATCCTGGATGTGTTCCACCATGTTCTACAGCTACCATTCTGTATGTGTTCCACCATGTTCTACAGCTACCATCCTGTATATGTTCCACCATGTTCTACATCTACCCTCCTGGATGTGTCCCACCATGTTCTATATATCATCCTGGATGTGTTCCACCATGTTCTACATCTACCATCCTGGATGTGTTCCACCATTTTCTACATCTACCATCCTAGATGTGTTCCACCATGTTCTACAGCTACCATTCTGTATGTGTTCCACCATGTTCTACATCTACCATCCTGGATGTGTTCCACCATGTTCTACATCTACCATCATATGTGTTCCACCATGTTCTACAGCTACCATCATATGTGTTCCACCATGTTCTACATCTACCATCCTGGATGTGTTCCACCATGTTCTACATCTACCATCCTGTATGTGTTCCACCATGTTCTACATCTACCATCCTGGATGTGTTCCACCATGTTCTACATCTACCATCATATGTGTTCCACCATGTTCTACAGCTACCATCCTGGATGTGTTCCACCATGTTCTACATCTACCATCCTGGATGTGTTCCACCATGTTCTACAGCTACCATCATATGTGTTCCACCATGTTCTACATCTACCATCTTGGATTTGTTCCACCATGTTCTACATCTACCATCCTGGATGTGTTCCACCGTGTTTTACAGCTACTATCCAGGATGTGTTCCACCATGTTCTACATCTACCATCTTGGATTTGTTCCACCATTTTCTACATCTACCATCATATGTGTTCCACCATGTTCTACATCTACCATCCTGGATGTGTTCCACCATGTTCTACATCTACCATCCTGTATGTGTTCCACCATGTTCTACATCTACCATCCTGGATGTGTTCCACCATGTTCTACATCTACCATCCTGGATGTGTTCCACCATGTTCTACATCTACCATCATATGTGTTCCACCATGTTCTACAGCTACCATCATATGTGTTCCACCATGTTCTACAGCTACCATCATATGTGTTCCACCATGTTCTACATCTACCATCTTGGATTTGTTCCACCATGTTCTACAGCTACCATCCTGGATGTGTTCCACCATGTTCTACATATATCATCCAGGATGTGTTTCACCATGTTCTACAGCTACCATCATATGTGTTCCACCATGTTCTACATCTACCATCTTGGATTTGTTCCACCATGTTCTACAGCTACCATCCTGGATGTGTTCCACCATGTTCTACATATATCATCCAGGATGTGTTCCACCATGTTCTACATATATCATCCAGGATGTGTTTCACCATGTTCTACAGCTGCCTTCCTGTTTGTGTTCCTTCATGTTCTATATTCACCATCCTGGATGTGTTCCTCTGTGTTCCAGATCTACCGTCTTGCGTGTAGTCCACCTTTTCTACACTTACCTTCCTGCACGTGTTCCAGCATGTCGTACATCTACCCTCTAGAACTGGGGGTCCATGGTCCCGCCTGTCTTGAGGTGTTATGTCTGCTGAGTGGAGCTGATATTGATTAAGTACCTACCGTGCAGGCTTTTAGGTCTAAGAGGTTTGGTTAAAACCTTAATTTGTATCTGTATCTGGGTGTGAGTAGAAGGGGTGTGTGGGTGCGAGTACACGGGGGGTAGCGGGGGTATAGGTGTGGGTGGGTGTTATGTTTTGATTTTGCTGGGCTCAGAAGCAGCAATCAATGAAAACAATCATATTGACCGAGAATGTCCACCTCGCCTAATCGATGGTTCAATTCCTCTGCGAGTCTTAACTTTGCGCCCAGCTGAGATTGTAACCGGAGCCGAAGAAAAGGGCAGGGGAGATCGGTGGCGTTCGGCAGCCGCTTCCTGGAAAGAGCCCTTTAGACGATCTCTGGAGTGGCTGGGAAATGGCTTTGAAGCCTCCCATTTTCCATCATCATCTCGTGGCTGGTCTTCGAGCACTTGTTACCAGGTAACCAATGCATGTTAGCACATTCTTCGACGGTCCCCAAAGTTCTAGCTATTAACCAGATAAGTTTAAGGTACAGGATCCAAAGTACTAGGTAATCATTTTTAGGTAACCCAACAGGGCGTTTAGCTATCAACGGCCCAGATAGCATGCAGATGTGGGCCGCATCTGGCTATGTGTGGTCCTAATCTGGTGCGTATGTGGACCACATGGTACACCTGAGAGTGTTCCCCCCGAGTGTCGCCAACCCATGCACCAAGTGAGCCAGATTTGGGCCAGAACATAAAAGAAAGTGTGGTAGCACGAGCTAATGCTAACAGCTGGGATAACGTATTAAAAGACATAAACGTTCTAGATATTACTTGGCATTTAACACCAGCTAACCCTAACAGCTCACATCATATATTACCAGAGAGGTCATGTTTTAGAACGTTTTTGCTGTTTAGCTCTAGCTAACATGGACAGCTGAGGCACTGTATTAACAGAGATGTTATGTTCTAGAACATTCTTGGTGTTTAGCTCTAGCTAAAACTAACAGCTAGGGATGTATATTAATGGAGAAACACTGTTCTAACTGTGGTAATATGTCAACAGAAATGTAATGTTCTAGATAGTTGGTGTTTTACACTAGCTAATGATAACAGCTTTGGTAATATATTAACCAAAGTGTAATGTTCTAGATAGTTTTTGACATTTAGGACTAGCTAACCCTAACAGCTGAGGATGTATATTTAATGGAGACGGACAGTTCTAGATAGGTGTTGGTGTTCAGCACTAGCTAATCCTAACAGCTCTGATAATATATTAACAAAATTGCAATGTTCTAGATAATGTTTGTCTTTTAGCAGTAGCTAGTGGTAACAGTTGAGGTAATATATTAACAAAATGTAATGTTCTAGATGTTGGTGTTTTACACTAGGTAATGATAACAGTTTTAGCAATATATTAACCAAACTGTAATGTTCTAGATAGTTTTTGACATTTAGCACATTTAGCTAACCCTAACAGCTGAGGATGTATTAATGGAGCGGTACAGTACTAGATAGTTGTTGGTGTTCAGCACTAGCTAATGCTAACAGCTCTGGTAATATATTCATAGAGTTGTAATGTTCTAGATAGTTCTTGATGTTGTAGGTGCTGCAGTATCCAGAGTAACGTTAACCCTCTGTAAGATGAACTTGAGCGTTTACAGGGAGTTTACTATAGGGATCATTCTAAATAATGTAGGAATGTCTAAAATCCTTAATCAAGGCCTCACGCACGTGGTACTGACTCGGCTTTACTCGACTCTACTTACCTTTTATTTGGTTCTCTGTTAGGTCAACCTAAATTCACCTAACGTCAATTGAAGATTCCAAGTGAGCTGAGCCAAAAATTCAGGCAGCCTCTCCAATAGCTCTTTTCCATCGTCATGGGGACAGTGCCGTTGCCGGTAGCAAAATCTCAAACCAGTCTGTGTTTTTCCAAAGCGGTGGGTTCCAGCTCATGAGCTCGCTGGACTGGAACCATGAAAACCAGTGATACAAGTGGCAAACGGGCGTGGGCCCTCCACCACCTTAAAAGTTGCTACCGCTGCCTTCAGTTCAATGAGTGAAAAGTAGCAGGCAAAAAGACCCCATCGGTGGTCTCCTTCAGAAGGAACATGTTCCGCCATGTTCTTTTTGCCTTGTCCGCTGACTTTACTCCCAGGCCAAGGACCGCCCACATCCGTATAAGTAACCGCTCGGATCCAAACTGGTGGAGGAGGGGGCCTGTTCTTAACTGTGGAACCTGTGACATGTCAAACGGGTGTGGTGCAACTGTCCCACCAAAGTTGTTGACACCACCATGTTCATGGAAACAGGAGAATGATGGAAAACACTGAGAGCAGCAGAATGACCCATCAGTGGTCCGCTGAGGTTAGAACATGTTCCACCATGTTGTTTTTATCCCTTGTTCCCCCACCTTCTGGACTAAGGACCACCCACATCCACCACCTTCATACTCCACCTCACTGGCCACTTTACTAGAAACACCACCTTCATACTTCACCTCACTGGCCACTTTACTAGAAACACCACCCTCATACTTCACCTCACTGGCCACTTTATCAGAACCACCACCCTCATACTTCACTTCACTGGCCACTTTATTAGAACCACCACTCTCATACTCCACCTCACTGGCCACTTTATCAGAACCACCACCCTCATACTTCACTTCACTGGCCTCTTTATTAGAAACACCACCCTCATACTTCACCTCACTGGCCACTTTATCAGAACCACCACCCTCATACTTCACTTCACTGGCCACTTTATCAGAACCACCACCCTCATACTGCATCTCACTGGCCACTTTATTAGAAACACCTACCGTGTACCTCTGGTAAATGGCTACTTTACAAGAAACGCCTGCCTAGACCTTCTGCTAACTGGCAACTGTATTAAAACCACCACCCTCATACTCCACCTAACTGGTGACATTATTAAACCCACCACCCTCATACTTCATCTCACTCGCCACTTTATTAGAAACACCACCCTCATACTCCACCTAACTGGTGACATTATTAAACCCACCACCCTCATACTTCACCTAACTGGCCACTGTATAAGAACCACCACCCTCATACTTCACCTCACTCGCCACTTTATTACATCATAGCGGGTATCAAAAGCGAGCCGACTCCAGCCGAGAAACCTTAATTAGTTAATTAGTTAATTAAGGCTTTCTTCGTTGGATTTCAGGAATGACCTCATCCCCCAGCGGATGCCGCCCTGTTTCGGGCTCCCTGTGGTGGTGTTTTGCTCATGCTTCCCTCATGGAGGCGTTTTGGAGAGAGCCTGCGTCCTCTCGAGAGGAAACTCGAGGAAATTCTTTTTTTTTTTTTTCCACCAAAAATGTTTTTATTTATTTATTTATTTTGGTAGAGTGACTGATTAAAGAAACATCCAGTATCAGGAGAGCAGCACGAATCCAGCGAGTGTAATTCATCATGGGGATAAATAATGCAGCAGGGAGGCTGCGAGCCGCACTCACACAAATGGAAGTGGACGGCCTTAGAAGTGGCTTATTGTGCAGAAATGATTGCTTTGCCTCCGCCGCAAAATGCCCCTCTGATTAAATGCATCAGTGTATCAGAAGTAAGCGAGCTTTGTGCGGTTTACGAGTGCTTCGTGTGCGCGCGAGACCCTCGTATTTCAAACTTGGGTCAGCCGACTAATGCCTCGGTGCCTATCGGAATTCTGGAAAAAGCAAACTTCCCAAAGAACCCAACTCTTTGATTGCTTGACGTCTAAACAGGGCCGCTTTGTTATGAATAGATTCTAGATGGAATTTTCAATCACTGTCATCACAGCCTTCCGATTTGGCCAAGCGTCTATCCCTGTTACTTTACCATAGTGTATTTATGTGCTCGCAAAATCAGCACCTGGCAACCGAGGTGAAAACAGCCCAAGGAGACTAAACCAGATCGAAACTCAAAACCGTAGAAGCCATAACATTATAACCACCTCCCTGTATCTCCACTCACTGACTGTTCTATCAGCTCCACTGTCCATATAGGACACTCTGTAGTTCTACAGGTCCAGACTGTAGTCCATCTGTTTCTCTGTGTACTGTATTACCCTGTTCTTCAATGGGCAGGACCCCCACAGGACCACCACAGAGCAGGTATGATGTGGGTGGTGGATCATTCTCAGCACTGCAGTGACACGACGTGGTGGTGGTGTGTTAGTGTGGGTGGTGCTGGTGTGAGTGGATCAGACACAGCAGTGCTGCTGGAGGGTTTAGACACTGTGTCCACTCACTGTCCACTCTATTAGACACTCCTACCTTGCTGCTCCACCTTGTAGATGGACAGTCAGAGACGATAGCTCATCTGCTGCTGCACAGTGCAGTGTTGGTCATCCTCTAGTCCTGCATCAGTGGACACAGGGCGCTGCCCACAGGACTCTACCCACAGGACTTTACTCACAGGCATTTACCCACAGGACTCTACCCGCAGGACGCTGCCCGCAGGACTCTACCCGCAGGACGCTGCCCGCAGGATGCCACTCACCGGACACTGCCCACAGAACGCTGCCCACAAGACTCTACTCACAGGACACGGCTCACAGGACTCTGCCCACAGGACGCTGCCCACAGGATGCTGCCCACAGGACGCTGCCCACAGGACTCTGCTCACAGGATGCTGCCCACAGGACGCTGCCCACAGGATGCTGCCCACAGGACGCTGCCCACAGGACTCTACTCACAGAACGCTGCCCACAGGGTAATGCCCACAGGGCACTGCCCACAGGATGCCGCTCACCAGACGCTGCCCACAGGACTCTGCTCACAGGATGCTGCCCACAGGACGCTGCCCACAGAAAGCTGCCCACAGGACTCTACTCACAGAACGCTGCCCACAGGGTAATGCCCACAGGGCACTGCCCACAGGATGCTGCCCATAGGACACTGCCCACAGGACGCCGCTCACCAGACGCTGCCCACAGGACTCTGCTCACAGGATGCTGCCCACAGGATGCTGCCCACAGGACGCCGCTCACTAGACACTGCCCACAGGACTCTGCTCGCAGGATGCTGCCCACAGGACGCCGCTCACTAGACACTGCCCACAGGACTCTTCTCACAGGATGCTGCCCACAGGACGCTGCTCACCAGACACCGCCCACACGATGCTGTTGTGCTGGGTAGTTTTGGTTGGTGGATGACTCTCAGACACTGTGTCTGATCCACTCACACCAGCACCACACGCATTAACACACCACCACCACGTCAGTGTCACTGCAGTGCTGAGAATGATCCACCACCCACACCATACCTGCTCTGTGCAGCAGCAGATGAGCTATCGTCTCTGACTGTCCATCTACAAGGTGGAGCAGCAAGGTAGGCGTGGACAGTGAGTGGAGATGCTAGGAGGTGGTTTTAATGTTATGGCTGGCGGGTGTAAGAAACCCGGTTCACATGAAAGCACCTTCTGTCAGCCTAATTCAAACTGTCCAAGGAATTAATCTGCATTAAAGGAAGAGTAATTACAGAACAGCACTTTTAATTGGGTGATCTGTGCTGTAATTAATTGATTAATTAATCTAATAATCAACGTACTCTTTGAGTTAGTATATTGCTCGACAATTAAGAAATGAAATCCCATCGAGATGCAGTATACTGAGGGAAAATCTTTATTAGTCTGGAGTTCATTTAAAGTTAATTGGTTAATTACCTCTGCCTAACAAAGTCATTATTTGCACTGTGGCAAGGCATCACAACAGAGGCAGCTTCAACTCTCACACACACACACACACACACACACACACACACACACACACACGACGCTCAGCTGATACACTACCAGGCCTTCCACTGGCCACTTTATTAGAAACACCAACCATGTGCTTCTACTGACTGGCCACTTTATTAGAAACACCAACCATGTGCTTCCACTGACTGGCCACTTTATTAGAAACACCAACCATGTGCTTCCACTGACTGGCCACTTTATTAGAAACACCAACCATGTGCTTCCACTGACTGGCCACTTTATTAGAAACACCAACCATGTGCTTCCACTGACTGGCCACTTTATTAGAAACACCAACCATGTGCTTCCACTGACTGGCCACTTTATTAGAAACACCAACCATGTGCTTCCACTGACTGGCCAGTTTATTAGAAACCCCAACCATGTGCTTCCACTGACTGGCCACTTTATTAGAAACACCTCGTTCTTTCATTTACTGGCCACTTTATTAGAAACACCTTGTTCTTTCATTAACTGGCCACTTTATTAGAAACACCTTGTTCTTTCATTAACTGGCCACTTTATTAGAAACACCTACCATGTGCTTCCTCTCACTGGCCACTTTATTAGAAAGACCTCCTTCTTTCATTTATTGGCCACTTTATTAGAAACACCTTGTTCTTTCATTAACTGGCCACTTTATTAGAAACACCTCGTTCTTTCATTAACTGGCCACTTTATTAGAAACGCCTCATTCTTTCATTAACTGGCCACTTTATTAGAAACGCCTCATTCTTTCATTAACTGGCCACTTTATTAGAAACACCCTGTTCTTTCATTTACTGGTCACTTTATTAGAAACACCTCGTTCTTTCATTAACTGGCCACTTTATTAGAAACGCCTCATTCTTTCATTAACTGGCCACTTTATTAGAAACACCCTGTTCTTTCATTTACTGGTCACTTTATTAGAAACACCCTGTTCTTTCATTAACTGGTCACTTTATTAGAAACGCCTCATTCTTTCATTAACTGGCCACTTTATTAGAAACACCTCGTTCTTTCATTAACTGGCCACTTTATTAGAAACGCCTCATTCTTTCATTAACTGGCCACTTTATTAGAAACACCCTGTTCTTTCATTTACTGGTCACTTTATTAGAAACACCTCGTTCTTTCATTAACTGGCCACTTTATTAGAAACACCTCATTCTTTCATTTACTGGCCACTTTATTAGAAACACCTCGTTCTTTCATTAACTAGCCACTTTATTAGAAACACCTCGTTCTTTCATTTACTGGCCACTTTATTAGAAACACCTCATTCTTTCATTAACTGGCCACTTTATTAGAAACGCCTCGTTCTTTCATTAACTAGCCACTTTATTAGAAACACCTCGTTCTTTCATTAACTGGCCACTTTATTAGAAACACCTCGTTCTTTCATTTACTGGCCACTTTATTAGAAACACCTCGTTCTTTCATTTACTGGCCACTTTATTAGAAACACCTCGTTCTTTCATTAACTGGCCACCTTATTAGAAACACCTCGTTCTTTTATTAACTGGCCACTTTATTAGAAACACCTCGTTCTTTCATTAACTGGCCACTTTATTAGAAACACCTCGTTCTTTCATTAACTGGCCACTTTATTAGAAACACCTTATTCTTTCATTTACTGGCCACTTTATTAGAAACGCCTTGCTCTTTCATTAACTGGCCACTTTATTAGAAACACCTTGTTCTTTCATTTACTGGCCACTTTATTAGAAACACCTTGTTCTTTCATTAACTGGCCACCTTATTAGAAACACCTCATTCTTTCATTAACTGGCCACTTTATTAGAAACACCTCGTTCTTTTATTAACTGGCCACTTTATTAGAAACACCTCGTTCTTTCATTAACTGGCCACTTTATTAGAAACACCTCGTTCTTTCATTAACTGGCCACTTTATTAGAAACACCTCGTTCTTTCATTAACTGGCCACTTTATTAGAAACACCTCGTTCTTTCATTAACTGGCCACTTTATTAGAAATGCCTTATTCTTTCATTAACTGGACACTTTATTAGAAACACCTTGTTCTTTCATTAACTGGCCACTTTATTAGAAACACCTCGTTCTTTCATTAACTGGCCACCTTATTAGAAACACCTCGTTCTTTTATTAACTGGCCACTTTATTAGAAACACCTCGTTCTTTCATTAACTGGCCACTTTATTAGAAACACCTTGTTCTTTCATTTACTGGCCACTTTATTAGAAACACCTTGTTCTTTCATTAACCGGCCACTTTATTAGAAACACCTCGTTCTTTCATTAACTGGCCACTTTATTAGAAACACCTTGTTCTTTCATTAACTGGCCACTTTATTAGAAACACCTCGTTCTTTCATTAACTGGCCACTTTATTAGAAATGCCTTATTCTTTCATTAACTGGACACTTTATTAGAAACACCTCGTTCTTTCATTTACTGGTCACTTTATTAGAAACACCTTGTTCTTTCATTAACTGGCCACTTTATTAGAAACACCTCGTTCTTTTATTAACTGGCCACTTTATTAGAAACACCTCGTTCTTTCATTAACTGGCCACTTTATTAGAAACACCTCGTTCTTTCATTAACTGGCCACTTTATTAGAAACACCTTGTTCTTTCATTAACTGGCCACTTTATTAGAAACACCTCGTTCTTTCATTAACTGGCCACTTTATTAGAAATGCCTTATTCTTTCATTAACTGGACACTTTATTAGAAACACCTTGTTCTTTCATTAACTGGCCACTTTATTAGAAACACCTCGTTCTTTCATTAACTGGCCACCTTATTAGAAACACCTCGTTCTTTTATTAACTGGCCACTTTATTAGAAACACCTCGTTCTTTCATTAACTGGCCACTTTATTAGAAACACCTTGTTCTTTCATTTACTGGCCACTTTATTAGAAACACCTTGTTCTTTCATTAACCGGCCACTTTATTAGAAACACCTCGTTCTTTCATTAACTGGCCACTTTATTAGAAACACCTTGTTCTTTCATTAACTGGCCACTTTATTAGAAACACCTCGTTCTTTCATTAACTGGCCACTTTATTAGAAATGCCTTATTCTTTCATTAACTGGACACTTTATTAGAAACACCTCGTTCTTTCATTTACTGGTCACTTTATTACAAACACCTTGTTCTTTCATTAACTGGCCACTTTATTAGAAACACCTCGTTCTTTCATTAACTGGCCACTTTATTAGAAACACCTCGTTCTTTCATTAACTGGCCACAGTATTAGACATTCCTTCTATGAGATGCTGGATGTGGTCGGTAGAAACAAGAACCCACAGATGTCATCAGTGCAGCAGTGATAAGGGAAGCCATGCAAATCGATCACTGACCCTCGTGATTTAGTGTTCAAGGTGAACAGAAGTGGACCAAGGACATACCCCTGTGGAACCACTCTACTGAGGCGGTGCAGGGCTGAAAGAGGTAACAACGGAGGTGTTTCTAATAAGGTGGCCAACGAGTGTCTAAGCAGAGCGTCGGTAATTTATGAGTCCCGCTAACATCACTAAACTGTCTCTCACAATCACAGCACTGGGTAATGAACGATAACTTATGCTGAAGTAGCTGTCAGGTAGAGGAACTTCACCCAGCTGTCAATCATTTCTAGCTCCTTTATGATGGTGGCGCCCCCAGAGAGGCGTGGCAGTGTGTGGAAAAATTAGGCACACCTCAGTAATCTTTAATATTGTTTCATGAAATGTAATTAAAAAGGCTTTATCATTGGGTTTGGGACAGGCTCAGTAATGAACTGTCTCTATTCATGCAGGGAGCCATTAATACACACACACACACACACAGATGCAGATGCATGCTTACATATACATCTCTTGCTCAGTCCATGATCCAATGAAAGGAAATGAAAGGTGAAGGAACCAAATGGCCACATCAAATGAATTTGCAGGCACATCTCTCTCTCTCTCTCCCCCTCTCTCTCGCTCCCTCCCTGTCCATTCTCGCTTAAGGTCATTTAATCCTTCTGCTTTTATTATCTCTCCTCTCAGAGGGTGATTATGTTTCAATGACGGACGAGGCGAAAGAGAGAGTGAGTGAAAAAGACAGAAAGTAAAGCTAATAAGTTAATGCGAAGAGGCTGGATGATACATCACCGCGGCGACTTAATGATATGCCGAGCCTCCCTCCATTACTCGCAGGCCAATATGGGAGATTGCATTTCATAGTGCCTCTCTCTCTCTCTCTTTCTCTTCTTTGCTCCCTCACTCAGAGTGGTTGTTAGGCCTCTCTGGTGTTCTAATGTTCTACCTACTTTATTCATGCCCCCTCCGATGTGTACATATGAGTAAGAGGGCAAAATGGCTTTTCATAATTCAGTAAAGTCCCATCGTCGCTCTGGCCACTGGGGCGAGATATGGAACGCGGTGTCTGAGTGAGACTACAGAGAGGTGGTAGTTATGGTATGCTAGGAAGGATACGTTTCTCTTAGGGTCACCAGGTGTCTGGTTTTGACCTGTACAGTCCAGTTGGGCTGTCAGTTTACATCAGAAGTTCGTTTGTTTGTTTTGCATTGACTGGGTCACAGACTCTGACATTGTTCACCATGATAGCAGAGTTTGACTGGGCCGCAACCCGGGACACTGTTCACCGTGATAATGGAGCTTTGATTGGGCCATGTGCCAGAGAACTCTTCATTTTGCTAGTAGAAATGGACTAGGCCACAATCCAAGCAACTGTTCTCTGTGATAGCAGAGTTTGACTGGGCTGCAAGCCAGGACTCTCTGTTCATTGTGATAATAGAGTTTGCCTGGGCCAAGTGCCAGAGAACTCGTCATTGTGCTAGTAGAATTTGACTGTGCCACAATCCAAGCCACTGTTCTCTGGACTGGGCTGCAAGCCGGGATGTTCTTAACTGTGCTAGCAGAATTTAACTGGGCCATAAACCAGAACATTGTTTAACCCAATAGCAGAGTTTGACTGGGCTGCAAGCCAGGACACTTTTTACCGTGATACTGGAGATTGACTGGGCTGTAAGCCAGGACACTGTTCACTGTGATACTGGATATTGACTGGGCCACATGCCAGAGAACTCTTCATTGTGCTAGCAGAATTTAACT
Organism: Prochilodus magdalenae; assembly: GCA_024036415.1. Lineage (NCBI taxonomy): Eukaryota > Metazoa > Chordata > Actinopteri > Characiformes > Prochilodontidae > Prochilodus > Prochilodus magdalenae. The sequence goes on along the minus strand of JAMWET010001530.1, from coordinate 24,423 downwards.
GGGCCATAAACCAGAACATTGTTCAACACGGTAGCAGAGTTTGACTGGGCCACAAGCCAGGACACTGTTCATCGTGACAATGGAGTTTGACTGGTCCACATGCTGGAGACATCTTCAATGTGCTAGTAGAATTTGACTGGGCCACAATCCAAGACACTGTTCACTGTGCTAGCAGAATTTAACTTGGCCATAAACAAGAACGTTGTTCAACACAATAGTAAATAGTTTGGCTGGGCTGCAAGCTGAAATACTGTTCACCGTGATACTGGAGATTGACTGGGCCACATGCCAGAGAACTCTTCATTGTGCTAGCAGAATATAACTGAGCCATAAACCAGAACATTGTTCAACCTGGTGGCAGAGTATGACTGGGCTGCAAGCCAGGACTCTCTGTTCATCATGATAATGGAGTTTGACTGGGCCAGGTGCCAGAAATCTCTTTACAGTGGTGGCAGAGTTTGACTGGGCCACAAACCAGGACACTGTTCACCGTGACAATGGAGTTTGACTGGGCCACATGTTGGAGAACTCTTCATTGTGATAGCAGAGTTTGGCTGGGCTGCAAGCCTGGATGCAATTTACTGTGCTAACAGAATTTAATTGGGCAATAAACCAGAACATTGTTCAACACGATAGTAGATAGTTTGGCTGGGCTGCAAGCTAGGATACTGTTCACCATGATAATAGAGCTTTGACCGGGCCATGTGCCAGAGAACTCTTCATTGTGCTTGTAGAATTTGACAGTCCCACAATCCAAGCCACTGTTCACTGTGATAGCAGAGTTTGACTGGGCTGAAGGCCAGGACTCTCAGTTCGTCATGAAAATGGAGTTTGATTGGGCCAGGTGTCGGAGTTTGATTGGGCCAGGTGTCAGAGTTTGACTGGGCCACAAACCAGGACACTTCTCACCGTGGCAATCGAGTTTAACTGGGCCACATGCTGAAAAACTCTTCATTGTGCTAGTAGAATTTGACTGGACCACAATCCAAGCCACTGTTCACTTTGATAGCAGAGTTTGACTGGGCTGCAAGCCTGGATGCAATTTACTGTGCTAACAGAATTTAACTGGGCCATAAACCAGAACATTGTTCAACGCGTTGGCAGTTTTACAGGGCTGCAAGCCAGGACACTGTTTAGATAAAAAGGGTTTTGACTGGGCCATGTTCCAGAGAACCCTTTACTGTGGTTGCAGAGTCTGACTGGGCCATACACCAGAACATTGTTCATCATGATAGCAGAGTTCACTGGGCCACAAGCCAGGACACTGCTCACCGTGATAGTCAGGTTTGACTGGGCAACCGGATATTGGACCACGAGTCAGAGTTCACTGTGGAAACTGTAGCAGAGTTAGTCTGGGCTGTGTGTCGGGAGATTCTTCGCTGTGGAGCAGAGTTTGACTGGGCCGTGAGCTGGGAGGTGCTTCACTGAGCTAACAGAGTTTGATCCACAAGCTTGGAGACTCCACATCGCTGTAGCAGATATTGATTGGGCCACAAGCCTAGAGACTCTTCACTGCTGTTGTGGAGTTTGACTGACCCGCAATCCAGAAGACTCTTTCCTGGTGTAATGGAAATGGACTGGGTTGTGAACTGAGTGTCTTATCACTGCTGTAGCGATATTTAACCGGGCCACGTTTTTTTTTACTGTGGCAGCAGAGGTTTATTGAGCCATGATCTGGAGGTCCCTCAGTGTGATAGTGAAGTTTGAACGGCTGGGAGAGTTTTTATTGCACAAGCCAACTGGGTTTGAGGCCGGTACGGTATTTACCAATGTAGTGCAGTTCAACTGGGCCATGAGCAGGACTTCTCTTCGTGGGGCTAGCAGAGTTTGACTGGGCTGGTAGCCAGGAGACTCTTCACGGCAGAAGCCGAGTTTGACTGGGCTGCGAGCCAGGGCACTTTTCACCACAGTAGCAAGTTTAACTGGGCTGTGAGATGGGATACTCTTTACTGTGGTAGCGGAGTTGGACTGGGTGGCGAGCAGGGTGACCGGGGAACTGTCTGTGCTCGTGTGTATGTTTGGTTTGCTGATTAGTGGTGTTATAATTGTAATAGACAAACACTATATAAACGAACCAGTGTTATTTTTCATAGACCCCATGTTAAGCTGTCCTGTTGGGCTTGAAATGCATTCCATTTGTTTAAGTGCGGTTCCACACTGTCATTGTGCTTCCCCCTAACCACACGCAACCGAGTGTGACAATTGGATGTAATCATGTTGTCTTAGTTTTCAATCGTGGAGGGGGTACTCCATCTCAAACCACATACACCATCCAAAATAAGACATCGAATTAGTGTGGCTCCAATGGGGCCATCACTGTTTTGAACATATGGTGACTGAGACTCTAGGCCTATACAGTATTATACCATGATATGAACATCAGTTAGGGTATTATGTATTTTTATACATTGGTATGTTTACAGAAGGCATTGTAAACCCACAACAGGATGTTATCCCATAGAGTTACACAATACCAGAACAGTAGTCTAGAATATGTGTAGCAGTTCTAGATTTTATCACATAATGATTATTGTGAAAATATTAAGACATGTGTACTGACAGGGGACGTACTGGATGTTTGCCGAACACCCTCACCAATCACCCCCACCCACCCTCCACCTCTGCTAGAGGTTGAGTGAGTGAATGTGCCTGAGTAGGTGTTCGGTATAGTGGAGGGTGTATGCAGTTCTTTCTCTGCAGGTTCGCTAACTGTTTTCTTTGGAGAGAGAGTCTTCTTGAACTTCAAACTCGTCCTTGGTGCTTTAGTGCACCATCTAAAATGTGTGCTGTAGTTAAAACCGTGGGATGAAACTTAAGGTTATAGACTACAAACTGAAAAGATGACAGAGGGGTTGAGTGCTGGCTCAGTCAAAGTGGGTAAAAGCTCTATAAATTTTTACTATGGAGTGTTAAAAATGCTGTACAGCATTTTTAGCGCTACACATTGTGATTGCAGTTGTGTTTAAACTGTGCTGAATTGGTTCTGTTATCTGTTCTGTTCCTGGTCTTTTAGCCCAGTGGCCACCACCCACCCAACTATGCTTCCTGCAGAGTTCACCTCGTAATCCAGCCAAACATGAACATCTCCAGAAGTCACCTAGCTGGAGCATGTGTGGTAAATAGGGCTTACTTTTAATGGGACGATATTTGGCAGACCCTCTTATGGCAGATCCTCTTATCCAGAGCGACTTTCTTGCACAGCTAGGCAGAAGTAGCATTAGGAGTCTTGCCCAAGTGGTGGGTGCTTGCCCAAGCAAGTGATCGAGCACCAGTCTGTAGTGTCAGAGATGGAGGTGTTATCCACCATGCTGTACCAATGCTCTAAAGGATGGGATCTCCCATCCATGCAGTGAAACACCCACAGACACTAGAGGGCAGTGAGGACACGTGCTAAGATCAGTGGGCAGTCCTATCCATGGCGCCCGGGGAGCAGTTTGAAGTTGGTTGCCTTGCTCAAGGGCACTTCAGTCATGTCCTGTCAGTTCATGGAATTGAGCTGCCGACTTTCCGATCACAAGGCTGGTTCTCTAAACTCAAGCCTTCGACTGCCCGAGAAACACTTAGCTATCCATCGACCTCTGGCTTATGGCCCAACACGCTTCCACTGTGTGATTAACACGATCCAAACAGATCCACAAACTGCTGTTTTTCAAGATGTGTAGAGGTGACTCTTAAAAATAGATGTGTTTCTTATGCAGGTAGGCGAAAGTAGTGTTAGTTGCCCATGGAATCGTACTGGTGTAGTGTGGGGAACCCCAGTCTACAGCATGGGAAGTGGAGGTTATACCTGGTATGCTATACCAACATTTGGAATCAGCTAAAAAGGTAGATCTCCAGAACCAGCACTGGTTACTAGTTACATATACATTTAGGCATCTGGCTAGCAGTCAGGGAGGCTTGAAATGGCTGTATGATGTATATGCAGAATGCATGCTGGGTATTGTGGTGTGAGAGTATTGATGGATGACAACAGTGGGATACAAATTTGAAACTTCTGTTACAAAGACTGCTTAGCTAGCCATCCGTCTTACCCAGGCTTCATTACAGCCAAGGGCTAGTGCAAACGTATGTACCTTGCACTGTCTCTACCAGAGCTGTTATTACTGTATCCACTGTTTAGAGCTAGCTGCTGCTAACGCTGCTCAGTTCACCTGAGATACGGTTAGCCTAGCGGTTAGCTCCCCTCGGCTACTTCACTCTGAAACTGATCCTCTAAAGCGAGTTCATCTTTTATTAATCTTCAGACCTGTATATTTAACTTTCTGAGGCTCATTCTGATGAACACACACCCCACTACAACCACTACACCCACAGTTATACTCGGAGTGGACTACGCTTTGCTCCCTGGTGTTACCTGCCGCCATTTTCTCTGGCTAAAGCAGGCTGAGAACTGGTGAGGCCACGGTGCATGATGGGAGGCAGTACAACATGAAGCTCCACCTGTGTATTAGAAACTCTGACTGGAGTAGAACACCATCCAGGTATCTCCAGTGTACTACAGATCTTCAGTTTGGACACCTACTGCATACTACATACCAATTTAGGCAGGTGTAGTAGGCAAGTAGTATGTAGTATGCCATTTCAAATACAGTCACTACTTCTGTATGTGTAGCTCAATAAATATTGATCATATCAGTCTAAATTTATCATCAGTTATTGATCCTGGTACCCTTTATCTTCCTTCCCAAAGGCACTGCAATCCCACCATTCGTCTTGGGTGCAGCTCTTCTTTTGGTGATGTGTGTTAAATGACTTAACGTCACATAAATACCAATAGCAGCCCTGGGAGCTTATTGATATGGTTGGTGTAGCTCAGCGGATAACACCACTACCCACCAAGTAGCCACCACCCCACGTGGGAGACTGGGGTTCGAATCCCAGTAGGGGTGACTATGCTGTGCTACACCAATAAGAGTCCTTGGGCAAGACTCCTAACACTACACTGGCCCACCTGTAATGTGGTTAACCTTGTAAGTCGCTCTGGATAAGAGCGTCAGCTAAATGCCGTAAATGTAAATGATATTTCTGGGCTGACCAACACTGGTCACTGATATCCATCCGTAGTGAGCGGAGCATATGGTGGCTTTGTATACTGTTTGGTTTAGTTAATTCCGTCTAGATTAGCAAACACATTACTAATTGACATTTCTGTAGCTGTTTCAGTTTAGCCAATTTGGCTTATGCCCCTTTGCCATAACAGCATCTCTAAAGCTAGTACTGCAATACAAAACTGTGTGCCGCCGCCTTCCTCTCGCCCGAAACTCAGACTGACACTTGGTTGGCATATTCAGTTGCCAAAGCTAATGGAAGCATTTGGGCTCAGATTGAGGTTTCGGGGCGTGTCCCGGCACACTCTATTTGTTTTCATTCACATCTCCCAAACTGCTCCCAGCTTTCCATTTTACTATTGGCTTTTTAATGCAGGCAGTTGCTTTTACTTTAGTGGAGGTCTTAGCTTTCCCAGCATAGACGCTGAAGTGAAGGTTCCTTGCCAGCCTTTTCGCAGTGTTGAGCACTGCAGGGCGTGTCTGCTTCCTTTATCTTAATAGTTTGCACTTGACACGCAACCCCTGGGGTACTACCTGCTCCTGTCTCAGCTCCATTCCTTTATTGCCATTAGCCGGAATCTCAAACTAATAGCCGGAGTCCCGTTGTCGAGATGCATACGGGCAATCGCGCACACGTATACACAAAGACCTGCGAGGTTTACAGTGTTACAGACGGAAGAAATATTCTCCGTAATTAAAGAAAAACCTCCTCGGAGAATATAAACATCCCGTTATTACATTTGGCAATAAAGCAGAACACGAACTCAATGCTAATATTTGTGTTTAATATTAAAGAGACGACACTCTCAGCATTACTATTCACCAGACAAACATGGGCATAAATATTTCAAAGTCTAATGTTCCCAGCTACAAAGGCCTCAATTATGACTTTGTTTTTTAAGCGAGCGTGGAAAAGAGCCCGGGGCAATCACTTTCTCTCCCGTCCGGCGGAGAAATGGCTCTCAATTACTTTCTTTATTCAGCTTGTTCCGCATTGCTGCCTCTTTAGCTGAATACCTTCAGCCAGACATGCAGAACATACCAACGCTGCTCCCCACAGTGACACCTTGAGGGGCGTGCAGGGCCATCTGCTTTCAAAATGGAGGATTGAAAGAGCCCTTTCTTTTCTTCTTTTCTTTTTTTTGGGGTGTCTGGATGTTATGATGCTGTGCCAGTTTGCAGGGTGAATATCCAGCTGTGAAACGGAGCTACGCTTGTGGTTTACAAAGCAGTCATGACCGTAAAAAGCTGATCTTTGGTCTGAGCAGACAAAATCATGGCCTTCAAATGAATAGAAGGTCAACTACAGGCAATGTCATTAACAGGAAACCTCCTTCGGAGTGGATATCTCTCCAGCTGTGCAACGGAGTAACAGCCAAGACCTTGAGTTTGTGGTTTAGTGGTTCAGTCAAGACTGGTGATCAGTAAAAAGCTGATCTTGGGTATATTAACTCATCGGACACTAGTCACCATGTGTTTTAGGTGGTAGTAACTTCAGGCTCCTGCAGATGGCGCTGCTACATGACGATGATGGGGGCTATGAATCCCTGTGGGGTGTGAGTGACGGGATCCATAGATTGGGAGGAGGTGCTACAGTGCAGGGAATGTCTCGTCCCATGTGTGGAAAATGGCTCCAGAGCAGATGTTAATGATTGGCTAAAAGGAGGGACTGCATGTGGGCGTGGCCAAAGACCATAGTGTGAAGGAAGTAGCTGAATCTGCAGGTGAATGGAGGCATACGGTCATACGGGTCTACCAGCAGTGGATACAATCCCAGTCTTTGGCCTCCACCAAATCTGGCCCAACTGCACAATTCTGTTACTGGTGCTGGTGGAGGTATTAGATGCTATAAGGTAGGTCAGTTGCTATAGGCAGTTACTCAGACCGTGTCACTGATGAAGGACTAGAGGACGACCAACACTGCACTGTGCAGCAGCAGATGAGCTATCGTCTCTGACTGTTCATCTACAAGGTGGACCAGCAAGGTAGGAGTGTCTAATAGAGTGGACAGTGAGTGGACACAGTGTCTCAACACTCCAGCAGCACTGCTGTGTCTGATCCCCTCACACCAGCACCACACACACTAACACACCACCATCACCACGTCAGTGTCACTGCAGGGCTGAGAAGGATCCACCACCCACATCATACCTGCTCTGTGGTGGTCCTGTGGGGGTCCTGACCATTGAAGACCAGGGTAATACAGTACACAGAGAAACAGATGGACTTCAGTCTGGACATGTAGAGCTACTGGGGCTCCTGTATGGTCAGAGGAGCTGATAAAGTAGACAGTGAGTGTAGCTACAAGGAGGTGTACCTAATAAAGTGACTTTTACTAAGGAGGACCCCCGAAGAACCACTTTTAGAGCTGGAAACTTCATCAAATCAAGGCAGGTAAAGCTGACCTTTGCTCTGGCCTACACTTTCATAACCTATCAGCTCCAGGGGTGTGTGTCTAGCTGTGGAACTGAGCCCCGACTGAAACTTTGTGCTATTGAAACCTGTCTAGACTATAAAGAAGCTACTTCTTCGTCTGGGTCATTGACCTTGCCCCCCGGCCCCAGACAAGACCCCAAACTTCTCAGAAGGTCACGCCGCAGCTTCAAGGGTCCCAGAAAGTCACAACTTATCACAACTCACTTTCATTCTGTGCTGCCAACATATCTAGAAAGTCTCAGTCCTGGTCTGTGGAGGAGAGAGATCGACCTCTGCCTTTTACTTTCCGCCTCATGGGAATCGAGACAATGGCATCCCAGCAGCAGCTCTCACACCCCGGTATCAGCCTCCCGGGAGCCTCATGGGAACCACCTGGCAGTTCGATTTTAAGGTGAGTCACATTTGTGGTCGGCTGTTTAGCAAAGGCGGGATCTTACCATGACAAACTTGGGGGAGTTCACACAGTCCTCACTTGAAATGTCTGAAAATGAAGAATCAACCAGTATACGAGCGTGTTTGGGCTGTGATTCCAGATGTTTGGTTATATATCCAGAAAGCAAACACCGATCAACTACTGGAGATAAGAAGATGTAGAAGAGGTTCTTCAGAAGACCACTAGGGGGTGCCATTGTTGCCTTTTCTTGGCACGCCCACAGATGTCGTCACAGTTTGTGCCGAAGAACCTACTGTTCGTTGGATCCAGCTGAGAACGTACCTTTCAGGTTCCTAACTTGTTTATTTTTGGTGGAATTGTGCCGAATGGTTTGAAATTAGGTGCACGGACCAGTATGGAGCTCGTACGGCATTGGTGGAAAAGGCCTAAATGTAATTTGTTCATTCCAAATGATTTTCATTTTGTGTGTATGTAGGAATAATAAAAAAATGTGTTTATTTATAAGGTATAATTTAATATCATTTAAAGCAGCTTTATGTGCGAATTGGCATTTTTTCGCTACGGGTGCCCCCTACAGTTGTGGAATGTTGTTCACTACTACACCCTTGTCTTAAACTGCCACTGAGCCAGGGCTAGCTGGTTATCATGCTAACTTTAGAAGACTTCTCTGCAGCACGATGCATAGATGCTCCATAGTCTGTGGCTAATCTTAGCTAATTAGCATCTACAGAACCGCCACAAGACCATAAATGCCACAGCTGTTGTTGAACCTCATAGCAGCTATGACAGGGCACGTTTGGGGCATAGCCAGGTCAGCTGTAGGTCAGGTTCACTAACCAGAACGTGTCCACCAGGAACGTCTCAGAATAAAGTGTATTATAGCATCATGGGTTGACAACAGCGTCCAGATCATGGCCTGAGGTGTGATTCCTCAGTCTTCTAAGACTTCCACGACCTGTCACAGCTTCTAACAGGTCTTTGTCAGCCCCTTGTCTGAGGAGTCTCACCTCTCAGACGCTCCTGTAGAGGTTCAGAGCCGGGTGAGAAACCTCATTTAAGTCTCTGTCTGACTGCTGGAGCACCGTAGACCCAGCTGCCATTCCTTTCTGATCTGAGAACGGATGAACCTTCTCCGGGGTGATAATCCGTGTTGGGAAGAGGGTGAGGGAGGCTGATTGTGGAATATAGTATTTCTAATAGAACATGCTTCTCAATTCTGGGGAACAACCTCCCTGGAGTTTTCCAGGCTCCAGCGTCTTCGGCTAATGAACCTATCCCAGCTCTGGCCACAAAGGTTTTCCTTTGCAGCCACTGTAGGCACGTTCTTCCCGTTCGTCTAATTAGACATCGTGGGGTTTGTGAGAAAGTCAGAGGTTTGGAATTGATACGTAGCCTTGGAATTCTGCCTCCTGTGATGCTAAACTGGAATATGATGTTATGGCTAATCAACCCCCTCAAAGAACCTTTGAAAGGGCTCTGTTGAGAACCCTTCAATGGTGAAGTGTAGGGTCTATGACTTGTAACAATAGTGGAACCCTACTTGGTGCTAGGTTCTTCCATTGTAGACAAGAACTACATATACAGCTCTGGTAAACTTTAAGAGCCCACCTGAATGAGTGCACTTGCTGGCAAGAGGATAGTCAGCCTCTGTTGGTGCATGGCTGACGAAATTTCCACGTTTCATCACCTGTTTTCCACACGTTTCCCAATTTGATCATTTTAATTCATGGCTTTCTTTCATTGTTCTTGGTAAATGAACTCACATCATGTTCTTCTAGCACAGTTTGAGCAACATGGTCAACAAAATCATGATAAAAATTAAGCCTCATTTGTTTTGTTGCCTCTTAGTGTTTTTTTAATATCTAAAATTCTCATATTTGAGATTGTTGTAAGCAATTTTTCAGATAATTGATCTTATTTCCAGTTATTTTCCAGTTTTTAAAGTTTTAAGTGATGCTAGATTTATCTCACTGAATTGACAAATACAGTGATTAGGCATATTTTTAGAAATATGTTTGAAACACAAACAAATATGATCATATTTACCATTATAGTAAGAATATTTGGGTGACCAACATCACTTAAATCAAGGAAAACAGGCCTTAAAATAAGAAACATCATCTAAAAATATCTAAATTGAGAATTTTCAAGACATTTCCATTAGATATACACTAGGGGACCAACATATCGCCGCTGTCCAATGAAAAATATGTATCTGCATTTTTGCTGATTTTATTTTTATGCTTCTGTTTAAACTGTGTAAAAATGTACAGCGTTCCTGATTTCAATTCAGGAAATACTTTTTTGATGGAATATTTTTTTTATTCTCTGTTTTACTTGAACATTGAACAACTATGAAGAGAAAAAAAATATTTTGCATAAGTTCCATTGCTCAGGGTGACAAAGTATAAAATACACAGTTATACTTCACAAAATTAAATACAATAGAATAAATACAAAAAGCAAGAGGAGACAAAGAAAATAAAGATTTAATTTTTTTTTTCTATATAAAAAATATATATATAATATAAAAAAATGTAAAATGTATATAATATAAAAAACAATACTATATATATATATATATATATATATATATATATATATATATATATATATATATATATATATATATGTATAGTCAGCCTCTGATAGTCAGCCTCTGTATATATATATTCACACATATATGCAAAATAAATATGAGCATATACATAAACACATTCATGTACACACACAATCCTCGGACACAGGACGAAAGGGATTAGCACACAACTTCCAACATTGTATCAGTCTTTTATGAGGTTTTGGTTAATGACAGTATTCCAAGCTTTGAGCACAGGGACAAACATTCTGCTATTATCCTGGAATGGCTGTAAGTGAGAGCCTTTCTATGAAAGTGAAAGAGGCTGCCAGGATCTTTCAAATTTTTAAAAAAGAACCGTTGAGAGTGCATCGGATTCGCTCCAAAGTGCTGTAACGAAGGACATCTCTAATCCATTCAGGATATGTAGAGGGAACAGGAAATACTTTTGAAAGAATGTCCAAAAATGCTTTTATGCAAAGCGTCTGTTGTGAGAATGGACAAGCACTATCTTACCTTTCACTGTAATTGGCTACAGTCATTTCCCAACTATGGCTGAACTATCCGGTTATGGAACGGAAGTGTCGTTAGTTACCAAATTCAGGGACGTCCCAGGAAGTGAGTGCTCACTTCTTAACTAACCGTTTTATCCTACTAAATGTCTCTGAGGCGTTTTCCAGAGACGGCGTGCAGTGTGCGGCTGTCAGTAGCCGAGTAAAGATGAAATTATGGCAAGAACAGCAAAGCGAGTTGAACAGTGCAGAGCTTCAGCAGCAGACATGTGAACGTAGCTTCGTAATGACTCCTTGAAAAAGCTCAGCTGTTGGTGTTAAAATCGGTATCTATTAAATGCGGCAAGATGGTAAACTGTCATCATAGTTTGTCGCTAATAGACTCACCTTTAACTTTTTCACACGTTTAAGCTAACCAGCTATCAGGCTAGCGCTAACAATAGCAAATGACACATTTTATGTAAGTTCAAGCCTTTAAATAGAGCGTTATTTAAAAACCTACCAGCCTACGAGCCATACAGCGAGAGGAACATTGCGGCCGTGCCTGTTAGGAGCAAAAAACACTCTGTACTTAAACCACAGCTCACATAAAACCCCCACTAGTGCCAGGCTAACCCTGCTAGCTTGATGCTAACATAGTTAGCTTTCACAGTGCTAACACAAACAGCATTATAAACTAACTTTATTAGCATGGTAACTGGCTAAGGCTATAAATTAGGATCCGCTGAGTTTTTTTTTTTTTGAGTTACAAACCTCTGCACTTGATGTGAGTATTCAAGCATCCCAACAAGAAAAAAAGTGTTGATGTTTTAATTTACTCCCACTTTTCTACAGTGTTAGGACAGTATAAACATTTCACCTACTATCTGTATATACTTCTTCAGATGTTCTCTCCATAAGTCACTCAAAGCATCATGGGATGCAGGAATAAGGTGGATGCTTTCTTTGCCTTTTGCTGTAGTACTTTTGGTTCCATGAGGTTCCATGGCGGGTTCTAGAAAGGGCTCTTCACACTCAAGCACTTTACGGTCCAAACATGGAAGAACCACAAGTGGGAGCCCTTTGTGGCACCTTGTGTTGAGCAATATATATACAGTAGAACCATGACGAACCTCTATTACCTTTTGCATATGCCTTTTTAATGAACATTTAAATAAAGGTTCTTTTGTGACATCACTCATAGCTCTTTTCCACCAACGTGGAACAGGTTCTGCTCCAGGTTGAACCGCTTGGTGGATTTTGTGTCCGGAACCCAAAAAGTTATTCCGGGCTGGAACGAAGATAAGTTGGTTCTTCAGCACGAACCGTGACGACACATGCGGATGTGTCAGTTGTCCAGGAAGGAGAAGGCAGCAATGGCGCCACCCAGTGGTCTGCTGGAGAAGTCCTTCTGTTTCCTTATCCCTAGTAGTTGATCGGTTCTGCTTTCTGGATGTAAACAAACATCTGGAATAACAGTTCAAACGGTGGTTACCTATACGCTCCGCCATCTTGGAACAACTCAGCTACCGATGGGCAGCGCCCTCTGTTGACGTTGATGATGTATCCATCCTTCCGATGTTCCTCGGTTCCAATATAAACTGGTGCAAACACAAGCTGGTTCCTGGAATAGCATCAAGATTCTACGAAGTCAGAATGGAACCCGTCAAGAACCAGGGGTCTATCGTTTGAAAAAACTGTATACGGAACCCTGATGAACCTCGATGACGGAAAACGCTATTGCAGATGTTTCTTTAACGAGCTTTCGAAAACAGGTTCTTCTCCGGCGTCACTCAAAGAACCCCCCTTTGTGGCACCCTCATATTTAAGGGTATAATGAACCGGTGTTCATATTGCCTTTGAGCATGAAGAGGCAAGACGCGGCTAACGTGGCTAGATCTCAGCTCGAGAACCCATCACTCTTCACGGACGAGTGCTTGCCGTCTCCCGTCCTGAAGGGTCATGGAATTACACGTGTAAGTGGTTCCTTCAATCACATTTAAGTGGTCTCACTCATACTCACCTGGATCAGCTCATCAGAAAATCAGCGTCTTGTTGAGTGGAATCAGAGGAAACACGAAAGCATGCCGTGCGCTAGCCCCCCTGACCAAGTGGGAAGACTTCTTCTGACCTTCTTTGTGCTTTAGCACGGAGGCCTGAGGGTTGGCAGACGTTCCTAAACCCCTATGCTGCACTCTCCGTTCCAAATTCCTGGCTGCGATGAAGAATGGTAATCATTCAGAAGCCATTACGGCCGATGTGTGTGCAGTCGAATCGCGTAGATGTGTATCTGTATCATAAAGCACTGATTAAAGTCCTGTCTCGCAGGCTTCGGCGTTCTTTCACGCTGGTAATAAAGACCAAAAGAATGAGGTGTAGGGATTATGAGGGGCCTCGCTAATTGCGGTCCGCAGTCTGCCATTCGTTCAAATGCGTACGCTCACACAAACCTCATCTTAATCTCCAATCGGAACGGCTCTTTGTTTGAACAGCATTGCTCTGTGTTAATACATTAAAAAACCAATCACTGTGTGCCGGGATTTTTTTTTGTTCTCATCGCGATAATTGAGCACTGACTTTGGAGGAAAAAAAAAAAAAAGATTTCTCTCTTTCCTCCTCTCGGCCTACAGAGGGCACTGTGCCTCTACCCAGCCGAAGCTCCTTGGTATCCAGCCAGCACTATCGCCTGGACAAGCAGAGCTATGTATGTGGAAACAGCTCTGCAGAAATGGAGTGTTAACCACAAGCCAGTCGCTTTCCCCCAGCAAATCAACCAACAGAAGCGAGAGGAGTGGGATGTGCTCAACCGAATCAGAAATGACCAATCCATCCCAGGGTCTTTACCCTATGCATGAGGGCTGTGACATCCTATATACCAATCTATATCCACATGTGCACTATCAATCATAATATAAGCAGGATATAAGCATGTAAATAAGCACAAGGGTGGTATTTCCAATAAAGTGGCCAGTTAGTGGAATCACAAGGTCAAAGGAAATAAAATGAACACTGAGCTGTTCAGTATGAAGCAGTCAGTGTGGCTGAAACAATAGAATTCAATGATTGGGTGGGGTGTCCACATGCTTTTCACCAAGTAGTGTATGTAATAACCATGTAGTAACAATGTTATAACCATTTAATGCATATCGGATGTCAGATTCGTCTCTTATTTTATATAACAAGTAGAAAATGCAACATTAAAACAAAAAAGATGAAGCTTTCTGATGACCTAGCGCCCCCTAGTGTCCACATTATGTTGCACTGGCAGATACCTAGGTGAATGTCTATGAAGAGTGACCAGTGAGAGCGAGCACAAGGAAGGTTTTCTAGTAAAGTGGTCAAAGGAGATATAATTCGGCCTTTGATTATCAGTCCTATGTGGTTGGTGTAGCTCAGTGGATAACACCACTGCCCGCCAAAGAGCCACCACCACATGTGGGAGACTGGGGTTCGAATCCCAGTCTGGGTGGTGCTGTGCTACACCAATAATAGTCCTTGGGCAAGACTCCTAACAATACATTGGCCCACCTGTAATATGATTAGCCTTGTAAGTTGCTCTGGATAAGAGCGTCAGCTAAATGCTGTAAATGTAAAGTAAGCCTCTTTGCAGTCATGTGGGGGTTTTGCTTTGCATTTCTGGCCTGCATTTGAGCAGTTCTACCAATTCCACCAATTCTAGACTTTTCCCCTTCGATTCTCTTTACTTAAAGACTTTTCAGGCAGTGGGAAGCAGTTAGATAGCAGTTTGATAGCCAGGCAGGTTACTGGTTAGCACAGGGTGTGGAGAGTTCAACAGTTTGCCATGCTGATCAGCCCAACAGGTAATCTGGGCCAACTGTTGCAGAGTAGCAGAAGCAGGTGTGTGGCCCTGTTAGGCGATACGTGTTGGGGTGCATTGTTACCGAGCGGCCGCAAGTGTATGTGTGCTGAGCCTCTGGCACCGGTAAATGTTGGATTTATTGATTCTGCTCTGAACAGACAGACTGAAACACAGAGACAAATGGACTACAGTGGAGCGGACGTCTCAGTGGGACCTGTGGCCGGCCTGTAAGACGACGGTCAAGATATGACTTTCCCTTCCTCCATCCCTCATCTCTTCTATCAGCTCCTCCGAGCAGCGCACTCCTACCTGTTCCCTCTCTTTTACACGGCCCTTTACGCTCCGCCGAAGTGATTAAGACTTCAGTGTTGCGCGTGACGGATGAAGGTCGTTTCAGTAGAGAGGGATGGCTACGGGTCAACAGCATGCACGCACGTGTGTGTGAGGGATGTCAGCTGGTTCAAGTTGCTGGAGCCGTG
Source organism: Prochilodus magdalenae (assembly GCA_024036415.1). Taxonomy (NCBI): domain Eukaryota; kingdom Metazoa; phylum Chordata; class Actinopteri; order Characiformes; family Prochilodontidae; genus Prochilodus; species Prochilodus magdalenae. Next base: position 9,177 of record JAMWET010001530.1, on the reverse strand, counting down.
TGGTGAAAGTGCCAGGCTTGATTAAGTCTTCGTGCAGGCTGCTGAAAGGGGGAGCACCGCCACCAATTAACCCCACGTACACATGGTGCATAAAGAACTGCAGGACTGAGAATAAAGTCATTTCTATGGGAGGAGAGGAGCCGGCGGATGAAATAATGCGGTTAGAAGTGCGGTTGCCCGGACGCGCTCTACTATACACCCAGCAAACACTGTGCGGTTGTGAGAACGTTGTGACAACCTATTGTTTTGGTGGCCACCATGTTGAAATGTAATTCCTCAGAAAGCTGTGGCACTGCCAACCAAACGTGGTGCCAGCGTTGTCAGTACTTTGTCACAACCTCCTAGAATCTTTCATACGTTCCTCCATTTCTTCCTGGATCTTCATGGAAGTTTGCTGACTGGTAGTCCCAACACCATATGACATCGTTACCTTATAGTGTGTGCAGTAGGTTTGCCTATGGCTGGTAGGGATGTGTCCCCGCCTATATACAGTATTCGGAGGATAGCATTGTCTCAACCAGTGTTTTACAAGGATGTGATGGTTCCTACCTGTATTTTGGCAGGATCGAATTATCCCAAACCCGTATATGTGTGTAGGATAGAATTGTACCTCCCAAGATTTTTGGAAGATAGAATTGTATTGTAGGAGGATGGAATTGTCCCTACCAATCTTTTAGGAGGAGAGAACTGTCCTAACTTATATTTTGAGAGGATAGAATTGTCCCTGCCAATATTTTGGGAGGGTACAATTATACCAACCAGTAGTTTTGGAAGATAGAATTGTCTCAACCAGTATTTTGGAAGGACATAATGGTTCCTACCTGTATTTTTGAAGGATCGAATTATCCCTACCAATATTCTGAGAGGATAGAAATGTCTCAATCAATATTCTGGGAGGACAGAATTGTCCCTACCAATATTGTAGGAGGCTAGAATAGTTCTTACCAATATTTTTGGAGGATAGAATTCTTCCTACCAGTATTTGGAAAGGGTAGAATTATCCCAATCCATATTTTTGGAAAGATAGAATTGTCTCAATCAATATTTTGGTAGGATAGAATTGTCCCTACAAATATTTTGTCCACGGGCGAGGTCAGTCCATGGGATCAGAGCCATGATTGTGTAGATTAGCTTTAAAGAGTTCTGGTGTGCTTCGGAGAGGCCAAGTCTCCAGTAGGACTTATATAGCCATGCTAGGATTTGAATGTCTAATATGGAGGACACACCATGATCTGGGAATATCGTATTACTGCTAGCCCTGGAGGAGGAGAGAGCTGATGTTGTGGTTGTTGTTGGTTGATGGTGGTAATAGGTGGGTTGTTGTGCCCCCACCAATGTGGCGACCAATGCTACGCCCTTGGTAGCTAGGTTGTGACAAGGTTGTTGAGAACTACACCACCTTGTAAGCAGCACTGTATGAAAGCAGATGACGTTTGGACATTGTTGTGTGCTTGCTGGGTTAATCTGTAACTGCTGCATCTGTATTGTATGGATGATTACAATGGACAATGACTGGACGATTTCCTGACAGGGAATCTCGCCTGGTCTTGGACATTTACCACCGTGGAGAGTTTAGTTCCAGCCATAGTCTAACACACCTGAACCCAGTAATGTAGACCTTCAGGGAAATCTGAATATTAGAGCCAAGGGTGTTGGGTCTGAACACTCCAGGGTGGTAAATCTCCAGGACCAGCATTGGGCACCTCAGGTGAACCGCAATGGCTGCACTGTGAGTGCAATTCCTGGGAATGCCACAGCCATTTGTGGTCGGGTGGGGCACTCGCTGGATTCTGTGATCAATTCAGCAATGACTGTAACACATCACAGTATGAATGATTCTACCCAAGTGGTTTACAGTACAGTCACTGTAATCCAGAAATTACAATCGAAAAATTCCATTTTTTACAATCGGAATTCCATTTTCAGCTAAACCCAGCCTTTTGTGGAAGTGTCCTATGGCTCGGTGTAGCTACCCCATCACAGTTTAATCTTTAAGCATGAACAAAATGAAGGAAATGAATTTGACATTCCGGATATTCCCGGATTTAGCCTCAGATTTTTACGGAAAACTAAAACAGGGCATGATTTGGACTTCTTAAAGTGAGACATTTTCATCTAAACACAAACCGCCTGCTCGGATACTCATCAGTCAGACATACCAGCCTCCTGTCAGGCTTCCTTTCTCTCCCCCTCACTCAATCTCGATCTCATTTTCTTTCCCAAATCCAGCCTTCCCAGCGTGTTCCTTAAAGCTTTTTGCTGAGTTATGGTGGGAAGAAAAAACGTCACAACAGCACCAGAATATTCGGCCATGTGCTCATGAGAGTCTGTGCGAGCGGGATAGAGAGAGAGAGAGAAAGAGAGAGAGAGAAAGAGAGAGAAAGAGAGAGAGAGAGAGAGAGAGAGAGTGAGAGAGAAAGTCTTTGATGTTTCGTTCTCTCTGAAGTTGCTTTCCTTCAGGTGTCTGGGACCGAGAGGTCCTGAAATGGAGCACAACTTGTTCAAAGGCTCTCTCTCTCTCCACCCACCCTTCCTCCCTCTCTCTCTCGCTCCCTCTGTGCACACCAAGAGGAAAAAAACTGTGACTCTCATTTAGAAATATTCCTAGCGCTGTTATATGCTTTAACCACTCAAACAGGCTCACACGCTAAACACTCACCGGCCAGTTTATTGGAAACCCATATCATGTAGTGCCACCTTGCAGGTGTACAGTAATGTGGCCAAAAGTACGAAGACAAGGGTAGGTGTTTCTAATAAAGTGGCCAGTGAGTGGAAGTAGAAGGTATGTGTTTCTGATAAAGTGGCGAGTTAATGGAAGCACAAGGGAGGTGTTTCTAATAAAGTGGCCATTCAGCGGAAGCACATGGTAGGTGTTTCTAATAAAGTGGCCAGTTAGTAAAAGCACAAGGTAGGTGTTTCTAATAAAGCAGCCAGTCTGTGGAAGCACAAGGTGTTTCTAATAATATGGCCAGTCAGTGGAAGCACAAGGCAGGCATTTCGTTCACACATCATCAGTTGTATAAAGACCTCATCCTCATGCCCTCCCAATATGAGCGTCATGGTAACGGCCACATTATGAACAGCATGAACAGTGAGGAGTCCAATAGGGCTTAACTTCCTGTTTCCTGAGCAGCTGCTCCAGAAAGCTTTGTGTGCTGGTCCTGAAGGCTGCTGATGCTCTGGAAGGAGCGTTAAGCTCTCCTAATGAACAGCTCTCCTGGTCTCCTGCCCCGTGCTCCTATCACACAGCTACAAGCTCCGTGTTCAGTGGGTAGAAAGTACGGAGGCCCTTCAGGGATGTTTCGGCGAGGAGCTCCCACTGCTACTCATTTAAAAGCAGAGCTCTGCCGAGAAAACACTGCAGACAGCCGTCTCCCCTGTCAATTAACATATTCCACCCCATTTCTCTCTCTCTCTCTCTCTCTCTCTCTCTCTCTCTCTCTCTATCTCTCTCTCTCCCCCTCTCTCCCTCTCTCTCTCTCCCTCCCTCTCTCTCTCCCTCCCTCTCTCTCTCTCTCTCTCCCTCTCCCTCTCTCTGTCTCTCTCTCTCTCTCTCCCTCTCTCCCTCTCTCTCCCCCCCTCCCTCTCTCCCTCCCTCTCTCTCCCTCTCTCTCCCTCTCTCTCTCTCTCTCTCTCTCTCTCTCTCTCTCTCTCTCTCTCTCCCTCTTTGTCTCTCTCTCTCTCTCCCTCTCTCTCTCTCTCTCTCTCTCTCTCCAGCGCATACATACACACAGTCTAATGCATGTGCTTATTAGAACCAGGATAGACGTGGAGCCTGACAGTTGCTGGCTGATCCAGATGAGAGTTGAGAGTGTAGCTCATAAACAGGCAGTTTTATGTTCTTCAATAATTCATTCAATTTGATGTGTTGCCCATATATTAACCATAACAAGCTCAAACCTGTCGTATGGAGAATAACACCGGAAAAATGACAAGGAGAGGCACGGCAGCGATGTATGACTCATTAGACCGTGTGTGTGTGTGTGTGTGTGCGAGTGTGGGTGTGTGTGTGTGTGTATGCATGTGTGTGTGTGTGCGTGTGTGGGTGTGTGTGTGTGTATGCATGTGCATGTGTGTGAGTGTGTATGTGCGTGTGTGTGTGCGTGTATATGTGTGTGTGTATATGTGTGTGTGCGTGTATATGTGTGTGTGTAAACAAGCTATGCACCTGTGCGTATGTGGTGTGAATGTGTGTGTGTGTGTGCGGGAAACAAATGTGCAAGATGTGTGTGGTGTTTGTAGGTGTGTGTGTTGTGTACTGTGTAGTGCGTGCGTGTGTGTGTGGTGTGTGGGTGCGAGTGTGTGTGTATGTGTGTTGTGTGTTTGTGTGTGTGGGGTTGTGTGTGTGTGTGTGTGTGTGTGTGGGGGTGTGTGTGGGTGTGTGTGTGTCTAAATGTGTGTGTATGTGTGTGTGTGTGTGTAGTGTATGAGTGTGTGTGTGGTTGGGTGTGTGTGTATGTGTGTGTGTGTGTGTGGTGGTTGTGTGGGTGGTGTGTGTGTGTGTCAGATGTGTGTGTGTGTCCTGTATGCGTGTCTCCAGCGCAGTGTGTGTGTTGTGTGTGTGTGAGTGTAATGCATGCTTGTGTGTGGGTGGTGTGTGTGTGAAGCATTTGTGTGTGCCAACCTGTGTGTGTATTCATGTTTGTGTGTGGGTGTGTAAAACACCCAACACGCAGAATGTGTGTGTGGTCGCGGGTGTGTGTGTGTATGTCTGGTGTGTGTGTGTAAACGTGTTGGTGGGGATGTGTGTGTGTGTATGTGGTGTGCTGTCCAAAGTGGTGTATCCAGGAGGTGTATTTGAGTGTGGGTGTGTGTGTCCATAACTGTGAAAATGTGTGTAAGCATAAATAATGTAGTGTGTGCATTTTAAAGGGTGAGTGTATCGTGTGTGTGTGGTGTGTGTGTGTATTTATGTAACCAGTGTGCGTGTATTTGTGTGTGTGTGTAACTGGGTGTAGTGTGTGTTTGTTTTTGTCCCGGTGTGTGTTGGCGAAAACGGTGTGTGTCTGTGTGTGTGTGTGTGGTGTGGGTGGGGTGTGTTTGATTGGGTGTGTGTGTGTGGTGTGTGGGTGTGTGTGTGTGTATGTTGTGTAAATGTACAGTGTGTGTGGGTGTGTGTGGTGTGTGTATGCACAGGTGTGTGGATGTTAGGTGCGTGTATGTGTGTGTGTGTGGTGTGTGTATGTATGTGTGTGCTGTGCATCAGAGCATTGTGTAATGTTGTGGGCCAGAATTTGGTGGTGTGGCCGTGTTCCCTGTGCACAGTGTGCCCGTGTAATGTGCGTGTATGTAATGTGTGATGTGTGTCAAATGTGTGTGTGGTAGTGTGTGTGCGTGTGTGTTGCCCGATACACCTGCAGATGTGTGCTACTTGCCTTTCACACACTGTGGTCGTTTGTGTGCGTGTATATGTCGTGTGTGGCAGTGTGTGTCCTTTTAGTGTGTAGCTAAAATTAACATCTGCTGGTGGAGCCATGTGTGTGTGTGCACACATTGTGGGGGTGAACATGTGTGTGCACTGTAGCACCTGTATGTTCCCATATTGTGTGTATGTGTGTGTGTTCAGGGGGGTGTGTGAGGGGATTTGTGTCCCTGTCATCCGTCGTCCAGCACAGTGCGCCATCCCCAAGGATGCTTGAAGTTTAGGACTTTGCCACCTGTTAAACACACACAGGGGGGAAACGTTTGTTTCAGATTTGCGTGAGCACTAACACTCTAAACGTCTGACTGAGGCTTCATTCGTCACCTAGCTGTCCAAACAGTCATTCGGTCCAGGTTCTCCAGGAGGTGGTTCTGAATGTACTAGCATAAATAATCAGATAGGAATTTTAAAGGGGAGCTATCGTGCTCATCCTCAATATCCATAACCAGATTTTAAGGTCTACTGGAATAGTAATTTTTTTTTCAGGTAACTGCCAGTGACTGACCTCTGTACTCTGGTGAAGATTGCTGGTGTGGCAGAATGAAAATATGGCCAACAGCATTCGGTGCATGGAGTAAGCAGGTTTTCCCACATGTAGACCATGAGTGTTTCAGAAAGAAATGCTCCATCAAAGCATTGTAGGCAGATTAGAATTTCCTTTTTTATTCTTCCCTGGTTTGGAATTGTTGGAAAAAATTTTACTGGGAGGATCTTATCCACTTTATCTGGTAGATTCCAATAGGTTGGAACGGAATTCCAATACAGGTTGGCACAGATCCACCTACTTCCTGTACACTAATGGTCTTTGTTTAAATAGTTGGACAAGAGAGTGGAAATCCTTTTAAATCTGACCTGTTTGGTTTTGATTTGGAGAAAAATTCCGGGAATGTTTTCTAATGGGGACCTGGTTTGAACTGCTGTTATTTTAGTTTTCCAAAAATTAATGGGAATTCCGCCACTTCACCTGTCTGGTTTTTTAAATAGTTGGAAAAGAACCTGGAATTTTTTAATCATTAACCTGTCTGGGAGCCATTTTCCACCAGTTGGAAAAGACCATTCCCTGCACCTGTTGTTCTTCCAAATCTATGCAAAGTTTAAGAACTCACAATGCAGGATTTTATGCCCATCAACCTCACGACTGCGCCATCTGCAGGAGCCTGAGTTACACTCACCTGTTAAACACACAATTTTTTTTTTTTCATTTGGTGAGCTAGATCTAGCTAACTCAAGAAAATATGGCCGGAGTTCAGCAAGACGTACCTGAACAGTAGGACGGGTGTTAAAATTATAATCAGTTTCAAAGTATCTGCAGGAATTTTACAAATAACTGTTTTCTCGGTTTAAGATGCTGGTGAAGAAGGACAATAACCATAAGCATTTTCCCACATCTAGATGAGTGGGTAAGAATTCCATTCAAACCAAATAGGCAGATTAGAATTCCTTTATTATTCTGGTTTGAATTGTTGGAAAAATACTGGAGATCTTATCCACTCATCTAGATCAAATAGTTGGAACAATACAGGAGTCCTTATCCACCTCTCTGTTTAAATAGTTGGAAAAGAACTGGAATTCTTATCTACCTGTCTGGTTTGATTAGTTGGAAAAATACGGGAATTTTCTAATGGTCTGGTTTGAATAGTTATTTAGTTAAAAAATAATGGAATTCTTATCTACCTGTCTGGTTTAAATAGTTGGAAAAGAACTGGAATTTTTATCTACCTGTCTGGTTTAAATAGTTGGAAAAGAACTGGAATTCTTATCTACCTGTCTGTTTGAATAGTTGGAAAAGAACTGGAATTCTTATCTACCTGTCTGTTTGAATAGTTGGAAAAGAACTGGAATTCTTATCTACCTGTCCGAATAGTTGGAAAAGAACTGGAATTCTTATCTACCTGTCTGTTTGAATAGTTGGAAAAGAACTGGAATTCTTATCTACCTGTCTGTTTGAATAGTTGGAAAAATACAGGGATTTTCTAATGGTCTGGTTTAAATAGTTTGAAAAATACTGGAATTCTTATCTACCTGTTTAGTTTAAATAGTTGGAAAAAACCTGGAATTTTTATCTACCTGTCTGTTTGAATAGTTGGAAAAATGCAGTTCTTATGTGTGAACTCACATAAAAATGAGTTCTTATCTAGAAAAACAGTAGAATTCTTATCTACTGATCTAGATAAAATAGTTGGAAAAGAACTGGAATTCTTATCTACCTGTTTGGTTTAAATAGTTGGAAACTGGAAATTCCGGTTTAAACAGCTTGCTGTGTACTGTTAAACAATATGCATGTGTTTTATTCCTGGTTTATTTATTCTACTGTCGCAGGCATTACGGCTTATTTTCCGATGTCCCTGTTGTGGATTTCCCAGAAAATGACATGCAGTGTGAGGATAATCCCAAGCATTAAGAGCCCTGATGGCTCAGATGAGTTGCAACATTATGGAAATATTATTCTTCCTAGTTTCCCACTGCTGATTCTGGAGTCCCCCTGCTGGAATGATGAAAAGCACCTTGTTTGTTAGTAACATGTTGGGGATGTTTACGTGACTCCCGTGTAGCACGAATCACAAATCAGCACGCCGGACAATTTCACGAGCATCGTTTAAGGGAAGGAACGAGTCGGGTTCCTCGTGGTGTTTAGAATCCAGGTCATGATAAAACCCCCTGAGCTGAGGTGCGGTACTATTCAAGCTACAGTGGGCCGAGTTTGTGTGTGTTTGTGGTGGGCCGGTGGGGGCTATGTAATCACTAATGCCGACTTTAAACAGGACATTAGTCTGAGACTGTGATACAGGAATCTTTTAATGATGGGTGAAAGGTTTAGGACATGCTCACCAGTGGACACCAGGCATCAGTTACATACCACAGCAGTGCTTGTAGAAGGGCCCAATATGTAAAATGATGGTGGGTCAATAAATTAATAATCTATAAAGGCAGCTGGTGTTTCAGATTATTAAACACCAGCTTATTTTTTGCAAAATAAAGCCAGTAAAGGACGTACATTCATCTGTCCCAACAGCAGTGATGGGTGACTACGTAGCTGATTTCTCAGTTAACTGGGTAACTAGGCACAGAGAAATCCAAACCTTCAGGCTGTTTGAACCGGATAGGTGGTTTAGAATTCCAGTATTTACACCTGCTCTATCCTACATGACTGGATAAACATTTTATTATATTTCCAACTACTTTGAGACCGGATAATTAGATGAGAATTCCAGTATTTTTACAACTATTTCAACTAGAATTTTCTGTTGGAAAATAGAAAGTTTTCCCAAGAATATTTTTCAAATTATTTTTAACAGAGCCAGTATAAAGGAAGAAGGGAAACTTTCAAGTACTTTTCCAGGTTATTTTTCTTTCAAGAGAAGTAAAACAAGACAGTCCCAGTATTCCTCCAATGGTTTTTAACCCAGGAATTGAACCTAAGACAAAGAATTTCCCCAGAAATTATTTTTGGCTTATTTTTTTACCAGATAAACATAGAATGAGAAAAATTCCAGAACATTTTTTTAAGCTCATAATAACCAAATAAGTAAGAAGAAAAACAACTCCATTAATTCCCCCCAACTAGTTTTATTTTTTTTCATTGAAAAACGCGTATAAGTAGGTAAGAATCCCCCAGTAAATTTTTTCCAATAATTTAACCAGTAATTCAACAAAGTCCCAAGGAATTCCCAGAGATAATTTTTGGCCCATTTTTACCATAACAGATGAAAAAAATTCAGAAAACTTTTTAGCTCCTATAACAAAATAAGTAGAGA